>OW203735.1:10917127-11304627 GCA_934045075.1 Yponomeuta sedellus | reverse complement strand
CTTCGGCCGCGGCCTGTACAAAGGCGCGATAGGTTTCCTCGTGCACGTTTCGTGAGGTTCGGCCTTCGGTCTCGCTAGTTACTTAAAGGGACGTGAAAAATCTCTGTCGGAACCGAGCTCGGCTTTCTGCCTCGCTGTGGCAGTGTTCCACGCACCCGCATCATGACGCTCGGCCTTTGGCCTCGCGTAGTTACTTAGAGTTAAGGCTTGGGCGTAGGAACAACGATAATCGCGGCCTTCGGCCGCGGCCTCTTCGGAATTCGGACTTGAGCCTCACCACGACAAGGTTCCTCGTGCCCGCTTCGTTGAGCTCGGCCTTCGGCCTCGCTAGTTACTTAAAGTTGGGTCTTTTACATGGGAACATGAATAGTCTCTACCTCAACCAAGCTCGGCCTTCGGCCTCGCGCTGGCAGTGTTCCTCGTGCTCGCTTACCGGGGGCTCAGCTTTCGGCCTCGAAAATCACTTAAAGTTGGGTGTTGTGCGTAGGATCATAAATAGTATCTCCCTTTGGCATCGGCGTAAATAGAGCTCAGCATTTGGACTCGCCGAGGGAGTGTTCCTCTAGCCCGCTTCACGGGCCTTCGGCCGTGCCGTGCCGTGACCTGTATTGCGTTCGGCCTTCAGCCTCGTCGCGGCAAGTTTCCTCGCACCCGCATCATGGGGCTCGGCCTTCGGCCTCGCGTAGTTACTTAGAGTTGTGGCATGGGCGTGGAGGCATACAAAATCTCGGGCTTCGGTCGAGGCCTCTTCGGAGCTCCACGATAGAGTTCCTCGTGCCTGCTTCGTGGGGACATGAATAGTCTCGACCTGAACGGAGCTCGCCCTTCTGCCTCCTTAGTTACTAAAAGTTGCAACTTGTATGTGGAAACATGAATAGTCTCGACCTGAACATGGCATTGTTCTTCGTGCCCGCATTGTTTCTCGTGCCCGCTTTCCGAGCCTCCGCCTTCGGTCTTGCTAAATGCAAGCAAATTTTTTTGATATCTTTGTTTTCTAAATGCCGGAAATCTTACCGGAATTAAAATGAAACTATAACAAATTCATCTTGTGGTGGCCCCCTACAGCATTGAAAATTTTTACTGAATATTTAGGTATAGATAAGCAATCTTCGGTCTCACAAGTTAACAGGAAACCTAACACAAAATCATAATCTTATTTTCGGAGGAAACGAGATAAAATTCGTTAACATGAATAGAGCTAGAATTTTATTAAATTTCATGGGTCCTACGATACGATGCCACGGCGGATCCGTCTTCGGTTACCAGTGAGAGCGTTCAAATTTTTTTTTATTATTTTTTTTTCAACTTGAACCCAGCTTGTCGCTGACTATGACCACACAGGGGAAAAGGAGTTACATGCTACACTTTACATATTTTGTTTAGTTAGTTTTTGTCTAAGTATCAGTACGAAATTAATATCAAAGTTAAGAAATTAATTATTACCCTATGAGGTTGATATTTCTTAAATTAATGAGATAAACGAATGGCCTAGGAGGAACTAAACACTTTATAGGCATTATTTCTATTATTTCTTTCAGCACTTATACCGTTTCTATAAAAGGTTTGTTTACATGTAGAACAAAGCTGAAATTATGTAAATACATGTACCAGAATAAATATATGGCAGCGCCATCTAGTGGCTAAAAGCGGTACTTTAATTACTTAGAAGTGAATATTATTTTTTGTTCCGTTTGTTCTCTTTTAATGCTGATTTTATGTAACCTACGACATCCGCAAAATTCTGTTTAAAATACTTCACACGTGTTAGGCGTAGTTAAACTAAATTATATTTTTTTAATATAAATGAATGATCTAGACGGAACAAACCACTTTATAGGCATTATTTCTTTCCGTATTTGTACCGATTCTATAAACGGTTTGTTTACATGTAGACCAAAGCCGAAATTATGTATACACAAATATTAGATTAAATCAAATATAGCAGCGCCATCTAGTGGCTAAAAGTGGTACTTTAATCACTTAAAAGTGAATATTACTTTTTGTTCCGTTTGTTTATGCTGATTTTATGTAACCTACGACATCCGCAAAATTCTGTTTTAAATACTTCACACGTGTTAGGCGTAGTTAAACAAAATTAGGATTCGAATTGAATAAACTAAATATAACAGCGCTATCTAGTGGCTCCTAGCTGTACTTTAACGAAGCTTATTAACGAATTTTATTTTTCATCACGGTTCTGATTGCATAATTCTGATTTTGTATAACCTATGACACCCGCGCAAGGATGCCGAATCGAATGACATATTATTTAACAAAATTTGACCATTGGTTAAGGAGTTATGAGGGAACATAGAATCGGACATACTTACAGACATACATACATACATACATACATACATACATACATACATACATACATACATACATACATACATACATACATACATACATACATACATACATACATACATACATACATACATACATACATACATACATACATACATACATACATACATACATACATACATACATACATACATACATACATACATACATACATACATACATACATACATACATACATACATACATACATACATACATACATACATACATACATACATACATACATACATACATACATACATACATACATACATACATACATACATACATACATACATACATTACCCACCTTCTGGGCTTCGCCGCAGTCGGGTAATAAATGTCCAACAACTCTGTCGAGTAATCTTATCTTATTTTTATGCGACAAATCTCTAATCCTTCGAATATTTGGTGGCTGTGCTTTCAATCCGCATGAGTGAGAATCGGCTCCCTGAAATGTACGCGATACGTCGGAGGCTCATGACGCGGTAATGACACACACAAACTTGTAATAACGGTTGTGCGCAGCCTGAATATTATTGTTCCATTCCGTTACTTTTGTTCAGGGGAATCTCATCTGAAAAATGGTTCGACGCCGGGGCGGGTATCACATTTACTTTTATAGCAACTTCCCAGGGAATTTTCCGGCAAAATCGAGTTTCACAACTTACCTAATATCATCCGAGTACTTAGTTACCTGCAGAGGGATTTAGAATGTTCCTACCGTGCTCATATCCGTTGTAGGAGATACAATTACACATTAGAATTCTGCATAATATCAGAAAAATACATTAAGCCGTTTCCCCATGCATGAAACATGTAAGGTTTTAACGAATGTATCCTTCGTGTGGAACTGCGAGCATTACGCTTAACGCTCGTAGTGCCGTCCTCAGTTAGATTACATTAAACTTTACACGCACCTGGACCCGACTATACATAATCTTTCGTCGTACAAAAAGCTACCTCTTCCAGATAACATTAGTTTGGATAGAACTGAAAGATGAAGAGAGTAGATAAGATAAGAATATTCTTTATTGTACACCGAGAAAAACAACAAATACATCTGTTTACAAAGGTATATAATATAATTGACGGTATTACTGCTACAAAACGATCTCTTCCAGATAACTTTAGTTTGGATAGACTTAACTGCGAGCATTACGTTTAACGCTCGTAATGCCGTCCTCAGTTAGATTACATTAAACTTTACATGCACCTGGACCCGACTATACATAATCTTTCGTCGTATAAAAAGCTATCTCTTCCAGATAACGTTAGTTTGGATAGAACTGAAAGGTGAAGAGAGTAGGTAAGAGAAGAATATTCTTTATTGTACACCGAGAAAAACAAATCAGAAACATCTGTCAGAAAACGTCAAGTGGGCGACAGTGCGCTCGAAAGTTTATTGAAATTCCTGTGTTAAACATCCTCTGATTAATCAAAACATACGGCAAAGTTTTTGTGAAGTGGTGTAGTGAAAGCGCTAGTGTTATCTCAGTGTAATCCAAGCTATTTAGTGAGATATAGTGCAAAACATTTTACCGCGTCCAAAACTCTTTGCAAAACTACCCTCAACTTCGAAAAATACTAACCGTCATCACAGATTAAGTAGCAAAAAGACCCCACGTTGCAAAATCATTTTCTAGTTCTGTTAAAATGTCATCTGCGGTGACTTAAGTAGTGTTGCCACATCAAACAAAAACTACAAAATGGTAGATTCCACCCCTACCTCTCCACACATACCCGGCCTCCATCATAATAGCAGCAATGCCAATTCTGCCTTTGAGCCTGAACACAGGGAAAGCCCACAAAGCAAGGAACCTCAGCCAAGATTGATCCAACAGGTCTTTCACAGAGGGTTATTCAATGTTAAACGTCCAACTACTAAACAAACTGAACAAATAGCGTCAACTTCAAATTCTTGGCAACATGATCGAGTTCCTACACCAAAACGTAAAAGGATAGAGCCCAGTCCTGTCAAACCAGGCACCAATGAGCAAGCAAGTACTAAGCACACATACGCAGTGCCGGTATCAAACAGTTTTGAGCAACTAATCAACGATGACGTGGAAAAACCACCTGACCAGACTAAAGCCAAGGGGCAATTCACGCCGAAACCCGAACCGATCTTCGTCACAGGAGTACAAAACCTATCAAAACTTAAAGAGATACTTCAAAGCATAGTCCCGGACTTAAACAAGTACAAGCTGACCACTCTACGATCAGGCCACATTGTAAAAGTTATTCCATCCGATGTCGAAACATACAAACTTATAAGAGAAAACTTTGTTGCATCAAACATAAACCATTATACCTATCAACTGAAGCATGAACGAGCCTTCAGAGTCGTAATCCGAGGACTGCACGCATCAGAAGATATAGATATGATAAAGGAAGAACTGGAACTACTCGGGCACATGGTGAGAAGTATCACATGTGCTCTCCATAGGGAAACCAAAGCTCCTCTGCCACTTTATTATGTCAACCTCGAGCCTAATATAAACAATAAAGACGTCTACAATGTTAAACATCTAAACAACACCATTGTAATTACACACTATTTTTATTTTTAATGCACTAACCCGTGCTAAGGAAAAAATTTAAAAACCTATTTAGAGGCTAAAAATGCTGCCTGTACGTAATACAGAGAATATTGTAAAGAGGTTCGAAATTTCACTGATGCCGTGAGTCGCCCATTGGCTCAATTGGTAGAGCGCTGGTACGGATAGCCAGAGGTTGCGGGTTCGAATCCCGGCATGGGTGAAATTTTTAGCCTCTAAATAGGTTTTTAAACACCATTGTATCTATTGAAGCTCCTTACAAAAAAAAAGGAGGCAATCCAATGCAAAAGGTGTCAACGATTTGGCCACTCCAAAAACCTCTGTCATCGTACACACAGATGTGTAAAATGTGGTAACGACCACCCAACCCAGGAGTGCTTGAAACCATCTGACATTCCTGCAACTTGTGCCAACTGCCAAGGTATGCACCCAGCTAATTACAAAGGATGCAGCAAATATAAAGAATACAGGGACCACATCTTTAACAAAACTAAACCAAAAACTAAACAAGGACGAACAAATGAGCCCACCCTCAATCGACCACCATACAACAACCATCACATGCAGCAACAGACCAGTGGGCAGCTCTGGCCCACCTTGCCAACCGCACCAATAACACAAGTGGAACAGCAGGGATGGAAAAAATCATTACCCCAATGCGACTCAATAAGAAGCAATAACAATCAAAATAGTCATAGCTTACCTCAAACTTATGCTGATGTAACCAATTCCAGGGACAAAGACCAGGCGTCAAATTACACCAACAACTCTAACAACAACATGATGCAGCTCCTCGATATGATGTTCACTAGATTTGAGCAAACCCTAGAAAGGATGCTAGACAAAATTATGGATCGCATGATCGATCTGGTTAGAGTTACTGCCCAGAAGCAGAAATGAATCTATTCCTGAGGGTAGCCGCATGGAATGCCAACGGCTTGTCTAACAGAAGACAAGACTTAGAATTATTTATCAAAGAATACAAACTAGACATAGTTCTTATCTCAGAAACAAGACTAACCAATCGTAGTATAGTTAGAATCCTAGGATTCTCGGCTTACCTCACTAACCATCCATCTGGTAATACCCATGGCGGCACAGCAGTAATTATTAACACAAAATATAAACATTTTGAGATGGAAAAATTTGAAAAAGAATATCTTCAAGCATCCAGCATTTCGGTATGCACCAGCCAAGGCCCTATAGTCTTTTCAGCAACATACTGTCCTCCGAAACACAAAATTAGCTCAGATATGTTCAATGAATACTTCACAACGCTGGGGCTAAGATATGCCACAGGGGGAGACTGGAATGCAAAACACACATTCTGGGGCTCCAGACTCATCCTTCCGCGTGGTAGACAGCTGCATGCATCAATAATGAAACAAAATGCTTATTCTTTATCAGCCGGCAAACCAACATACTGGCCAACAGATCCAAACAAAGTTCCTGACCTGCTGGATTTCTTCGTCACCAAAGGACTCTCTCCACATCACTTAAATATAGAATCTCTATCCGACCTATCATCAGATCATTCGCCTATCCTGCTAACCATAAATACTGATATAATCGTGAAAGAACCCAAACCATCTCTGACCAACAGGAATACAGATTGGGATATGTTTACAGAATACTTAGAAACAAATCTAAAACTAAATATTAGACTCAAAAATCAGGACGATATAGATACTGCAGTTGAAATACTCAATAGCTCCATAATCACTGCAGCTAGTATAGCTACGCCACCACTACACAAAAACTTCAGGCAGACAAACATGTACTCACAACTTGTAAGGAACAAAATTCACGAAAGGAGAAACCTGCGGAAAAAGTGGCATTCTACAAGACACCCAGAAGATAAACGAGCTCTTAACAGAGCATCGCGTCACCTCACGTCGCTAATAGCTAAACTAAAAAGTGATTCAACCCAGAAATATCTTGCAGACTTAAGACCTCAAAATAACGGAAAACATTCTTTGTGGAAAGCTACTACTATGTTAAAGCAACCCATAGAACCAATACCACCATTAAGAAAACAAGATAAAAGCTGGGCGAGAAGTTCAAGAAAAAAAGCTGAACTATTTGCCGATCACCTATCTGAAGTCTTCAAACCCTATCCAGCTAGTGACGAAGAAGCAGCGGCTAATAGAAATTTCAGCACTTCAAGAAATACAATCAGGAATCCCACAAGGAAGTGTCCTCGGTCCTGTGCTCTACTTACTCTACACAGCTGATTTACCATCTAACCACAAAGTCACAACTGGAACCTTCGCGGACGACACCGTATATCTAGCAAGCCATCAAGACCCCGCTACCGCATCACAAGACTTGCAGGAAGCACTAAACCTTATGGAGAACTGGTGCAATTTATGGCGTATTAGGACAAACGAGACGAAATCGGTACAAGTTACTTTTACCCTCAGAAAGGGAGTGTGCTCTCCAGTTCGTCTTAATGGTCAGGAAATTCCTCAAGCCAACGAAGCCCGTTATCTGGGAATCCACCTTGATAGGCGCTTGACATGGAAAAAACACATATAAATGAAACGAAAACAGTTAGACCTTAAGGTTCGTTCAATGTATTGGCTTGTAGGTCCCAAGTCCAAATTATCAAGAGAATGTAAGATAACATTATATAAATCAATCTTGAAGCCCATCTGGACCTATGGCATTCAGCTATGGGGAACCGCTTGCAGATCAAGCATAGATATACTTGAACGATTCCAGACGAAAACAATAAGGTCAATGATGAATATCCCTCAGTACATCAGCAACAAACTCATGTATCAAGACATAAAAATTCCCACCGTCATGGAGGAGATCCGGCAATATAGTATTAATTATCAAGATCGGCTTAGTCGTTATCCAAACGAATTGGCTTCGGACCTATTGACAAAAGACAGCACTTGCTACGCTAGACTAAAGAGGCACAATATTATTAATCTGCCAGACAGACACTAAATTCGGCTGTAAAGTCAACCTAGGAGGATGGAGGCCGCTGGACCTCACTCTGCACCAACCACAAACTACAGAAGAGCCGTAGAAGCCCAAACAATTTGCTTATTGTAGTTTGAAAACTACAGATCGCAAAAGCGCACCAAATAAATATCAGTGAAAAAAAAAAAAAATTGTACACCGAGAAAAGGTGGCGTTATTGCTAAACGCAATTTCTTCCACACAATCTTACGATGGAAAGTTACTGAAAGAAATTAGTAAGACTTACATAACTTTACTTTTGTATACTATGGAGTAGGTAGGTATACATGAAATATATTGAATAGACATGTACGTACATGAACTGACTTTAAAAAATATTCAAAACATTAGAGTATTTAAGAGAAATATACACAAATACGTATTTAATAAAATACTGAAACTCACACAAATATATATTACACAAACATACATTACTATTATATACATTTTACAATAAACCAACATCACAAGAACAGCATTAACGCCAGCATGTTGCTGTCAACTTCTGCTATTATCTGAAAATTACAGTGGCGATGCTGCTTATATCAATTTCGCTTCCGTGAAGTCGACCGTAAACGGCGGCAAGTGGCTTTAAAGTTGACAACTTAGTTTTCATCAACATAGTTTACCCAGCTACGGCAAAACTAAAATGAAAGTGAATCAAAAACATTTAATTTTAAATAAGTGGTGTAGCCTCAGATGAGCTGGTGGGCTTTTAGTTGGACTGTATCTAACCTCTTGGTTGCGGGCACAGACACGTGAACCTGAGCTGCTATGATAAGGGGGTTGTGAAGCTGCTCAGGAATGTGGAGTGGAAAGGGATAGCACGCACCTTTTGAAGCTCCTGGACAGCGTGAGCAGGTGAGTACTCCAAGATGGCGATGGTAGGTAGTCACGTAGAAGTCAACGCTGCAAGGGCGGCGGCGACCGGCGATAGTTGACGACGGTGGTTCAAACACTCCACAATAGTTTGTTTTTGATTCACAATGATTTCAACAACACAAAAACAAGGGGAAATCACTAAGATTTCAGATGTGATAATTTTCGTGCGGTGCGGACGCGGCGAAAACAAACAAACTAAAACAAACGAAAAGCCGGGCGGCTTTCAGTCAGTGCTGCCAACTGTCCGAATCGTTCAGCTCTTCTGTAATTGGTACGTGCAGGATAAGGAGGGGATGGGGAAGGATCACGTGTCTGTGCTTGCTAGTTGGCGCAACCAATAAGTAAAGGTAAGTCTGAGCGGCAAAGTCGTGTAACATACTGCCGTCGCCTGTTTTTTTGGAGACATATAAAATATAGAAATACATATAGCCATATAACCTGGGTGTCCTTAAATTAGAGTTAACCGGCATTTGACAGATAAGCACGTTACATCGTAGACCCCTTCTTCGCTTACCAACAGGCGTGACTGGGGTCAAGGGTAAGCTGTCTTACTTAAAAAAAAGTCTCTACTTAAAATTCAATGTGCCAATTTTAAAACCGCATATTTTTTTACTCTTTTGTAAATAAAGTTTCAAAATAGATGTCACCTAAGAACGGTCTGCGTTCTATCCAATTTACAACTAATAAAGAAGACTTTTATTTGGCTTACCGTGTCCTAATTTTTCCATATATTATTATAACATTGTAACAGCTGCTAGTCATGCCTTAGTCTAGAACTTAAAATAAATAAATAGTTATTTTAACGTCTCTTTCATCTTTGTTAATTCGTCTAGTTATTTTGTTTCTGTGATGTGTCTTGTTGGTATAATAAATGTCTTTCTTTCTATTTAGAACCCAAATCCATATTGCTTAGAATTTCCCAGATTCAAAGCCGCAATTCTATCGAGCTACATACAATAAAGTTAAGAAACGGGGGCTGATTATTTAGACCAATTTAATTCATACCTATCACCAAGTAGAACCTTCTTAAACTTATCACACAAGGCAAGATTTCAGGCAGAAGCGGCTGGGCGTCAATAGTAAAGTTATCATAGCTATTACGAGATTGCTTCAAACATTTCCTAGTTTATAATGCACCTAACCTACGTTATTGAGTTAAAGGTAAACATTAGTGCAATGGTAATGCAACTATATCTATAATCAGTGTTCAGGACTGCAGCAGCGTACTGGCCGCATGGCACGTCATCGCGGCTCGCTGGCCACCATAGTTTTTTATATTGGAAAAGGAAAACGATTTTATTTTGTCTTTTTTGATTGGTTGCTGTCATGGCTGTGAAAAATGTAATACGCACATGAAAATTATATTTTCCTTTTTTTTATTTCATCGCACAAATGATTTTCATTAAACGCCTTCCCATCTACCCGTTCCTGCCGATGTCTACGATACATTTTGGACCTTCGAAAACGGATATTTCGGTACCAGCGACCTACGAATATTCTGGATCCGCAACGCAAGATTACACACAATTTGCTCCAGAATAACGGAAGATGTGAGATCACACAAGGCAAGAAAATCGGCTTGAGCCATCGGCAGCAGCACAGCGTATTTCGGTGAGGCCTGCCAACTTTTTTCCCAACCCTGTTTCCCTATACTTGTATGAACACCGTGCTTCTCCAACTTTCAGTGTTAATTTCGTTTATCTTGGTCTGCCGCCGTCGCATTAGTGGTGGTTACAACAGCTCCGCTGGTTGATCCGGCATTGCTCGCGTTTGCGGTGTCGTGTGAGTGAAAAGACAACCGTGAGTACTTCACTTTCTCACACAATACCAAGATGACTAGCACAAGCAGTGAATCGGACGATACTATTAAATTTACGACGTCTGATACCACTTTAAAACTACTGAATAGGAAGAGAGGTACCATAAAAGGTAGATTGACAAATCGAAAGAAGTATGTGAGTGCTTTTGATGCCCAAGATTTAACAGGTAGCCAACGCGCAGAGTTGAAATTCCGCATGCAGGGAGCTTCAAGCTTGTACACTGAGTTTAGCGACATTCAGAGTAGAATAGAGGAGCTCGTTTCTGATCATGAAATGCACAAGCAACTCGAGACACGCGAGATTTTTGAAGCCGACTACTACAATGTACTTGCTGAGGTTCAATGCATGACAGCGGAACATGAGGTCTGTGATAACCCTAGATCATCACTTCAATATGCTAGGTCATCTGTTCAATTGCCGACTATCACATTACCTACCTTTGACGGATCTTATGAGCATTGGTTAGAGTTCCGCGATACGTTCATATCACTTGTTCACAACAATCAGACGATTGACAATCTAGGTAGATTTCACTACCTAAAACGGTCGTTGACTGGTCACGCAAAGCTTGTGATTGACTCTATAGAGGTATCATCTGCTAACTACTGTATTGCATGGGAGCTGTTACTAAATAGGTTCAATAATAGTCGATTGCTGGTACAGAATCACATTAAATCCCTCTTTTCACTGCCTACACTCACAAAAGAGTCAACATCACAGTTAAGAAAGCTCATTGACACAGTTCTTCGAAACTTACGCACATTGAAAGCACTAGATGAGCCTACCGAGCACTGGGACACTTTGGTAATTTACATGGTTGTGTCTAGGCTAGACTCTACAACTGAGCGCGAGTGGGAACAGCATAGAGGTACTTTAATTTCAAAGGATAACGTGCCTAATGCAAAGCTGAAAGTAGATGACTTATTACAATTTCTTCGGTGTAAGGCAGACATGTTGGAAACATTAAATTTAAATCACACACAAAGCTCACCCAGTTCACACAACTCTAAGAAGGCGACTTTCAGTACACAACACACACCTAAAATTCAGTGCAATGTTGTCACGAATAAACCCGTAAATAACCAATATACAAAAGTAAGCAAGAAATTATGTGTAGCTTGTAATAACAACCATCCACTGTACTCATGTCTAGTTTTTCTTGATTACAGTGTACAAGAACGGCTGAAACTTATTCGTGATAACAAGTTATGTGAAAATTGCTTACGAGCGGGACGCACTAGCGCAGAATGTAGGTATGGGCCTTGTAAAAGGTGTGACAAGAAACACAATTCGCTTATTCACTTCGAGGATAGGGAACACAAGCGCGGAATAAGTCCTCCCGCTGCCGAGAAAACACCGCCGAGTAGCTTCATTCACACTAGTGTTAACAACAACACTACGCACGCATTCTCCACGCAGTTAAGCAAAGCACAAAATGGATTACAGTGTCCATCACCATCTACAGAGCAACCGGTCTTGTTGTCAACAGCATTGGTAGAGGTACCTGATGATAAAGATAAGATAAAGATAAAGATAAAGAACTTTATTTGTAAAACATGAGTGTGTAAAGATGTAGTGGTTAAGTTTCGTACAGCATGTTTTGCCTTATGAGGCGTACAAATATTTGATATAAAGAAATTAAAATTAAAATGTCAACCAAAGATAACTACTTAATAAGATTAAATGTCAAGCAAAGGTTAATATAAATAAGTCATTAAAATTAAAACAATACTATGGAATAAAGAAATAATAATGAAAAAAAAAAAAAAAAAAACTATACATTAAACACGTCAAAAAGTCTGAGAGGGTCACCGGAAATTAGAAATTGTCCATATTATTAATATAAATAGCTATGTAGTAATTATTATTTTTCTGTCAGATATTCAAGCACTGTGTAATAGCATTTTTCACTTAATAACTTTTTTAGCTTTAGTTTGAACAGGCCTATTTCCAACTCTCGCAGGGCACTCGGCAGCTTATTATATATTGCAGATCCCATGCAAAATATACTTTTGGACATTAGTGCGGTATTTGCTCTACGTAAACATACTTTAGTTTCGTCCCTTTGCATTCTTTGACTGACTTGTGAAACTGGTTTAAAAATGTGTGGATTTGATTTCACAAACAGCGCTACTTCAAATATATATAAAGATGGCAGAGTTAAAATATGGTGTTCCTTGAAATATGGTTTACAGCTGTCGGTTTGTTTAAGTCGGAACATAGCGCGGATACTTCTTTTTTGGGCCTTGAATGCCGTTTCTCGGTCTGTGGAGTTGCCCCAGAATATAAGCCCATATCTCAACACGGATGCCACAAGTCCATGGTATGCAGTGATGACAGCGTCCGTGTTTGTGATTGGAGCTAGTCTATATAGTAAGTAGGCAGAAGAGCTAATTTTTTTGCACATTTCCGCAATATGTGTTTTCCAGTTCAATTGCTTGTCTACAATAAGGCCTAGAAATTTGGTTGATTCTACTTCCTTGATTTTTTTATTATCATAATTTATATCTAGTTCTGCAAAAGGTAGGCGCTGGCTAAACTGCATGAAGTTGGTTTTGGACAGATTTACTTTAAGGTTGTTGTTATTGAGCCAATCTATTATAGAATCTAGGGCTTCGTTAATATCATGTTCATACATAGTTTCATTTTTACACTGTATTGTCACCGTGCTGTCATCTGCAAAAAGAGACATAGGATGTCGAGTATATCTAGGCAGGTCATTTATGTATAAAATGAAGAGTAGCGGGCCTAGCACGCTACCTTGTGGCACACCATATAAAGTTTCTCGTTCTTTTGATAAGAAATTTACCTCTCGTTTGGTATTAGGATCTATTCTCAGTATCTCCGTGCATTGAGTCCTATGTTTTAAGTAGGACTCTAATAATTTTAGCACATTTCCCCGGATACCATAAGTTTCGAGCTTGGTTAAGAGGATATTGTGCTCTACATAGTCAAAAGCTTGAGTCATGTCCATGTAAATGGTGGCGACGGGTGTTTTTGTGTCTACACAGGTCATAACAACGTCAAGAAAATCGTATATTGCCATATTGATTGTTTTAGTTTGTCTAAACCCCTTTTGCTCTTTAGCCAATATATTATGTTTCTCTACATAATCATTTACTTGTTTGTAAATATATTTTTCAAATATTTTCGCAAATATAGGAATCAGAGCAATTGGCCTATAGAAATCCATAATTTCGCGGTTATCTTTTTTGAAGATTGGCTTAATTATGGCTTTTTTTAACTTTTCTGGGTATATTCCTTCAGCAATGCTAAGATTAATTATGTGACTGATGTGACCGCAGATTTCTAAGGCCATATATTTAATAACTTTTGTAGTAACTCCGTCGTAGCCGACGCTATTTGTGTTTTTAAGTACTGCAATTATTCTCCATATATCGTATGGTACACTAGGCGCCATGAACATCGAATTATTGATTTTGGTAACGCGGGTCTCTATATTAGTTGGCGTAACTGATTTAATTGGTTTAATTTTTTCTATGAAAAAGTCGTTAAATGCATCCGAGATTCGCTTAGGATCTGTAATAATATTTCCGTCATCGTTGATTGTACAAATTGAGGGGTTGGGGAGATTTTGTTTTGATTCGTTAGTAGGATGTTATTGGGCATTCTGGACCAGCTTCCATTCGTTTGAGCTCACGACGCACCGCGCCGGTTGGCGCGGCTTGTCGCTCTCTCAAACTCATTACAGCTATTCCAGAATACCCAATAACATCGAGTGATTCTAATTTATAGTTTCAATAATTTTACGAGCAACCTACACAGTTTATGATAAATTCCATCAATGAAAACGAATGACACTAGGAAGCTTGAGTGAATGCAACTCACCATCATCTTGGTGGAGATAGGTCCGCATAGTCACTGAGTTGAATTAAATAAAGGATCCCCAAGCTCAACTGAATTGTATTTACCCACTAGCTATGTTTTGTGCAGTTTCGTAATATACTAGATAAAACAGCACACATTATTTGCGGTATCGGTTAGGTTTCCTCATTAAGACAATGACATGAAATATTCCAAGTGATACTTGTATTTACCCAGTCATAGTTTTGTGACCAGATTGGCTTCTCCCACTGAATGAGTTTAACACCACTGGTGTCTACTTTTCATAACAGTGACACAAAACTTTGCTTTTTCAACCCAGTTTGTTTTGTAGTCAGATTGACGTCTCCCACATGAACAAGGTACAACACCACAAATTTTGTTATCAGATTGACTTCCCGTGATGGCCCTTCATACAATAACATAAAAGTACAATTTCAACTTAATCATATTTTGTGGTCAGATTGACGGCTCCCACTGTTAGAAAGATTCAGCACCACAAATTACTTTGTGATCAGATTGACTTCATGTGATGAACCTTCTTGCGCAACAGTGACACAAAACATTTTCGTCTTAACTGTATTTTATGGTCAGATTGACGTCTCCCATTGTAAAAAAGGTGATTCCAACACAACAAAATTTTGTGATCCTTTTCATGTGACACAAATACTGGGTGATTGGCAGAACCAGGAAATACTTGTATTTTAGGCATATTTTATGGTCGGCACAAAGAATACCTTACTTTTCCCACAAAAATGTTAGTGATCAGATTGAAGTCTCCTGTTTATCGTTCACTACGGAAAACACAAAACATTGCACAGTAGGAAAAATGTACTTCTACAGTTACTTGAATCCTTGGGTATACTTAAGTAAAATCGTGAATTAATGATAATATCACTGACACATAAAAGTATACTTTCATTAATGGAAATCTATTTCCTACTAACGTGTCACTTTAGTTAACGCGAATGCGAATATGATAGGTGGCTGGCAGGGATTGTCAACCTTTAGCTGTTGACGCAGGAGTTATAAATTTGATACGAAGTATACACGGTGTAAGAAAAAATATGTTGTCAAAAAGTACAGTTTTATTTATAAAAGTTGGTTCCTTTGAACATTCCTTAAAGGTATTCCGGTAATAAAGCATTTTCCATGTTATTATTTTTTTAAGACTTGATGTTAAAGTATTTTAAGAAATCATGATTTTGTAAATACGACCGACAGCATTTTGTCTTTTTTTAATTGAAACTTGAAGATATTATTCTCATCCCATTATACGTAACTGAACCTATGCAGATAGTTTTATATTTTTTCAACAGTTTTCTAACATCAGTTCTCGTTCATTTTCTATCTAAATTTATCTGTAACATACAGTAAAATAAATACAGTAAATTTTACATAACCCATAAATAAAGAATTTAGAGGGGTCATAATATTTTAATGTATCACCTACATAAGAGATAACCAAAGGTTGACTATACTAGCTATACTCTAGTCTAAGATCCACACGGAAAAAACTCGTTGCATCAAAATATTTAGCTGTAGGTATCATTAATACCTAATGTTTGACTTTCACATAATATTGTGGAGTCTACCAAATGCTTTATAAAGAATACCTAGATAAGTATTATTTATCCTGAAATACATTTATATAGTAATTTCATCGATATCATACGATGTTTTCTATGGATAAGCTAGAGGAATTAATTATAATTTCCTATTTAGCTCATCATCCGATTTCTGGTAACTGGAAATAACAGTTTATTTTCTTCTGCTATAGTGAAATATTCACCCAATTCGAACATTATCTGATTAAGATCAAGAAAATCTAAAGTAAATTGCAACATGTGTATCTAGGACTATTTACTCCTACCTAGGTATGAAACCTACGAATTTGCTACGTTAACGTTATTGGATCCGTTGCAAGCTTCTGATTGCGAAACATCTTACCTACAATAATCGATATATTGGTCACATTATGTTGCAATGGCAACCAGCCACATTAACTTGAGCTATTAAATAGTGCTGACATTATGAGAATAACATATAGGCTTGACCTTGCTACCGGTCAAGATGATTTGGTTAAGTACCTACTTTTGAAGGCAAAGCAAAAATTTTGGGTGTTCGATACTAAAAAGTAATATGTATTACTTTTATCAACAATCACCTATATTCATACACCTATAAATAAAGGCGATTTTCGCATTTACTTCATTACAGTACTTGTAATAAAAAAACAACATACACATTTAGGATATAAACCTATAACACCCTGATTTATCTAAAATTCTCATCACTTCCGATAACGTGATAACGCTGTTCAGTACAGTCTCCGTGTGGTGTAATTATCTACGACTTCCTCGCTACCAGTCACTCCATCGGTATCAAAATGTTAGTAAGTATATTTATTTACATCCTAATTTTTTTTTTTACGTGTTCCACTGACTAAACCGTATTAGTCCCTATATGAAAACTATGTCCCGAACTATGTCTAAAAAATATGTTCCAGTCACTACATTTATCTAGTATAGTAATTACAATACGGTGTATAAATCGTTTAGGTTAAATGTATAAGACTGGTATAAAACTATGTTATTATTATTTCAGGTCTGACTCCGAGTTTGAATTCTCTGGTGTACCTATTGCTGTGCAGTCGAGTAAGAAGCAAAAGACTCCAACCAGCTCCAAACGCAAAGCATCGAGCTACGTTGAGGAGACAGTTAGGTAAGAATACAATACATCTATAGTTTATTATAAATTATTGTACACTTTACACATCGTTTCAAATGACGATTCCCTCGATGTAATCAAGCTGTTGATGAAAATCTTGGAACATTGAAAGAGATAACAACTGTTTATTTGTTTGTTTCATAACTAAAAGTTGTTTATTCGTCTTAATAATTCAAACCATAGGTTTGACCCTTAAACCTTATTTTCTATAGCCTAAAGCCGGGGCCGCTGCACCATGTTACGCGTGTTACAAAAAACGTAACACTTAAATATAATAAAAGTGGGACATGGTATAACACGTTAGGTACTTGTTATATAACGTTACGTTACGTAACACGTAAAGTGTTAATACCACTCCCCATTTTTGTTTTAATAACGTGTTACATTTTTTGTAACACGCGTAACATGGCGCAGCGGACCCGGCTTAACATTGATCGTTACGGTAAATGTTTACATCCAGGGAAAAGTTTACTGGAATAGAATTAGTCTCGTTATATTATTCGTTGTTACGTTGTCGCGTCATTTGACTCTAGCACACCGCTGAGTCATTGAATCGTTGATTACATTGCAGGCATGTACTCGTAAAGGTTAACATGCTGTCGACTGTTTACTTTGCATCTTACTAGTCGTGGGTTCGATACCCGCTTCGCGTAGTATTTTTGTTTTCCATGTAAGATATGCTTATTAAGAATCACTTGGGATATTTGCTTATTAAGAATGACATATATGGGATAGATCAAAAGTAGATATGTACCCTTCATATTAAACTATCATCCACTTCATACTCGTTCAATGTATGTGTATCTCCTATAGATAGCCTACCCAATCGGAATATAGGTATAAGTTTATGAAGGTACTTATGTTTTAAAATATATTGTTCACTTTTACAGGTCTGCAAGCACCTTAAAGAAAAAGACGGTGGGAGATCTTTTCGGGATTTTGCGAGACGCAGAGAAGGTCGCTAAAGCGACTCCCGAGCAGCACCAACTGGGGTCGAGTCTAGTGACGCGGGTCGCCAATGGTCACGTTCGTCGGACAGCAACGACGGAAGGAGAATTCTATATAGAATTGAAGGTCTACAACACTACCGATGCTGCAAGTACCAACGTTCAAGAGAGGTGGAAAAAAGCGTTGATGGTAATAAAATTGCAGACTGATACGGACACACCGCACTGGGACGTATTACAGAAATTTATTAAACAAGTTTATTCACTGTATGATAATAGTGAGGCGAGTTTTTTTAGTGATAAGATAAATATAAAATAAAATTCCTTTAATTTATAATAAACATATTATTTTGCTACTTACCTATTTATTTTTGTGTCTAAAACCTAAATTTTAATTATCTGTTTCCTGGTCAATCTTACTACTTTTTATTTACAATGCCTTATTGCATTACTTGCAAAACTCTTGTCAACCCAAAAAGTTGGGTGGGTCATATGCGCAGCACTGACCACAAAAGCAAAGTCGCAACTCATCATTTGTCAGAAGATGTTGAGGTTCTGACCTCTGCATTCCGTAATCGTATTGCAACTTATAAGATACAGGCTAACGGTGATGGTCAGCACTCAATTGAAACCTTTTTCGAGTCTATCCATAATAAATTAAAATCTCTGATTGATATTTCATTGAAAAAACACGTTTGCATAAAAGTCAATGTTGAGCTTTTTTCATTTTTCCTTATGTACAAAAACGATTTGCAAGAACTAAAATCGTTTGGCACGAAAAACATTACCATACACATGAACCACAACTTCAATTCCATTTTTTCAGAAATCATAAATACATTGAAAAAAAAGCTTGAAGAGTTTCAAGAGCGAGATAGTGGTTGGACATTTTTGAGTAACTCTCATTTGGAAATCAATGTAAATAAATATCAACCATTGAGTGGGTCATCGTTTATAGATTTACCAAAATTTATAAAAAACAAAAAAGCATGTTTGAATATAAAAAATGATGATCCTTATTGTTTTCTTTGGTGTGTTACAGCTGCTCTATTCCCTTCAAAGAGCCACCCCGATCGTGTCTCGTCTTATCCCGATTTTCGCGATATTTTTAACACTCAAGGCTTATCATATCCAGTAACTTTTTCTGACATCCCGGTGTTTGAAAAAAATAATCCAGATATCGCTATTTTTGTGTATGGCTTACAAGGCAAAAAAACTGTTGTAGGTCCACTATACAGATCAGAGTCTTCCACTGCGAAAAATATCGTTCATCTGCTATTTCTCGAGAATGATGAGGGCTCTCACTTTTGTTTGATCAAAAACCTTCCCCGTCTGGTTAGAAGCCAAATATCTAAACACCATCAGCAACTGCATTTTTGCTCATCATGTCTGTTATTTTTTAAAACATCTAATGAACTAGTCATTCATGCATGTGGTGGTATTGCTACAGCTCTTCCTAACCAAGGGTCGGTTCTTCAATTTAAGAATTACGAACGAAAACAAAACATACCCTTTATCATTTATGCTGATTTTGAGACTATGCTTCAACGTCATCTGGGGTGTGAAGCAGACCCTAACATTGCGAGCACTAGCCTGCTACAACAACATGTGCCCTCAGCGTTTGGTTACTATATTGTTTGTACAGTGGATGCCAAGTATAATCGCTACGTCAGCTATCGGGGATCAGACTGTGTATCAAAATTTGTAGAATGGTTGTATCGAGACATGAAGCAAATACACACTATTTTAAAAGCTAATATTAAAATTATATTCACGGATAATGATTCACAAAATTTTGAAAATGCTGTCCGCTGTCATATTTGTGATAATCTTTTAATATTTGACAAGGTTCGAGACCACTGTCACATCACTGGTCACTATCGGGGGGCAGCTCACAAGCATTGTAATTTACAATTTAAACTACCAAATTTTGTTCCAGTTGTTTTCCACAATTTGTCAGGCTACGATTGCCATTTATTTATCAAAGAACTAGGCGAGGCGCCTGGTCCGATTAGAATAATACCTAAAACAAAAGAAAACTATATTTCTTTCACGAAGTATATACCATTATCGAAAGATGAAGGTATCCAACTTCGATTTATCGATTCATTTAAATTTTTAGGTACCAGTTTAGAAAAACTCACGAAAACAATGAAGGTGGAGGAATTCTCGTTGTTGAAATCATTTTTTGCAAATGACACTGAACTCAAATTACTCACTCGCAAAGGTGTTTATCCATATGACTATATGTCACATTGGAAATGCTACGAAGAAAATTCCCTCCCACCCAAATCTGCTTTTTATAATACTATCAGTGGTGAAGAAATTTCTGATCAAGATTATGAACATGCCAAGTCAGTATGGTCAACTTTCTCCATTCGTAACTTAGGTGAATACACTGATCTATACGTTAAAACAGATGTCTTGCTACTAGCCGATATTTTTGAACATTTCCGCAAAACATGTAAACGATATTATCAATTAGACCCGGCATTCTACCTCACAGCACCCAGCTTATCATTTGATGCGATGCTTTTGAAAACTAAGGTCAGATTAGAATTGCTTAGCGACTTAGCGATTATTCGGATGATTCAGGATGGAATACGGGGTGGTGTATGTATGTGTTCCAAGCGACATGCGAAAGCAAACAATAAATACATGTCTGAGTACGACCCATCACGTCCCGAGTCCTTCATAACGTATATTGATGCTAACAATTTATACGGCTTCAGCATGTCTCAAGTATTACCTTTGTCAGATTTCAGATTTTTGGAACAGTCTGAAGTGAATACCATTGATATCACATCAGTTCCTGATAATGCATCTTTTGGTTATATTCTTGAAGTGGATATTATTTATCCCACACACCTACACGACTATCACAATGATTTCCCATTTTGTCCTGAGCGATGCATACCACCCGGTGGAAAGAGTTCGAAATTAATCCCTAACCTATACGATAAATATCGATATGTTATTCATTATGTGCATCTTAAAACATGCTTGAAACATGGATTAATACTAAGAAAAATCCATAGAGTCATTACTTTTCGTCAAAGTGCTTATCTCAAACAATACATTGAACTTAATACAAAACTGAGGCAACAAGCCCAATCAACTTTCGAACAAGACTTTTTCAAACTCTTGAACAACAGCATATTTGGAAAGACTATAGAAAATACTGAACACAGAGTAAACGTCTATTTGGTAAATCAATGGAGCGATAGTCAAAACAAAACGAAAAAATGCACATCGGCAGAAAAATTGATAGCCCGTCCAAACTTTCACAGTGCTTCAGTTTTTTCCGAAAATTTGGTTGCCATCCAAATGAAACCAGAACGTGTGGTTTTAGATAAACCTATCTACATTGGGTTTACTGTTCTTGAGTTATCCAAAAGCCACATGTATGACTTTCATTATTCAATTATTAAACCTATGTATGGGAAATATGTTGAGATGTGCTATACTGATACGGATAGCTTCATCTATCATTTGTCCACAGAGGACTTCTTCCTAGATTTGAAATACCGTTTACTACCTTACTTTGATACGAGTAATTACGATAGTAATAATATACATCAAATTCCATTAAAAAACAAAAAGATTCCTGGGCTATTTAAGGATGAAATGGGTGGTGAAATTATTACAGAATTTGTAGGATTACGATCAAAACTGTACTGTTTCAAAACTTTAGAAAAAACTGTCAAAAAGGCCAAAGGAGTAAAAATGAGCGTTATTCGCGGTCTTAACTTTAGTAATTATGAGCAGACCTTGTTTGAAGGTAATGTGCTGCGCAAGAGAAATATCTTGTTTAAATCGATAAAACATGAAATATTTACGCAAAGTGTCAACAAAATAGCTCTATCGAGAAATGATGATAAACGTTTGATTCATCGGGATCAAATCTCAACTAAAGCGTGGGGCCATACCTCAATATTATGAAAATAAGATAGTAAAATTGACCATGGGATAAAATTTAAAAATATGTAATCAAAATATCGTGATATGATGTATTTCATAGATCTGTTTCAGTCTTAGATGCTATGTGTATGGATTGCGGCTGCGGTAACCGCCGCGATAGAGCTAGTGTGGAATAAGCTTAATATTATGTTTTCGTTCTTATGCTCTTCAAGTTAAAGCTAAAGCTCTTTAGGTATGTTAAGAATAGCGTATTTATTTAAGTGAACTAATAATGTAATGAATTAAAATAGATAGGTACTTAGTTATAAAAGTGTTATGTACTATAAGCTAATAAGTATAGTTTTGGGTGAATAAATTGGGTTATACTACCAGCTTCTTTTATTTCCATGACCTAACATTGTTACCTAATGTTACAAAAACAAAAGAATATGTAAGTATTGTTAGTTCCTACATATCTCAGAAATTTTTGCTATAGACATAGTCTTGAGCGCGGTGGGATGAGGAGAGCTAAACTATATTCAATGAAGTTTTGATTTCGTGTCTACTGAAAGTATGACAGCTCCCTGTGGGAATCGAGCCCACGACCTCTGCAATAGTAATCAAACGCTATCATCACTAGACCGACGAGACAGTCAAAAGTAGGTCAAGTCAAGGTGTTAGCGATGTTGCAAACAGCAAGGGAGGCGCATCGATGTTGCATAGCGCGCAAGGGTTCAATGACTACTATTTACTTAGTCAGCAATGACATACTTGATTCAAACACATTCGATATTGATAATGCTGACTACGAATTCGAGCTCGCTCACTCTTATATGTATTAAAAGAGACAGGATTAATTTTCTAGAGCGATCGAAACGTATGAATAGGTAAGTTACACTCATCTACAAATCCATTTTATATTTGGTGGTTCAGTAATTTATTGTTACTGCATCGTTCGAGCCAACTAGAAGATCAGCAGACGTGAAAACATGTCGATTTCGGTAAGCATTATTTTTTTCCATCCAATTTATATTACACAGTTTGAAATAGGTTTGAATATTTTTAATAATTTTTTTTTTTGTTTTTTTCAGATTTTAGGCGAGACTGATCCGACTGACCCTTACTACTACGCGCAAAATATTTTGAGTGGGTTCGATAGTGATGTCGAAGAAATACGAAACCCGGCTCCATCAGACGTGGGGAAGCGGAAAAGTAAGACTTCAAGGAAACGGGTTGCAAAGGACTCCACGTCTACATCATATGTGGTTAGCAAGGCGGCAAGAAGAGGAAATCGGTTGATAAAAATAGAAGTATTCGACTTAAATGAGTGTAAGGACACAAACAGTGAAAGTGCGGTGTTAAGTGCCCAATATGTTGTGATAGATCCTGTAGACGAAATAATGGACATGGTGGAAAACGTAGTTAAGAACATTTCTAAAAATATGTGCAATAGTTATTAATTTCGTTTTAAATTAAAAATTAATTAAATAAAACATGTTTTCTTTTTTAAATACATTTACATTTATTTCTTACTTTCAATAAAAAAGTTACATAAATACTTGCTTATTCTAAATAAATTCTATAACATTATTTTCATAAAACCATTTCTTGACACATAGTACATTTTTCAACGCACATTGTTTGTGGTGAGAAAAACACGTAAAATTGCATACACTATATTTATCATGCAGGTATTTTATATTAGGACATTGATTTTCCTCGATATTAATAACACAACAATCACCACAAAGTTTATTTACCCACATGATTTTTTCTAAACCTTTTACAAAAATTTTCTTATTCCTCAATAAACTATAAATTAACCTATGAAATTCGCGGTAGTCAATAAAACCTTCACGCCAATAAATTCCTCTATTCTTTTCCAACCAAACAACTTGCTTTTTTTCGCTATCTGATAAAGTAGAAAATGGATAAGGAGGTTTTACCAAGTAGACCATAGTAAATTCTTTAGTAGCGAGAGCAAACTCTTTAATAATAAAATTATTTTTATAATCTCTAAATCCTTGTAAATCTACAAAAATATGTTCAGAATTCATGTTATTTTTTTAACGATGTTAGAAAGTGGTTTATATTCGATTACACAATCGTTTAGTATGAGGCAGTAAGCAGAAGTTTGATCTGGTATTTCTAAATCACTCTCTATTTCTACTCTAACATCAATGGGACCTGTCTTCAGGGTCTCATTTTGCCTGCAGCAATCTATTACAAATAATGGTGCTTTATCTTTGAAATCCTTCAGATTTAACAACGGCTCACACCGACGTCCATAGTAAGACTGTTGGAATCTAGCGTACTGCTCATATAATATCATATACCTTTCTTCAGTAAACTTAATATTGAGACTTTCATATGGAAAGTAAGTTGAATTTAAAAAAACCTTGACATCACGTACATAACAATGATCAAAGTGAGACATGTCTTTCATACCTAAACTTTTCCGATTAGTTTGTAAACCAATAATCACATAACGTGGTTTCTCTAATTGAGATGTGGTTTTTATAGACCAAGTATGTTTTGTAGTCTGTGGTAAAAGAGGGTATTCATAGAGATCCCAATTCCTAAATGCTAAACTGATAGGTCTATCTTTCTCCAAACATCTCAGCAAGTTAACTCTTTCACGATCAGATACTTTTATATGCGGTACTCTCCATACAATTTTGTTAATGGTTATGTCATCTAACACTTCATTAGTGGTTAATTTAATAGAATTAAGGTTTGTATTACTACGCAAAAGAACCAGCTCATGTTTACAGTTCATTATTATTTTATTATAATCTTCAGCGAAACCTAAAACTTTATTCAATGGGATACAGGCGGAAAAATTACCAGTAGTATTTTTTATTCCATCAATGTCCCACCCCCATAGCCGTGACATTTTTGATTCATTTTCATTCATCGAGAGCAATGATTTAATAGTAGTTGTGATCCCAGCATTTTTTATCCTATCAATTTCTACGCCATTTAGTTCATATCGAATGTCTTGGAAAAGAAAAAGCGCTGCATTATTCACCAACTCAATATTACTCACTCTCTCTTTTTTATCGCCATTTGGACGGTGCACTGTGATAGAACCTTCGATGTATAGTGTACTCTGTGACGGTAAGACGTATAAGTCTTGTTGATTGATGGGAATGCGTATTTCATCGTTTTTGTTAAAACTATTAATGTAGGGCTTATACGAATGGATTTGGTAGCTTTCAATGCTGTTGTCGTAGGCGAAAGAATCCAAGATATTTAAGATATTCATTTTATGACTTTTAAGTATCTGAGAAATTGTTTATTTTCCTTAGTCAGTTTTTTCTTTTTAGCAGGTGGTTTCTGTTGCGGTGGATGTGTTGTACTGAGATCTTTGGTTTCGGGTACCAATGTTTTATTTATGAAATCTATCATTTTCGTCTTAGGTGTAAATATAACTGTAGTTCTTCTTGTCGTAGATTTATAAGGTTGTTATTTGCATCCAAAATCCTTATATTAATCTCGCTAACTGTATTTTGATTTACTGGGAAATATATCAAATTTTTTGGGATTTCTATAATCCTGTACCCTGGCGGTACATTAGGTGCAAATTCGTAAATTATATGGCTAGGCTTCCCATTTATGTACGATCCGCTCACGATATCACATTCTATTCGAACGATGGTTGTTGGTAGAATGTTTACAGGGAAGAGAGACTCATGTAATATATTAGCTTTAAGAGTCTGATTTCCAAAACCCAATATCCTTCCGATTGAACCGGATTTCTCAAAATGAATATCTTTTGAACAAATTATTTTTGTGCTCAAAGTGTTATTGTTACATATCAAATTAAACGTACAGTCTACTAAATTTGTTTTTAAAAAGTCATTTATATCTAATAGCTCGTATGATCCTTCGGGTATTTCAATCATTTCGTTGTCGCCATAATGAAATTTGTTGTTGTAGCATTCTATGTTAGGAATCGAATTAAACGTCGAAAAAAAGATCAGCCCACATTCATATTCACCATCAAGCTGCAGAGCCGGCGAATAAAATGTTGACAAAGCTGGTTTACAACCGGTTATTGATAGCGTGAATGACATCGTAATAATGGTGAGAATAGTTTATGATTTCTTAATATAAATGTTTCAACCAGAATGTTTTTAAAAATTTTATGCATAAATGACCGCAATTATAGGTGTTGTTTTGTTGATAGTTCATATAACTATAATAAACGTTAGTGTTTTTTGTTAAGTACTTGATTAATTCTACAGGTGGTTTTAAACCATAACTATCAAAGTACACGCTGTAATTATTTATCTTAATGTAGGCTACCCAGTGAGTTCCCGGATTTATTGAATTATCTAGATTCAGGATAGCGCACTCGATGTTATTTGATTTGCTTGGTAAAGTGTCTCTCATATAGACACCTCGAAAGTATGGGATGTCCCGAGTATAATATATTAAATCTATATTACTCAGTGCTCGTCTGGGTAACCTTTTAACTAGTTTTTTGAAGAATGTACGCACAATCCCTTACCTGTCTTGTATGGTTTGATGTATAAACCTTTGCCTAAGGAGATCGATTCCATCATTTTATTGTGACGCACGGATTCAGAAAGATTTTTTTGGGCTGACTTGTAATCATTAACTGCTTTTGCTATTCCACCAATACCTCCAGCTAAAGAACCCAATGCTGATAGACCAGCAAAAATAGGAATGAGTGGAAGTATTCCTCCAGTTTTAGGGATGGGAATAATTCTTGGCAGCTTCATATTATTTTTCTTATGAAATATTTTTTTTGCTGCTAAGTATGCAAACTGAATAGCATCTTGAATATTTTTAGGTTTCTTTTTTTTCAGATGCGATTTTAATTTAGCCATAGAAGTTTTGAATGATTTAATTCCAGCACCCGATTTAATTTTTGCTTTCATTACTTTATTCACCAACCATGATGCAACTTTTTCACCTCTGCTAGCATCTTCTGATTTTAATCATTGCTTTGCCATCTTTCTTAGCTCTAAGTCAGCCTTATGCCGATCTTCTAAACTTGAATACTTTGAATAAGCTATGTCGTGCAGCATACAAGCGCTGTCCAAAGGGTTTATGCCTTTATCGCCTCTTTGCAAACGTTCTTGTAATCGAGTACCTGGACCGCAGTAGTTGTAGCCTGGTAAGTGTAACTCTATTGGTAAATTATTGATTAAAGTATTGAGAAGTCCTTTCCCTTTCATAACTAACGATGTAATGAAAAATAAGTTAACTAATCTGTAGTAATATACTTCAATGCTTTATTATAGCACTTTTATTAATCCAACTATTTTCCTCTTGACCTAAGCCGAGCCATTTAACAAGATATTTGTTTCCCTTTTTTTTAATTACCTTCTCAACTAAATAAATATTGGGACAGCTAGTTTTTTGCAGTTCGTGTTCGTAAAAACAACCTTTTATTGGTATACAATGTTGATCTCGTATGTAATATGTTGTGGGTATAGATTTTATTACTTTTACAACAGTGAATAATTCGGTAGACCAGTTTGGTGTATATCCTTTTTGAAAATCTCCTTTGTGCTTGCTGATACGGACAAAGTCTCCAACACGAAATTTAATTTTCTTTGCAGGTAAGGAAGGTTGTGATTTGTTTATATTACATGCAACGAGTGATTCATTTAACTTGTTTATTTCAGACGGCATATGTTTTGTAGTGCGATGCATAGTATTATTATAGCTCTTAACTATATCACATAAAGGTTCTCCAATCCACTTATAATTTCCAAACAAGCTAAAATGTTTAAACAACTTGCTCTTCAAAGTTCTTATTAATCTTTCTACTATAGACGCTTTTTTTGTTGAATAAGTTGAATAATGATTTATTTTCCATCGGTTCGTAAGCTTCTGAAAAACGTCATTGTGAAATTCGGTACCCTTGTCGGTTTGTAAATTAGCAGGTGATCGGCCTTCTTGTAAAACCTTATCAAACGCTAGAGACACCTCAGTTTTTGTTTTATTCTTTAATGGAGCGATCCATGCGTATTTAGAAAAAGCATCGATGACTACTAAAATAAATTTGAATCCTTTGTTAACCTTCTGATAGTTTTGCATATCAATCAAATCGGCTTGCCATAAATCATCAATCCCTTTTAAAATAACAGAACGACGTGGGAAATTTCTTCTAGCTGCTTTATGGATTTCATTTACAACAGATTGTTTGCTCATGCTGGTTTCGATGAGTCTCTGAGTGCTACTATATGATCTTTAATAATATTACTCGCTTCTACCTTTGAACACTTCTCATCTAACTGTTTCTGTAGCAGTTGTATTTGAGTTTTTATACTTTTAAGTTCATTAATGAAATCTTGTTTTTTACAATATAATTTATTGTTTTTTTCTACATACTCCTTGCTAACAGCTTCATCTGCTGCTACAGCTAACGGTAATCCTCTCAATATACATTGTTTTAAGTCGTAAACTCCTGACTCATTTTTACTTAGCCCTGTGTTTATAGGAACCAAATTTAATGGATCTGACACACGCAGTCTTTTATGAACATGATGTCCAAATTTATCTATATTCATCTTGTAAATAGTGTGAAGGTTAGAGTAGAAATAAAATAAAATATAGATTACATAAGTATTTATTCATTTTATATCACACCACGTTTTTTCAGTTCTGTTAAAACTGATACAATTTCATCATCTAAGCCAGTATTACCGGCATCTTTCGAAGCTATTAATAATTTCAATGTTTCAACTAATTCGTTTGGATCATTCCAAAAAATGTAATCTACTTTGTTATCAACTTTTTTAAGCAATGATAAACCCTTTCCTTTGGAAACATTGGCGGAACATAATAAGGGTTTTACAATTTGTAGATACTTAAATCCTCTGTTGCTATTGATTGGTTGATTGGGATCATATTTACGTCGATGAGCGTTTGTGCTTATTAGTATAAATTTATAATTCCTTTTATCATCTTCAGTGATAATGTTTAGATCAGGATTTTTTTTGTAAAGTAATTCACTGAGTCCATTAGTTTTGACATACGAATGACCTGCTATTTCAAATGCATCATTAGTTATGGAGAGCGGTGCTGATCCTATCATAGGTTTTCCATTTTCCAATCTAATTCCATAAGGTACATCTTTGAATACTTCTGATGATAAAGACCATGACGATAAAGACTTTGCATTTGGTGTTGAAGCACCATCCGAATTTGTTTCAAAAAATATGTCACTCATGTTATTTCTAAGACTTTGATTCAGTTCAGAGTCACTTATGTTATCATCGCTGTTACTAGCATTCGATACCTCTTGGAGTGATTCCCTTGAAGAGCTAATTTCAGAAAATTTTCGTTTCTTCGTAGGTGTAGACTGTCGTGCTAAATGTTCAAGCGAATCAACATCTTCATTACTTAACTGTTCTTGATACGGGGTTCTCGTTAGCTGTTTAAGTGGATCTGTTACTGGTTTGAACATAGTTTCTAATGCCAACTCAGAATCCATTTTAGTATTTTTCATGTTTTGAACCTTCTTTTTAACAGCCTCAGCAGACTTAATTATTTGTTGTTTAATTGATTTTTCATCACACATTTTTTCTTATTTTACAACTACTCGCATATAAAGAAGATAAGAAAGTGGCTTCTGATTTAAAAAAAACGGCATTTATGTATCTCACTCGTCGAAAGTAATAAAGGTGTCGAATTTCATTCTGTAGCATCCGTTATTTCTTTGACAGTCTTTATTAATCACTAAATAGCTAAATGTATCTTTCCAAACTTGTGAACAAAGTTCGCGAAATTGATGCCAAGGCATATCAGTGTTCACATGTTCATCATAAATATGACGTAAGTTAATATCATCCTGTTTGAATATGATGAGTAGATTTGCATTGTCGCGAACCAGTTGTTTTGGGACTTTGCTATAAGTTTGGTTCAAATAAAAACAGTCTATATTTTTATGTCTACCCATGGCAAAGTAATCACGAATGTTATTTTGATTTTCACAGGCAACATCGTCGAAAATAATGACAGAATTTTGAGACGCTAAGCTTGGATTTAAGACTTCTTTGTTATCGCGATATTTATAATAACGTATTCCTGGAACGAGATTCATTACCTTCTCTAAAAATATGTATTTTGGTTGATACAACGTTTTCGAATAAACGTACACGTTACGGAAATGTAAACCATTAGGATGTAAAAGTAACCCAAGGACTAAGTTTGTTTTTCCGCAGTTAGACGGTCCGCAAACTATACAACGGATGGTGTTTGGTAAAAGCTTTCCGTGACGATATGTATTTTTTTCAGATCCTACATCAATATTCTCAAGATTTAGTGATGTAGGTTGTTTAACAAATTTCATTTTTGGAGAAATATGTTACCAGTGATGTCCTCATTACTGAAATGCGATCATCACGATTAAACTTCAGTATTTATCTGTGTTACTAACATCATTTCATTTCCAGCCGCAAGTAAAATTCAGAATCAATCAATATTATTGGGTATTCTGGAACAGATGTAATGAGTTTGAGTGAACGACAAGCCGCGCCAACCGGCGCGGTGCGTCGTGAGCTCAAACGAATGGAAGCTGGTCCAGAATGCCCAATAACATCCTACTTTCGTTAATTATTTGCCAAGTAGTTTTAGATTTGTTGTCGGAGGTTTTTATTTTATATTTGTTGTAAAAAGTGAAGCCGTATGTTGTTAGTATAGATCTTGCGACTCACTGCTCGACATTGTATAATCCAGAATCCTTAACGGTTACGCCAGCAGCCAGCTTAGAGATACAGCGAAATTTTTGGTATGCATTCAAGTTCGGCAGAAGGATGTTTGACCGTTGTTGTACTTTGGACTCAATGGTCTACAACACAAAATGTAAACAATTTGCACTTCACGTTTTGTTTTGTCACTTAAGTGGAGCACTTATACTTTTATGTATGACATCAGTGGATTGTCGGTACTCTAAAACGTACGTTTATGTTTTTAAACACTGGCACTGCTTTATTGTTAGGTAGCTAGTATTGAGTTGAATTTATTTTTGCAAGGCTCGATTAATTACTTCACTAACACTTGTGCTGATAAATTGTTGCTTAAATAATGCGGCTAATTAACTTTCAATTGTTAACGTAACATATGTTTATTTAAAATTTAGTTTCAAAGTATAGCACTTAGATAGTTAGACTTGTATTGGCGACGGTGGCGCCCTCTCTCGGTGCTACATGAGATCGGTGCTACACTTTGTGATATATGATGTAGGCATATATCACAAAGCTCGCGCTTTGCTAGACAGTGGAAGCGAACGAAGCTTCATAACACAATCACTATGTGACAAACTTAATTCACAGGTAATACAGTCCACTCAACAAATACACGGCGTTGGTGGCGTGGTCACTGAGAGCACACAGACTTGTGAAATCGAACTCAAGCCCCTGACCACCGCCTTCAGCACGAGCGCACAGTGTTTTATTTTACCACGCATAACATCATCGCTTCCCTCTGTCGCAATGCAGAGAGATGATTTTTGTATACCAGATCATGTCCAATTGGCAGATCCAACTTTCTTTGAGAGTAAGACGATAGATCTCCTTTTAGGCGTTGACATTTTCTGGGATTTGCTTTGTGAAGGCAGAATACGCCTTAGTAATGGCCCCTTCCTTCACAATACAAAACTAGGTTGGATAGTATCGGGACCTGTACACGCAAAAACCCGATACACATAAAATGTAATGTAATTTCACACAGTCTATAGACATTGATTAATCTATAGACACACAGCTTAGCCTCTTTTAGGGGAGCACAGAAACACTAACAGACTGCACAAATCTTTGGGGTTAAGGAACTTGCTTGAGAGGATTACTTTGTGCAGATAGTGAGGCAACTTGTTGATGTAGAATTGTCTATATAAATTCCTTTCAAGCATTCTTCTAACGTTTTAGGTCACACACACAGAGCGGCCGTTTTTCGTGCTAGAAAAGCGATAGCAGCGCAACCCTTACTTATAAAATAATGCAATGAGATGTAAACCGACTTCATTCTCACCTTTCATACGTTCATACATTCATATACTTAACTTATTTCTTAGTGACACATAGTTGCCTAAAATAAAAACTAAACTACATCACACAAACTGTTGGATAACGTATTTATTTTTACATTTTTTCACAATTTAGATGCACAATTCAGCGCGCAATTATGTGCTACACTTCATACATAACGCACATATTAAAGATAATCAGGTGTCAGGTATTTATGAAATATTGCTCACACACATTTGTCCAGGTCGATTCTGTACTAAACTTCCACAAACATTTCTTTTTACTGTCTTGCTCAGAACATTTGCTATACACGCATCTTAATAGCTTCTACTGCTTAGGTACTTTAGAGAAATGAAGCTACCTGTAAGAGACAATCTGCGTCATATGCACATGTTTACTGCGTCATATGTCAGAAACTGACTCACCTTTACTACAGTATGACGTGGATTACACGGGACCAGTGCTCATACTGAGCCGTAGAGGTAGGAGTGCTACAATTGTTAAATATTACATATGATTATTGATATGTTTTGTTAAGCGGGCAAAACATTTGGAATTAGTGTCTGACCTATCATCCGATGCATATTTTTAGCACTAAAGAGATTTATTTCACGCCGAGGCAAACCTGTTGAAATCTACTCAGACAACGGAAGGAACTTTGTAGGATTAGGAGTTTTGCAAATTTCTTTCTAGTTGTTCAGACGATATTAAGGAATACGCAGCATCACAAAACATTGCTTTCAAAATGATCCCACCTTACGCTAGTCATTTTGGTGGCCTGTGGGAGGCTGGGGCCAAAAGTTGTAGGCACCACCTTCGACGTGTGATAGGCAACGCACATTTAACTTTTGAAGAATTCAGCTCGGTCCTAGCACAAGTAGAGGCTGTTTTGAACTCCCGCCCTCTCACTCCCATGTCTTCAGATCCTCATGATCTTCTACCGCTTACACCTGCACACTTTCTTGTTGGCCGTTATCTGACTGCGCCTGTGTCAGCTGACCTGCACGACGTTCCGGCTACCCGACTCACGCACTATCAACGAGTGGAGCAAATGCGTCAGCATTTTTGGACCAAGTGGTCCGTTGAATACATTTTGGAGTTACAACAGAGGAGCAAGTGGCGTGAGAACAAGGAAAACTTGAAACAAGACACGCTTTTATTGATCAAAGATGATAACATGCCAATTTTGAAATGGAGTTTAGGGCGAATAGTTAAGACTTTCCCTGGTAGAGATGGCATCCACAGAGTAGCCGACACAAGGACTTCTACCGGCATAGCACGTCAAGCTTTCTCGAAGATATGTCTACTGCCAACATAACAACACCAGACTGCTTGAAATCAGCCTTCAGCCACATAGACTTCGGGTTCGACACGAGAGTGTTGAAAGCTTCAGCTTCCAAGGCCCGGAGTATGTTCAGGACTGCAGCAGCGTACTGGCCGTATGGCACGTCATCGCGGCTCGCTGGCCACCATAGTTTTTTATATTGGAAAAGGAAAACGATTTTCTTTTGTTTTTTTTGATTGGTTGCTGTCATGGCTGTGAAAAATGTAATACGCACATGAAAATTATATTTTCCTTTATTTTTATTTGATCGCACAAACGATTTTCATTAAACGCCTTCCCATCTACCCGTTCCTGCCAATGTCTACGATACAATCAGCCCACATCAACCAATTAAATACAATCCTTGCTAATATTATAAACGCGAAAGTTTGTAAGTGTGGATGGATGTTTGTTTCTCTTTCACATAAAAACTACTGAATGGATTTTAATGAAACTTTATAGAGCTTATACATCAAAATAACATGCACAATTCATAAAGACATTGTGTGAATTGTCCAAAATTTGAAAATAAATGTCAAGTACGTGTGAAAAAATCTACTCGATAACCCTGCGAGACGAAGTCGCAGGCACCAGCTAGTATTAAATATACTATTTTTATTTTTAATGCACTAACCCGTGCTAAGGACAAATTTAAAAACCTATTTAGAGGCTAAAAATTTCACCCATGCCGGGATTCGAACCCGCAACCTCTGGCTATCTGTGCACGCGCTCTACCAATTGAGCCAATGGGCGACTCACCGGCATCAGTGAAATTTTGAACCTCCTTACACTATTCTCTGTATTACGTTGAGGCAGCGACATCTGGCTTAAGCAAATTGCATCACTTACAGCCCCGACTACCTACTTTGCAGTTAGGTTTTACATCGGAACGATATCACTGTACCCACATGATTATACTATATTTATTTTTAATGCACTAACCCGTGCTAAGGACAAATTTAAAAACCTATTTAGAGGCTAAAAATTTCACCCATGCCGGGATTCGAACCCGCAACCTCTGGCTATCCGTGCCAGCGCTCTACCAATTGAGCCAATGGGCGACTGTGAAATTTCGAACCTCTTTACACTATTCTCTTTACACTATTCTCTGCACTATTCTCTGGATGTCGCTGCCTGTACGTAATACAGAGAATTTTTAGCCTCTAAATAGGTTTTTAGTATTAAATATATTAATTAGTTTTTTACACCTATATATGTATATGAAAAGAAAATAAAATAATGCGGATTGGAAACAAGATACAAATACAGCTTTATAATAAATAATACAATAAAGAAACACATAGAACCTACAAATTTACTAATAATAACGTGATATCTATATTGTGAATAGTATTACTTACTTATGATAAATTCAGATCATTATTGGAGACGAACAAAAATGTTTATAAAAAAATGTTTGTCGTCGACAATCGATGACATCTGTGTATATCGCGAAACCACCCATATTTTAAATAACTTTAAGCGCAATGGTCCTTTTGCAAGAACGGTAGGGCGAAACATTTCTGACTTCTCGCCCTTTGGATAATTTCACAATCAATCGCCTTACTGTGAAGCTAGTAATCAGTAAATCTCGTCGAAGTTGATGAAGGAGGTAGCAGCCCGCAGTACGGAGACAGCCCTGGACTGGGAGCGCTCGCGCTGGGGGGACGCCGAGGCTGACTTGGATACGGAGCGCATGGGAGCCGCGGACTTATGAAGCGAGCGCGGGTCCAACGAGGCGTACCATTCGCTACAAACCGCTTCTTTGAACGTTATCTGTGGGCAAACATTGACATTGACCAGACACAATTTCCCTTAACCTGCTGAGTCACTGACCTTGATGAAGTCATACGACTCGCATATTCATGAATACGCAAGATAACCTATGGATTACGCTGCGCGCAGTAGCTATTGGAAAGTAGGTAGTATACCTTGGGGGTTTTCCTTTTGGGAATTGCCTTTGGATTGGTATCCCGCGAAAGCTGTAAAGCATTATTTCCATAAAGCACAATAAGCTCTTTGGTTATTGTGCATTATGGAAATTTACAGGATGTAACGAAATCCCTACATACTGAAAAAAATGGGAGGTTCTATTCGTTATTACGAACAACTTCTATTATGGGAAAAACTTTGCAATATACTTTAAATGTATATGGAAATTTTGTTGCACCCGGTATTGTGAACAATTAACAGAGAACAATGAAATAACGCTGCTCAGTTTGAGGTTTAAGGGTAACTAGGCAAGGGACTACGGCGGATGCTAATCTTGGCAAAAAATATACTGTTGTGAACACGAATCCACCATTTAAATCGTAGTATTTATGCTAAAGCATGCAGTACGTCTCCATAGATACCTAATAACAAAATGTAGCCAAATTATAGGTATTTATCTTCTTCTTTTTCTTCAGGCTATATTAGTCCACTGCTGGACATAGCCCTCCCCTAATGAGCGCCATAACGCAAGGTTGTGCCATCATTGGGGGGTAAATCCCAGGTATTTATCGAGCTAACTTTATTATAATTCTATTGAAAAACTATGTGTGTTAGACCTGTTAAGCCTGGACAAGTGATTATGTTATGTGGAGATGGAGTTAAAGTCGACAAAGACGATGACGACTTTGAATTTTATTGCTTCAATCGCATTAAGACGTCAGCATTCTTGGACGTCAGGCGATATTACACGGTATAATTTGGGTTCAATATTGCTTTCAATTTAATTGCTTCCATGGCACAAATTATTAAAGCTAAATACATTCCAATGTCATCGCACAATTTCATTGAAAGCTAAAATTCGACAACGACGTTTTCAATGCGATTGCCTCATATATGACTACTATCTGTGCCCCGCGGTGTTACCCGGGGCTTATCGATTTTCCCATGGGAATAAGATATTTTCCCGCAGTAAAACGTAACCTATGTGTTAATCCAGGGTGTCAGCTAACTCCATACCAAATTTTATTAAAATCGCTCCAGCCGTTTAGACGTAAAGAAGTAACGAACATACAGACTCACAAACTTTTGCCTTTATATTAGTGTGACCATGTAAAAAGGTAAATTTTTTCAATTTTTAATGCTTTTTAATGGCATTGCTTCAATATTATCGAAGCGTATCATTTCGCATTTTATTTTTACATACATTTGTAGTGGCCCCCCAGCAAATACGCGGACGCAAGCTAAGGTATGGAACAGGGCAAAACCCGAGCGAAACCTAGTTTAACTTTATTGACTGCCTAGTAGGTATAGCACGTCTTATCATCATGACGAAGGTCGTGCATTCGATTCCTACTGCTTTGTGGTGCTAACCACTAAAAACAGCCGTTTTAAGCGGTTAGCACCCCAAAGCGCCTTCATACAACCTTAATCTAACTAAATAAGTTTGTAAACGATTCAATTGTAGACATACCTTTTCTTTGACGGCAATTTTGCTAGCATTTATCAAAAAGTCAATAACGGCAACAAAAAGCCCTAATATCCCTCCCATGCCGAGCACTATGAAAATACCGCTGGTATTCTCCATCTGTAAGGAACCGTCGTCTAGTACAGCTGCATCTTTCTGAAAGAAACATAACATTAATGTCATTACTACGCGTGTATCCCAGAGGGGTAGACAGAGACCAAGTGTTTTTCACTTGCTACAATCTTGAGATATCTTTTTGACTTCATCAACGCTCATTAATCGTGGCATGAATACGAGCCGGTTTTGGGTATTTTTTATCTTACCCTTAGCTGATACATCCTCTATTTGGCCGAAAATCAGCCTGGGACGTCGCTTACCTATCCTTCCACTTACATTTGATCCAAACATTTCTTTATTCAATCTTTATTTCTTTCTTCGTCGTCAGACTATACATAGGCTGCTACTTATGTATGCGGAATCTGGGATTCCAATAATTTTAAACGCAATGTCTGACCTCCATGGTCAAATTCGTTCTTTTTTAAATACTGGCCGCTAATATTTTTCTCTTATATACGATAATGTTTTGTTTTGTGTTGGGTTTAAAATATTATATCGCTGAAAAAATGTAACTCCCTCGTGAAAATATTCGTGCTATGATTTATTACGATTTTCGACGTGGTTTAACGCAACAACAGTGCGTAGATCAATTAACTTCGACTTTTGGAGGTGAAGCTCTATCAAAAACGACTGTGTATCACTGGTTTAGTGAGTTTAATCGCGGGCGCAGTAAGCTCACGGACGAAGTTAAAGAAGGTCGCTCGTAATCGGTGGTTGTGCCACAAAATATTGAAGCTGTACGAAAAATAATAATGCAAGACCGCCATGTTACAAATCGCGAGATAGAGTCTATTCTGGGCATATGTATGACGAGCATTCATAGGATATTACATGAAAATTTGTCTGTAGAAAAAATTTGTTCGCGTTGGATCCCGCACAACTTAACTCAGGATCAAAAAGATGCTCGCGTCGAATGGTGCAAGAAAACCTTAAAAAACTTCAACGGAGGCGACTCAAAATCTGTTTATAATATCTAAACAGGTGACGAATCCTGGCGCTCCGCGTACGATCCCGAAACTAAACAACAATCAACAGTTTGGGTGTTTCAAAATGAGCCGAACTCTACGAAAGTGGCTCGTGCGAAAAGCACTGTAAAGCAATTGTGGCCTGCTTTTTTGGTATTAATGGCCATGTGGCTACAATACCACTGGAGAATCGCAGAACGGTTAATTCGGAGTGGTACACGACCATTTTTTTGCCGGAACTATTTGAAGAAATACGCCAAAACAACCAGCGACGCAGAATCATACTTCACCATGACAATGCCAGCTGTCATACATCTCAGGAAACAACTACATTTTTGGATGGTCAAAAAATAGAACTGATGGGTTATCCACCGTACAGCCCCGAGTTGGCTCTCAATGATTTCTATTTATTCCCAAATGTAAAGAATAAATTACGTGGTCAACGATTTTCGACCCGTGAAGATGCCGTAGATGCGTTCAAACAGCACGTTTTGGAGATACCTCAAACAGAGTGGAAAAAGTGTTTTACAAATTGGTTTCATCGCATGCAAAAGTGCATCGATCATAGTGGGGAATACTTTGAAAAACAATAAAAGCATATTTAGCCATATACATTTGTTTATTTTTGCTATTCCGCATACATAAGTAGCAGCCTCGTACTAGTCCACTGTTGTATATAGCCCTCCCCTAAAGAGAGCCACGTTGTGCTATCATAGGGGGTAATGCCCATAATCCCCACACTGGGCATACGGGTTGGGATCGCAGTTCGGTGGAATTCTACTGCAGGAGGCGCTGCTGCCCACCCTCCGGTTTGTGTCCCTTAGTCGCCTTTTACGATACCCGCGGGAAGAATAGGGTTGGTGATATTCTCTAAGCCGACACCAGACAGCAGTTTTCTTTCTTATTTATTACTTTTTGGCCGAAACGTTTGTGGAAGTATTTTTTAAAGTTTGTTTATAATTCTCCGTCAATCTCTCCATAATGTCCAAACCAACACAACATTACTTTCTCTAGTCTCTCGTTCAAGTCACTACATCATCTCTTAGTTCACGACGTTCCTTAACCAAAGTATTTCGTATCCTGTCATTCAAATTAACGTCACACATTTGTACTTTCTCAAGGGCCTAATTTCTATAGCATTTCTGCTTATTAAATTAAATAAAGTAGTGAAAAATCAAATATGCTTTCATCCATTACCATAGCATGGTACCGCGATTGGTTGAATTTAAGGCCTAAATGGTTACTATTCTTAACAGTCATGAACACGAATTCGTTAATCCTGACAAATAGTAAACATAACAAACAAGTCTAATCAATCAGTGATATCAATTAACGTCATCCCTTTGAATGTCCGCATTGCTCGGAGATGGGTCTCTTCCTGCAATACAGGAAGGTATGGCTATACTCCACCACGGGGGCTGAGTCCAGGTTGGTGGAGGATTGTCAGGCAGGGGCGGGCGTTAGTGTCAGAATTTATCAAGCTGATCATAAGGACTCTAACTTGGCTTAACGACTGTCACCATCTTACCACCAATCCTGATGATATTTTACTGTCAACCATTATAGATTTCGTTTCATAATTATTGCTCAAAGAGATAAAACAGTAAAATTAGCAATGATATCGCTACTTACGACGCAAAGATTCGTTTCCCACCACTTTTTTTTTAAATTATCAAGCTCACCCGACTCTTGCAAACTTAATATGGCATTGTCAACGTACATTTTGTGCGGCGACTCTACAACAGACAAAAAAATGTTATGAGGTAGGAGCGCACTTCTCAGCGCGAGTCGCCCGCGCATCGACAAAGTTTTATAAGGTTCACCTATTCACGCTGAAAAAATCGGCCGAGCGAAACGAATCGATTGTAATGTGCCGATACGATTTGGGAGTCCTCAGAACTTTTCCAGCAATTCTACTGATGCAGCAAGCGTTGGTTAAGAAGAAGAATAAGAAAAAAACATTTATTATAGAAACAGTGCAAACGCCACAGTAACAAAACGAACTGAAACTATATTTCTAAAATAAAATTCATAAAAAAATAAAAAAGGAAGGAAAACCAAAAGGTCACGGCGTGTTACTGCTACTATAAATGGCAACTAACTCAGCAATATGCTGATGGACAAACCCTTTAGCGCTGATTTTCAGTCAGTGCCAGGTGCTATCCCGCGAGCGTCACAGACTGCGGTGCAGTACAACCGTGGGCAATACCATATGGAATAGAATAGATCGTTAACGAGGTTTCGTATACGAAGAATACTAAAATTTCGCTCAGCGCATTTGACGCTCACAGCACGGCTCGATGTGCGTTCGTTAAAAACATTGTTACTGAAATCAAACAAACTTACTCTTAGGGAAGGCTATGCCGTATTCCTTTGAGTCTAGTTGGTTACCAATATTCTTCAATGTACAATTCCTCTGCGTAACGTATTCTATAGCCGCCGACTCCATGAAGAACGCGTATTTTCCGTTGCTCTTTAGAACCCTTCTTGTGCCTTCTTCATTGTCTTCAGTAAACGCTGATGGTCTTGCTGATTCCATGACGGAAAAAATCTTTGTGTATACCGAATCATTCGACTTTTTAAAGAATTTATACGTTGAAGAATTAAATACGGCCCCGTAGCCGATTTTGGTTTGCTCTGAGAGCTGTTTGACGTTAGTGACATCACTGCTCCGGCGGCTGTTACTGAGAAAGGTTGACATATTGGCTGTGTAGGATGATGTCACAATTAAAGCAAAGAACCACCAAACACCTGTGATCCACCGTGACCCTGCTGCCCTGGGTGAATAAAGATACAAGATATTATTATAATTACTCTTGAGCATTTTTGCATAATTTGGTTAAAACATTGCAGACTTTATAGTCCTATAACTTATGTTGGATAGAGTAGGAATATCGATTTTTTCCTACCTTGGTAATATATCACAGCCTTGAGTCATAATAGAACCCATTGTAAGCCACATGCAATTATAGAGAGTCCAAATATTCTGCAGGTTCTCCGGATTCTGGTTGCAAGGATGTGGATTGACCCAATCATCGTCGCACATTCTGGAAACCAATATATCAAAATCAGAACAGGCCAAGTGCGAGTCAAACTTGTGGCTGAAGCTTTTATAACATCTTAAAATATAATTTTGTTAGGTTTTTGCAAAATGTTTCCTTTGGTCAGTTCGGGAAGCTAAAGTCTGGTTTTGGCTGGTTTTTTACCCAACTGTGGCTGAGTTCAAAAGAACGGTAGTGTGTGATGTGTATATGTATGTCTGTGTGCGTATGTGTATTTGTGTATGCGATGACTAATCCGTCCGTGAAGCCGTTTTGGAGGATTTAGATAAGAAATTGTGCGACACGAGATTTTTATGAAGATGCACGGTACCAATAGACATAATTAACTAAATGTTATCACTAGGTTTGGTTATCAAATTGCTTTTTAGAGTCCTTTTTAAAACCAATGACAGGTTTTGTAAATTCATCAACTAAACTGGATGTGGATGGAGAAGAAGGTCAGAAAAAAGTAGCAGGCGTTGGGTATTGAGTGGTATTGAGTAAGTATTGATTACCAGCAGTGGATGAATAAAATAATTCCGTACTCGCGCGGTGGATGAGGACGGAATGATTGATTGAAAGTTTAGTGTAATGATCCTATAGGTCTTATGATAATATAGTAATGACAGAATACCTATTTATTATTATTATTAAAAACACTCGTACAGTACAGTCGAAAATACAAGAAAATGACGAATAAAAATGTCGGAAACTAGAAGTATTACTATTACCTTAGTCCGAAACTTACCGAGCGCATATCAATAAGACAAAAGACACAAGAATATAAACAGTAGCCAAGTACAACCAAACGTCTACGGACAAAGGTTTGATGAATGAAAACATATCGGGTGCCGGCGGTGGTTCTTCTTTGATCAATATACTGATCCCCAGTGACATGAATGGAACAGAAAAGTCTACCACAGCATTTCGGTCCGAAGTGATTGTTATATCACCAACAGCTAAATCGGCTTTCTGAAAGAAAACACAAATGATGTTGTCGTTTTCATAATGTCGCTAAATATAGGCATGTCAGACATACATTAAGGCCTAGATGGATAGTATCGAACATTTTGCTCACAACTTTACTATGGTCGAGTGGGAAAAGCATGTTTCATGATGAGTGCGGAAAGCCTGTCATTGCAAAGAGTTCCGACGAGACCCGTACCCGAGACGAGACGCAGCCGAAGTTGAGGGTTGACAGTCGGAACAAGTTGCAATGACGGGTCCCCACGTGTAATGAACAAATATTTTTAATACAGTTGCGAAAAATTAAGCAATTTAATAAAGAATATTTTTTGGCAATTGGCGCCAAAAAAATTGGCTGTTTAGGAATATAAAGTCTTAAAATATATTTTTATGTTGCTTTTAGGCCCTCAAAAAATATACTAAAATATTTTTTGGTCTAATGGAAGAATTATTTACCGTTTAAGACTTACTTGAAAAGAGAGTCAAACAGCGGATTGGCGCCAACCGTAAAAGAATATAAGCAGAGATTTTTTTGGGAGGGAACTATGCCCAGACAGCCAAGTCTTCATTAGATTTTTGTTTCAATATCAGATTTAATGATTTGATTAAATGAGTTTGGTTAGGTTTCATTCCATTTCATCAATGAAAAATCTAATGAAGACTTGGCATAGTTCCCTTTGCCTACCAGAATGGGTGAAGAAAAAAAATCTCTGCTTATATTCTTTTACGGTTGGTGCCATTTTCCAAATATTTTTTCTTTATTAAATTGCTTATATTTTTCGCAACTGTATTAAAAATAGTCGTTCAATATTTCATTAATTCTTTTTCTTTTGCGGTGGATGAGAGGTTGCCCTATACCTAAGTAGTTTTTAAATGAAATGTGAAAATACTGTTGGAGTAACTAATAAATAATAATAGTAATACCTATATTTTTGGTAAAAATTTGTTGACATGATCTATAAGGAAAGCGTCAATCTTGTCGAGATGCATAGGCATTATCACGGCTTTATACAGTCTATTTTATTCTTACTTGTCCAATTTAGTAAACAAGATTCTAACCTTAAAATTGAGATTAGATGCCTAAACTAGACATTTTCTCGCAAATTCATGAACTATCATGAACTATGTTTATAAAATTGGCAGCGTGTTATCTAAAAGAGTGTTCCAAGTTACTTCATTTATGGATATATGGCAGTTTTGGACTAAAAAGTTACAGTTTACGGGTAGAATCTTGTTTACTAAATTGGACAAGTAAGAATAAATAGACTGTAGACACACCCATACCCCAACGATACAGAATACCGTCAGCGCCATCTAGTATTAGAATTAGCGAACTTCATAAAAAACACAAACAAGTATTTACAGTGATTTCCTTATCTCTAAAGACTTGTTAATATTACCAAATACTTGTTATAAATTCATTCTTTAACAGCCCAATATATGGGTAGATCTAATAATAATACATTGTTGTAGATACTCATAAAACTATTCATTAAGACGGTTTTATTATCATGGTTTTCTTATCATTTATTTTGCGCGATTCTGTCGGAAATGTACAAGAGGAACATCACCTCATAATAGCACTGACGTTCTACCCTTTTCTCTGGTCAAAAGACACGCACAACAACTTATTGTAAGTTCGATTTCCATTGGAGGCTCTGGTGTGCTTCCATGTTAGTGATGTCTTTGCCTAGCACATATGCTATAGCACAGGGTATCCTAATTTGGGACCAAATTAAGTGATTGCGTTTTGTATGGAAGTTGTAGGTAAGTATACCAATATAAGTGCAAATAAATAATTATCATATCTTATCTTAAATGTACAACAAACGTAGGATATTTGTTTAAGCATGTTTTAGTTTGTGGGGTGTTAAGTTATTTCCCAAAACAAAACTGTACCTGCTCATATTTTCGATCGACTTTGATCAGAGGCTTTGCCACTTGCCACGATATCTCACATACCTTATTCCAATCTTTAATATTCAATACTAACTAAAACCAACAATTAAACATTTACCATAAATAATTTTGAGACCTAAGGTTTACATGATGATGAGGTTGAAGGTTTGATGGTGAGTATTAATGAGACAGTTAAAATTATATTAGCAAACTGTTGGATGCATTCTCTATTTTGAAATACTTACGAGTTCCAGTAATTCTCCTATCAGACCGCTCCATTTCTTAGTACCTTCAATTGAGTTACCTTGGCCACCGCTTGTGACTCTATAAAACTCGTATTTGCGGTCCTGACCTTGGACTTCCTTCATATGTGCAAAAATTTTGTCAATTAGATCTACTGCATACCCTTCGTACAAAACATCATCTTCTGGAGATTTCTTCAACATAAAGTACGGCTCCTGTTGCAGTGAAGCTATCTGAAAAAAATAATTTACTTTATCATAATTATCCTACAATACTTTATGTAAATCATCAAGAGACTGGTATATTTAATTAATTAGCGGCATGAAGCTGATGTCAGTGGTAATAAAATGATAGAATGAGGATTTCATTAATGCGGGATAATAAATCGGTGTCCTGTCAGATGTCACTTATAGAAACAAAATGAAAACAAGGAATATTTAATTCAAAAACCACCTTTAGAGGTCTATCTGATTGAGCTGACGACCTCTCCAAAACTTCGTTCAGATTAGTTATCTGTTCAGTTCTTGAGTCCCAGAATCCAGCATAAGAGAAATTCATCTCACTACTTAGCTTTGAGTAACTTATGTTGAAATTCTTCCTCTTGCCTTCTTCGTCAAACTCAATGTTTCCCGTAAAGCCGAAAGTAGTAGTCTGAAAAAATGAGACATATCATAGAAACTCAAGGCTATAATTTTCAAATTTAATTTCCAATACTAAGCACGGTAAAAATCTCGATATTTGTCCTCTAACATAAATGACGAAGTTTCATTGCGATCCAACATCATCATCAAGCAATTATGTCCCCACCGAGGGACAATGGTCTCTTCCCAGAGACGACCTCCGTGGCGCAGCGGTAGTGCATTTGCCTACCATGCGAGAGGTCCCGGGTTCGATCACCGGCTGAGGACGAAAAAAAATAAACCCAGGTCTTAGATGTTTACATGTTTGTGATGTCGCTGTTTCTGGTATCCACGACACAGGGTATCCTAGTGTGGGGGCAGAAGCAATGTATGTGCCAGTATGTAAATGTTATGTTATGTTAAATATATTGCTAAATGAAAATACAATGAAAAGTGTGATTTGGAACCCTAATAATCCATTAATTCAGCCGAACCTACGAAGCCGTTAATTGACCAAGAACGGTTCCTATAGAAAAAATGGTTTCGGAAAAGACTGAATTGCCGCCCGGTATACCGAATTGATTATGCACTCAGATAACAAATTCGATGAATACATAAACAACATGGACCGAGTTCAATGTTTTCCTGACACAGAAGCAATGTATGTGCCAGTATGTAAATGTTATGTTATGTTAGGTATAGACCACGGGGGCCAAGTCCGGATTGGTGGAGGCTTACAAGACTAGTGGCTGGTCTTACAGTCAGAACTTTTCAAAACGCCCACAGGCCTCTGACTTGGCTTAACGATTGCCATCTATCGATGGCAGCCGACACCAACTGCTTAATGTGCCTTGCAAAGCACGGAACCACTCGGAAAATGCCACTAGCGTTAGTCATAGACGGTCACCCATCCATGCACTGATCGCGCCCAATGTTTCTTAACCTTTGTGAAAATCACTCAAGCAGCCGGGGCTACGAGCTATCCTACATGTCGTTTGTAAATAAAAAAACTAAATTACGTTTACATGAAATTGATCCTTGAGCAGCCGCCTTTAATAACAGATATTGACACTATGACGGAGTTTACACATTCAGTCTGGCGTCAGTTCCGTCTGTGACCTTGATCAAGCTCGGATTGATGCCAGACTGATGAAGTATCAAAATATTCGAATATTCGTCAGTCTGGACCATCAGACCACTGAATAGACAATCAGACCGATGGAATTGACTGACGCCAGAGTGAACGTGTAAACTCCGTCTATGGGTAGTCTAGTAATCAATCCTATACCAATGGTTGCGTGCAAGCCATATTTTCTCTGTGGTGCAACTTAACAGGGCGCCCCACGTGATTCGATCTTCTTCGCGAGCAATGCGTCTATTTAATTTAGACGGGAATGACCATAACCATTGGAATGACATTACACTGCTATTGCTTTTTGGACTACCAGACGGAGACAAATAACAGCTATAGTCGTGCTTATTATATGTAAGGCCTGGCCTAATGTTACATTACATTGAGTAACGCCTCCTTGAGTTTTTGCCCATAGTCGGCCCAAGGTTCTTCATCGACACACAACGATGGTATTGATGTGCGCCGTGCTTCTTCCACGTCTGGAATAAGTACACTTAAGGATTTCTCCAGGTGATCCAAGGCATCCGCCGTCAAAGCCGTTTCTAGCTGAAATAAACAGATAGATAGATAGATAGATAGAGAACACTTTATTGTACATAAAAATGGAAATTACACAGATATTTCTTAACCTAAGAGTACAGACGGCGGCCTTATCACTAAAAGTGATCTCTTCCAGACAACTTTCGGATGAACTGGACTAATACATTAGAGAAGGAAGTAGATGTACAAAAAAAAACAGAAAACACTAATTTAACAGGTGTCATTAAATTCTTCTTCTTTTTTGTCGTGTCCTAATAAGTCACGGACGTGACTATAGGGCAGTTTTCACCACGAACGCTCTCCATTCTTTCCAATTATTGACCAAATGTAACGTAAGCAGCTAATTAAGGCGTAATGTAAGACGTTAATTAAGTCTGCGCTGTCTTCGAAGCATTCAAGGCATCACGTGGAGGGACCGCGTCACAAACGAGACAGTTCTCGCGAAAGCACAGCTGCCCAGCATAACCGCCATGCTCAAACAGAGACGACTGCGGTGGCTGGGGCATGTGCATCGCATGGACCACGCTCGATTGCCCAGGCGGGCCCTTCTCGGAGAAGTCGCGCATGCAAAAAGACGAATTGGAAGACCAAATCTTCGCTTTAAAGATTGTATTAAACGCGATATGACTGCATTTGGCATCTCCAGCAGTCAATGGGAGAAGCTCGCGGAGGACCGTGACGAGTGGAGAAAACTTATCTCCGAAGGATGCACCTCGCATGATGAGGCATGGTTTGAGTTTATAATTTAAATGGAAATTATTTTCCCTACACAACGCTCAGCAATCCTATAGTACTATCTAGACTAGTGATCTAAAGCAGTACATGCTATCCTAACATGGAACCAGAATAAGTTCTGTCGTATTATTGTTTTGCCATTTGAAATGTTACTGGTGTATTTGAATACCTAAACACAAGAAACAATGCTCATGTTTTTCATCAAACATTAAACAAAGCAATCCATTTTCAATGCGTATAAAAAAAATATTTGGCTTCTCTCAGCAAGGAAAATATTTTACGCATGGTAACCGGATTGTATTGGCCGGCGTGTCTTTAAACTTACTCTAGAATCTGTACTATCCATGCCTAGGTCCTGCCATCGCGCATTTTCTGAAGAAGTGAAATGCAACGTAGATACGTTGGCCATAAATGCTGGCACATCCCGAAGATTTATCGTGTACGCATCTAAAGCAGTAAAAATGAAACTCTGAAACAATACATTAGAGAATCAACATGTCTAGTATTCTTTCTTTAATTTTTGTAAGACGGAGATGAAAAAACATGTTGTTTTTTAAAAACTACAAGCTATTAAGATTATATCATCAAGCTATTAAGTTCAGATCTGGCTGATCTTCTAGATTGTAATAAGATGGAAATGTTATTGTGTAACACCTCAGATGTAATGATTGAATATTTTGATTGTGAAATTTTTTATTACTTTTATTTGGAAAATAAACGTTAAATCCGAGCCTGTAAAATTCCATTGATGATGGAATCAACCCTTTGTATGTCTCTTAAAGGATACTCACAAATAAATATTAAAATGTCCATACGCCCGTAATGGCATTAATAAAAACAGTATTTTCAAAACTACGAAACATTAAGACATTATAAATAAAGAAAATTGTTTGAAGGTAACTGACGCTAGATCCTAGGCCTGGGTTCTAAAACTTTTTACAATTTGTGCGGTTAGCTCCGGTTAACTGGACCGGTTAAACGGACATTCAATGTTTAATTTTTATGACTTCCTTACGTACTTGATAGGATGTGGATTTCTCTACGTCAACAATCTCTTCCATGTACTTTTTAATGTTCTCCACTTCGCAGTCTAAGATATGGTTCGCCATGCGATCCACTTTAAAGATATCCTTGAATATCTCTCTGTTATCGCCATCGGGGTCTAATTGACGATAGAGAATCGACTCTTGATCTATTGGCCACGTATTTATTACTTCTTGTATACGAATGAAACCTGCAACCATTAAAGAAAGTTTAATTTACGACTAGTGTGGTAGATAATTAGTAGTTAAATGTGCTTTCAAATTTCTAGGGTTATTTTCTAAAAGGCACGGGTTTATGGGACGGCTTTTACTAGCGCCACCGACGAAAACCCAAAAATCTTCTTTTACAGCTTTTTGGAAAAATATATTTTAATAGTGATTTTTTTGGACCCATTGCCGAGAACCTTAAACAAAAAAACCTTAGACTAGATAGCATTAACGCCCTAACCGTCCGTTTATGGCATAAATACTATCTAGTCCCTGGTTTGCGATCCTCCGATACGTAGTCCGTGATACTATTAATCCACTTTCCTTGTACAAAAAAATAAGCGCCAAAGTTTCAATTTCCCTTTTCTTCATGAGATCTTGATACGTCTACATATTGTTACGGGCTAGGGTTCTGGATTTGGATCTAAAACTTTGTTGGGCTGACAACACCTATCTAAGCGTATCAAGATCTCATGAAAATGGGGACCAATGGCGAAAAAGGGGAAAAGATCAAGATCATCTAACTAGAGGCTGAGTAGTGCCGACATTAAAAATATTTAAAGATATTTATGTCAGACATACGCCGACCAAATAGAAAAAGTAGCGTGGTAGTAACTACTGAATGTTGATGAATCGAAAGAGGTTTATGGGCATCGTGACAATCGTCAAAACTTGGTAAAGAGCAGACCTGGAAGTTTTCTACATACCAACGCTACAAAAAATTTGTATTTATGTTAAAAAGTACGTACCATCTTCACTCTCATAAAGAAAAGTGAACTTATCCCATTGCATTGCCTTTATAAGCGCAACATAGGCTTTAGATATCAGCTCAGGCGGTGGATGGTAGAAAAATGTGAAGCCATTATCATACTCAGTGTCGTGTGGTTGCCAGCCGACTGCGAGGTGGGGTATCTGATGAAAAAAATCAAACAATTATGCAATCTGACCTAGGGTTGATAAATGTCTTCAGTCCCTTTTGCTGGAGCACGGGTCTCTTCCTGCATCGCAGAAAGGTTAGGCCATACTACACAAAAGTGGCGGGCCTTACTGCCAGAAGTTATCAAGCCGCCCATATGGCATCTGACATGGCTTAACGACTGCCATTACATGACAGCCATTACCAACAGCGTAGCGAGCCTTGCGAAGCACGGAAGCGCTCGGAAAAATGCCGATAGCGGTAGTCACAGGACGGTCCCCATCCTGCACCTGACCGCGCTTATTGTTGCTAATTCCAATCACTCAGTTCGTCTAGGCCACGAGCGCTTCAAAACTCTTAAGGTAAAGTCATTTTCTTTCTAAATAAACTAGTTAGTTACCCTCGCCCATTAGCTCAGTTTGAAAGAGCGCTGGCACGGATAGCCAGAGGTCGCGGATTCGAATCCCGGCATGAGTGGAATTTTTAGCCTCTATATAGGTTTTTAAATATAAGTACTATGTTAGAACGTGTGTGATCTCCTTGCCCGGTTACCATGCCACAAAGTATCCTAGTTTGGGACCAAGAGGAGGAAGTTGCATTGTGTTGCGTTAAAATTATTATTATTATCTCAATAAAACAGGGACCAATTACATTATTTTTAGTGTTTTACTCTGTCTTATCGCTCTAGTTTTTTAATGATAACTGAGTTTCAACTATTGCAGCGTATCCAGCACGTATATTACAGGTTGTCCAAGTGCAGGGTTGACAATGGAAATCATTGAAGTGAATTTAATTGAATTTCAGTGCAACATTATTTCTCATAATTTTCCGAAATCAAGTTACGAAAGATGTCTTTGCCCGTCTTGCCCCTTGCCTTCCTTTCTGTCCGGCCCACGTATTCATATATTTTATTTTAAGAGTAGCTCCGCTATTTCCGCTGATGTGAAGTGAGATTTAGAGCATTTTGATGGGCCTATTCACGGTTCGCTCCTATCCGCTCCACCCAGCTCCGCGTCAAAGGAAACGCACCCTTACGCAGAGGTCAGCCATCGCTACACACAAACATTTTGGAGGGAGTTAAGCGTCCCCGCCACCAAGCCACCATCTGCACACCTTTGACTAAACCTGTAATTTACTGCAAATCTTACTTGTAATTTACTGCAACTTACTTGTAATCTACTGCATAATAGACATGTGTTGTCACATTCGCCAAAAGTCGGGCGAGCGTCAATCAATGCAACTACGCTCTTCCGCTGCTCTTTTTGTGTATTTGCACAAACTGAAAGCAAATAATTCACTAAGTCCTGCGACGACGAAAGTGATTTGAAAACGGCGAAAATGAATGACTGAAGTTTATTATTGAGGTTTACTAAGGTGAGGTGAGCGAAAATAACTGATATGCCTTGCTAATCTTTTAGTCCTGGATGCAATTTACCTTAGGTGACATTTATTTGGTTACTTTCCCATATTTTCAAGTATTGCTGGAGGCCTCAGAGACTGAACTAAATCTATACTAAACATCGTGAGGGAACTCAGGAGTCTGAGGTGTACACATTAATCAGGTCTTGAAATTGCTAATCTGCGATAGGCACGTATGATAACTGAAAGCATAAGTCCAGTCCAAGTCCACCCTCTTTCTAAGAGAAAGCCTGTGCCCAGTGGGACGTAGATAGGCTACAAAAATCTTTCCTAAATAGTTAATCAATTTATAAAGCTCGCAAGTTTAAGAAAACTAATTAACATTGATTTATCTGACCAATAATTTTAATAGTTAATATAGACACACGACTTTATTATTGAGAAATGATGATGATTGGCCTTTTTGCATCTACGTAAAGAGATTATTTATACAGCGTCCAGTGGTATCCTCACTCACACTAGATGGGTGAAGGGACCTCCGACGCTGTAGTGCCTGGGACATGGTTTTTATAAATGGTGTATGCTTGCCCAGCACCTATACCATCCTGACAGCTTAGTTGGCCTAGCCCACAGGAAAGACTAGTCAATACGTGCGAAGCCAACCAAGCCGCGGGTTTCCTCACGATGTTTTGCTTCACCGTTAGCGTGTGGTATTGCGACTACAAATTCGTAAATGAACGTAACTTTGAAATTAAACAAAGTCATTGGTACATGCCCAAACTGTCTTAGAAAAAACGCATTAACCTAAGATTTAAATAAAAATATAAAGTTATCTAACTTTTGCCGATTTATTGATTTTCTAATACCTACGAGGATTGCAACTGGAATCATACTATCCAAAAATGTGTACTCAAAGATAAGTCACGTCAAATATATCTTACAATTTGCGCAAATTCATCAATGTTAAAGAAAATATTTTTCTGTTTGAAACATGAAAAACATACAAAATAATTGCTGTACTGTAGTCGCAACTTTTGTCCTGGCTACCAATAGCACAGGGGATCCTAGTTTGGCAGCCAGTTACCGTTTGTTTGTTAAGGTTTTACAATAAATTTAATTCAAAAACCTATTTAAAGGGCTAAAAATTTCACCCATGCCGGGATTCGAACCCGCAACCTCTGGCTATCCGTGCCAGCGCTCTACCAATTGAGCCAATGGGCGACTCACGGCATTAGTGAAATTTCGAACCTTGGCACGGGTTAGTGCATTAAAAATAAAAATAGTACAATCATGTGGGTACAGTGAAATCGTTCCGATGTTAAAACCTAACTGCAAAGTAGGTAGTCGGGGCTGTAAGCAATGCAATTTGCTTAAGTCAGATGTCGCTGCCTGTACGTAATACAGAGAATAGTGTAAAGAGGTTCGAAATTTCACTGATGCCGTGAGTCGCCCATTGGCTCAATTGGTAGAGCGCTGGCACGGATAGCCAGAGGTTGCGGGTTCGAATCCCGGCAAGGGTGAAATTTTTAGCGTCTAAATAGGTTTTTGAATCTGTTCCTTGGCACTGGTTAGTGCATTAAAAATAACAATAGTATAATAAATTTAATTTCATTTCTCATATTAGTCAAGTTACGTTAAATTGTAATTGTCTCTCACCCTCCAATGCTGTCGAGTAGCTATCATTGACTTGTGGGTGTATTGCATCGCCATGAAAGGTGGATCTGGATTTTACAATTTGCTCGTACACCAGCTGTGAGTTTTTCTCGGTTTGGTCATTAAAAAGGCCACCTGAAAAATTGAACAACCACTATCGTACAATACACACAAGCAATTGTAGTATTTCCAATTTTACCTTATATTCCTACACTAAAATGCCAAGAATTAAATTAAAAATGCCAAGCTACTCGAACTGCAATCTCCAACCCGCATGCCCAGCGTGGGGATTATGGGCATTACCCCCTATGATAGCACATCGTGGCGCTCTTTAGGGGAGGGCTATGTCCAGCAGAGGACTAGTATAGCCTGACGACGACAACGACGAAGCAACCCGACTGCTGAGCATTGATTACAGACTAACCAAAATAACCATAGAGTCGCAGCTTTGAATTAAGGTCTCACTTGCGTAGTAATTAATCATCAGCATTCGGATTCTTCGCTAAGTATATTTCAGTATTTTATTACTGTGAACTTAATGACTTAATATTTTATAATAGCAGCGCCATCTAGTGATACGATTAAACAGGAGCAAGATTTAAAACAATGCCATCTAGTGATACTGCAGAGAACTTATGTGGAAATAAGCAATTTCGTAAAGTTTTTCTTTTTATCTTGGATTAATGCTGATTTCATGGCCTATTATGAGCAAATATGCCGAAACTATTTAGATCTTATTTGTTAAAATCTGATCATTGCTTAAAGAGTTATGAGGGAATAGAATCGGACATACATATTATTAATACTTACATACGTAAATAAATAAAACTTACATACATGTGAGCCAAAAACATTAGCTTCCTTTTAGGCTTCGACACAGTCGGGTAATAAACTATACTTGTGATAACCTATGAGTGGCACTACTAGCTCTACACCTTTAATTAATTAATGAAATTCATACACAGTCCGTTGTGCGTACTCTCACAAAAAAACACCCAACCAAGAAATCATACCTAAATATAGGTGCGATTTCTAGGTATGATCTATGTACAGGAATAAGCTTGACTTATAGGACTTTGAACCGAAGTGTAAGGCAGCCGTCATAGCTAAAACGAATTAATTATTTATGTAAAAACAACTGAATAATCTTAACAGCCACTCAAAGGGAGAATCCAACACAGCTAACTAAGAGGCAATCAAACAAAGAAACTTCAAAGCCACAAGAATACGTACCTATTCTGAAGCTATTAGATATTATAGCGCCCGTTCCTAGGGTGGCATTGCACAAAACAATCAAAAACAAGAGAATTACGGGCTTTACTTTAAAAGCAAAGCAAGAACCGCACGCCATATCGTCCCTGCACGCGCGACGCCGGTGTAGGCGCGTCTACTTATTTTTGGAAAACAATTTTAGGTCGCGTCGCACGTCCTCTCCTAAAGATGCTACCATAGAGCTGTGAAATATACGACTTCACGAATTGGCTATCACAACAAATATCGATCCCGTAGCGAAATTGCCGTTTCTATATGAAAAAAACTTTTAAAAGTCTCACCAGGACTCAAAAGTTAGCTTTACAGCGGTATGAAAACTAAGTATCTAATACAAGAAGTATTTTTCCTGTGCCTCTTTTGACCGTCTAAAGCAAATCTAAAACAAAACATCAAGATAAATATTTGATCACAATTAATAGCGTCGAGAAACTCTGAGAACTATTTTTAGCGCGTCTACGATATTTGCAGCTCTACTGACTTTAATTTTGTTTGGCTAGCCACAGCGGATTACTGGACTTTCAGTCACATTCTCGACACACCGGCTCAGGGTACTGTTTACCATTACAGCTGGCCCAATGAAGTAGCAAACATAAAATGCCGCCAATAATATCGTTAAAAGTGCCCGTTGTATTGTTATTTGGATTGGTGGTGCAACAATGCGTTTCGGATATTATTACGACGAGTCACGAGGAGATTTCATACAGCATTGGTAAGTTTTAACGTGTGTTTTCTTTGTGAAGATAATTCATGCCTACCACTTGTGTGTGAAAGGTTCACATTCACACACGGTGCCTGCGTGTGATCAGCCAACAATCAGTAATATTACAAACGAAATCTGCGCAATGGGCGTGATCTTCGATATCAACCCGCGACATGTCCCTATTACTGGGGCACGGGTCTCTTCCTGCATCGCAGGAAGGTTAGGCCAAACACGGGGGCCAACGGGTTGGTGGAGGATCATAAGAAAGTTGCGGGCTTTACTATCAGAAGTGGCATTGTCTTAAATACTGAAAATAGTTACGAATAATACGGCATTTTAAATTTATACGGTCAATAAATATGATAGTGCTCAGAAGCCGTGGGTTCGATCTCCACTGAGGGCCGTCGTTCATTTGTACAAATGGCTGTGGTGTGGCCTGGGTGTATTTCCTTGTTTGTAATGCCTTTACCTTTGACCATGCTCACTTAAAACATACCTAACTCATTTACTGAAATGTTGCGAAAAATATTTAATAGGTATACAATTGGATTTATTGAAACACGGGTGCTATTCCAAAATATGTGAATAATTATCCAAAAACTTTGGTAGAAATTAGCAAAGTAAATTTCACATTTGCTATTATAGATTTCCGCAAAGTAACGCCTGATTTCATACAATATCCAAAAAGTTCTAGTTATGGTTTCACTACAAATTGACAGTTTGCCATAGAGCTGGCAAGTTTTTTTAAGACTTCAGCTTCAGTCGATGACGTCCTTTGCAGTGACGTAATTCCGATTTCGCGGATTCTTCTTTTGGCTTTAAAGCCGGGAATACACATGCCTGTAGCTTGCACACTAGCATACCAGCTCCTTGCAAGTGCCAGCTACAGTCATGTATATTCACTAACTGGCATGCCTGTAACTGGAAGCTAGCTAGTTGCGAGTAGCTAGCACAACATTTGATTTTTTTGCATGCCCGGGAGGGGTCGCGGGGGGCTGTTAACCTGGCACGTGTGAACAGACGCGACAGCTACGGGCATGCCAGTAGCCGACTCGTTGTGGCCATAGGCGCACGTTTTTTGTTTTGATTTCGAAGGTCAAGTTTTTCTTTTTGTTACGAATTAAAAAAAATCAACATAGCACGATGGGGAGATGAGAGAACTATACAGTTCATTCATTTGTACAGAGAATACGAATGTCTTTGGAAGCCGACTAGCTCGCTTTACAAAAACAAAATAGCACGTGCCAATGCCTGTGAAATCGTCGATCTTCCTACTCTGTACAATGCTTCTAGAGATACAAATGAATCACCTGTAGCTAAAATCTTAGTGTTATTTCCAATTTCGTTATTGCCGGGATGGCATTTCGCATATGAGTATCATTCTTTGTTATTTTGTCCCCAATTCTTCCTAACAATTCATCAAATTTCTCTGGGAGCATTCTCAAATGATTTCTGTAACCATGATGATCTTCTTGACGCAATTCTTTAAGCAGACAACTACTTGCTCCAAAATCTTCCCTTCTACTAATCCAATCTATTTCACAAACCCGTCTTCGTTTTTTCTTTTTATCTCTCATTAATTTAGCTACACATTCAATTGCTCATAACAACACAATTTTATTTAATTCACTTCGATTGGTACGAAATACTCTCACGAACTGCCCTGTGTATACGCGATGGTAATACTGGCATGCAAGGGCACAATATGCATGCCAGTATTACTTGCAAATGTATCCGCAGTGTGCCAGTTACTCGTACATGCCAGTAACTTTCATACCAGCTACTTTCCCGATTTACTGGCATGTGTATCCCCGGCTTATAAAATAACCCTGCATTTGTTATTCGCTGGAGAAATATTTGGCCCAGACATTCACAATTAGCTATTTTCCCAAGGCAAAATATTAAAACAGAATTTATATGAGACGCTCCGCTTTTTCAAACTGAATTTATGAGACCCTGTATCTAACTGAGGCCATAATATACATATAGGCCTATGTAAGTATATTGTATGAATGTTTAAGTTTGCACCGCTTACCCATCTCTCTCTTTTCCTTCAGCAACTTTTCATCGAAAAATCTGGAACTGAAAAAAAATGCTATTAGCAACAATTGTGCTTTGTATCTTAATTGATATCAACCCTTTGTAGGTCCCCACTGCTAGAGCGCGGGTCTCTTCCTGCATCGCAGGAAGGTTAGGCCATACTCCACCACAGGGGCCAAGGCCGGTTTGGTGGAGGATTGTAACACAGTGGCGGGCCTTACTGTCAGAAATTATAAAGCCGCCCATGAGGCCTCTGATATGACTTAACGACTGATATTTCATGACAGCCGGCACCAACGTCTTAACGTGCCTTGCGAAACATGCAAGCGCTCGGAAAGAAATGCCACTAGCGGTTGTCACGGTATGGTCACCCATCCAGTACCTGAACGCGCCTGCCTTTGCTTAACTGAAACGATTGATTCCAATCATTCGGTTCCACTAGGCCACGAGCGTTTCTTGTATCTTTATAACTATTCTCTATTCCCCAGGAAACATTGAGCAGGACATTATAATATGAGAAATAACGTGTACAAAAGTGAAGTTATGTCTGTAACAGATTTCTCCCAACAATCCTTGGAGAGACGAAGAAGCAGTAAATAGGGGTCTTTAAACGTGGACATAATAAACTACATAAACATTATTTGTCAATAGTGTACCTACAGTGAACAATATTCTTATTTATTCAACCTTTCTGCCCGCAGTGGGGATATTCGATAAGAATTCAGCCATTGAGCGGCGTGCCTTCAACGACAGCATGTATAGTGTGAAGGAGAACGACCTGCGCCTGCGCCCGATCATCGTTGAGCCCTCCAAGGCGGATAGCTACTCCGTCTGGAGAGAATGTACGTTTATTTGTCTTTTTAAAACGACGGAGCGTGAATGAGTAAGAATCATCCAAACCTTAATAGAAACATTCCCATAAATCGCTTTCTCATGAACAAGGAGTATTCTCATCATCACACTAGTATTATAAAGGCGAAAGTTTGTGAGTGCGTACGTTTGTTACTTCTTCACGTCTAAACGGCTGGAGCGATTTTAATAGAATTTGGTACGGAGTTAGCTGACACCCTGGATTAATAGGCTTTATTTTACTGTGGGAAAATATCTTTTACTGTTAATACACAACAAATTTTCCCTAATAAACCGCGGGTAACACCATGGGGCACAGTTAGTCCTTGAATTTATCGAGTTATTTAATTTAGTATAATGACAATAGTGAATTGTAATTTTTCAATTTATGAGTCTCAAGGATGCGTCCTGGGTGCTGTAGTGTAGTTTTAACTGTAATTTATTATATACTTTGCAAAAGATGAATGACCATTATTATTACAAGAAAACATGAAAGAAATGGCATACTTAACATTGTGTGTAAAAGATAGCTATCGTAAACGGCAAGGACGAGATAGATAGATAGAGAACACTTTATTGTACATAAAAATAGAAATGATGAAATATGTGATCCTTTTAGTAAATTTTATTTTCTGATGTGGTGTTCACAATAATAAGTTCTAATATAATCTAACAACTAGTTCTTTGTGTTTCAGTTTGTGCCACCCAAAACATTATTCCAGTTGCGGTATTTGGTCCGCGAAGAGCGATATCGGACGGTGCCATCAAGGATCAGTGTTTCCTAGCCTACATCCCACACATACAGGCCTCCTGGCAGCCACCAGAACCAGCGAGCTATTCAGCATCAGCAGAAGAACCTGAAATCGAAGGATCGACAGAGGAAGACGATTCAGCACCAAAAAAAGAACAAAGCGATCAAGAAGAAAGTGTCGAAGAAGTCTTTAAGAATATCACAATTAACTTTTATCCGAGCTCGAATGAGATCTCAATGGCGTATGCACAAGTGCTCAAATATTACAACTGGAAGAGTTTTGCCCTGCTTTATGAAGATGATTATGGTATGTAAAAGCCAGTGCAATAAGATACACTCACCAGAGATGCGGTTCATGAAACGTGTAAAGCAAACGTTGTGCAAAAATAGGCTACAGAGCATGTAAGATTCAGATGACAAAGACATATGGCATTGCTTTCGGACCAAATATAGAAAGCGTGGATATTTGCTGTCCACAGGGATCTTATCTTGTTTGAAATGGACATTGGACAATCTTTAAATTGTAAATAACAAATGGTCTTTTTTTGATATAGGAAATACCGTGCATTTCAAACCACATTCGGTGAGCGAGTTTGACTCGCACTTGTATTGCTCTTTTATCTAGCTTATATACGTTGGGAGGTGCATGTCACAGGCTTTCTCTCAGAGCGGAACGTTTACGAGCAACGTAAGCGCTGCTGGTGCGTATTGGAGAAAAAGTAAAGTTGGGTTTCGGAGAGAGGTAACATCTGAATTTTTACTAAGTTATTAAGTAAAAGTAAAGTTTATTGGTGATTGACAAAAAAGGTGGTTGGCAGTACACAATGAGCCCACAGTAAGTAAATCCTGTATCGATTAATATCTTTACGAAATTAAACCAAGAAATTGATCCCGAAATGTAGTAATGTTTTCTTTTCTTTTAGTCTATAAAAGCCCACAGGCCTTCTCTCAGAGAGAGAGTATGGGCTTAATTGCCACGCGTGCCCACTGTGCATTGCTCATTTCAAGTGTTGAGATATGTGAATAACGCTGACACCCATTTTTCTTTATGAGGTTTACCTTCACGCTTAGCGAGTGGTGCTACTGCTACAACTTTACAATCGTTATCGTTATCAACCCTTGTATGTCCCCACTGCTGGGGCACGGGTCTCTTCCTGCACCGCAGGAAGGTTAGGCCATACTCCACCACGGGGGCCAAGTCCGGGTTGTTGGAGGATTGTAAGACAGTGGCGAGTCTTACTGTCAGAAGTTACCAAGCCGCCCATAAGGCCTCTGACATGGCTTAACGACTGCCATTATATGACATCCGGCACCAATGGCTTAACGTGCCTTGCGAAGCACGGAAGCGCTCGGAAAAATGCCACTAGCGGTAGTCACGGGATGCTCACCCATCCTGTACCTGACCGCGCCTGTTGTTGCTTAACTAAGTGATTGATTCCAATCACTCGGTTCGCCTAGGCCACGAGGGCTTTAACTTTACAATACAATGCCTTTATTTGTATAATATGGGTGTTTACATACAATTGGACATGAATATATTTTTCATTCATCATATTTTCTCTCCCGGTTACTATAATATATGTATTCCTAATTCTATATCTAAACTGTGAAATAATGAAAAATATTACATTGCCGTCATTACTAATTTAAAGTAATATTGACTTAGACTTAGTCTTAGTCGCTGAATATGTTGTCTTGGTATCAACCCTTTGTATGTCCCCACAGCTGGGGCACGGGACTCTTCCCGCATCGCAGGAAGGTCAGGCCATACGCCACGTTCATCCACCACGGGGACCAAGTCCGGGTTGGTGAAGGATTGTAAACCAGTTGCGGGCCTTACTGTCAGAAGTTATCAAGCCGCCCATAAGGCCTCTGACATGTCTTAATGCCATTATATGACATCCGGCACCAACGGCTTGACGTGCCTTGCGAAGCACGGAAGCGCTCGGAAAAATGCCACTAGCCGTAGTCACGGGACGCTCACCCATCCTGTACCTGACCGCGCCTGTTGTTGCTTAACCTGACATGACTTAATGACTGTAATTTAATGACAGCCGGCACTAACAGCTCAACGTGCCTTGCGAAGCACAGAAATTGCCTTACTAATACAAAAATTAATTTGGTCAAAAAGTTGTTATTGGTTATTTTAATTGTTGTTTTACCATTTTCAGGTCTCATGCGTGTACAGAAAATACTCGCGGAACATACTGAAGTCTATCCGGTCGCTGTCAGGCGACTTAACCCTAAAGGTGATAACCGAAAGGTATACACATTTTGATGTGAATAACATAGATAAGATAAGAATATTCTTTATTGTACACTGGAAAAACAACAAATACAAAATAATTACTAATATACATAGTACAATTGGCGGTCTTATTGCTAAAAGCCATTTCTTCCAGACAACCTTACTATGGAAAGTTGCTGAAGGAAATTAGAAAGACGGCTAGCCAGTGCATGAATACATACTTATACCTACTTAATAATAATACACTTACATGCCGTTACTTATATAAACTTTTAATTTATTGTAAACATACATAATTGAATGTAATAACTCTTTTCCCAAATATATAACGACGAAAGGAATATAATTGTTAAAAAAAGTTTTATCATCCACACACTTCTTCTTCAAAGTTAACTAAATCTTTGTATATTTGAATAGTTTACATACTATTTATTTATTGCAATTCTTACTGCACTAAATACACATATATACATACATACATAACCTCACGCCTGTATCCCAGAGGGGTAGGCAGAGACCAGATACTGCCACTTGCCACGATCCTGACAGATCACCTTCGTTCAGGTCACGTTTATAAGTCGTTGCATGCACGCACGCCGGATCCGGGTACTTTTTATCTTCGCTAATACATCCCCTATTTGGTCAAAGTATGTCCGCCTGGGACGTCCCTTACCAGCCCTTCCACTCACATTCGCAATATTTATTTGTTTCGTCAATCTTTCTTCCTTTATCCTCTCCACATGTCCAACCCAACGCAACATTCCTTTCTCAATTCTAGTCACTAAATCCTCTTTCATACACATGTACATGTATAATTTTAGTTACCTATAAAAGTACTTTAGTTGTCACCGAAGCGCTCGTGGCCTAGGCGAACCGAGTGATTGGAATCAATCACTTGGTTAAGCAACAACAGCCGCGGTCAGGTACAGGATGGGTGAGCGTCCCGTGACTACCGCTAGTGGCATTTTTCCGAGCGCTTCCGTGCTCCGCAAGGCTCGTTAAGCCGTTGGTGCCAGCTGTCATATAATGGCAGTCGTTAAGACATGTCAGAGGCCTTATGGGCGGCTTGATAACTTCTGACAGTAAGGCCCGCCACTGTCTTACAATCCTCCACCCGGACTTGACCCCCGTGGTGGAGTATCCGTGCCCCAGCAGTGGGGACATTCAAGGGTTGATAACATAGTAGTCACCAGTCTGAGCCCTCTAAGAGCACCGCAACATGCACGGGCTCATGTTGTGATCTGGAACCAAATCAAAACATTTATTTGTCATAAACATAGGTAATGGTAACATACAGGTCTTAGGAAAAAAATGTATCTCTATGTTTTACCCACAGGGCATACAAATATTTTAAGTTAACATCATTGTCTGGCATGCATTGCATGCAGTACTTTTTATTGACATCAATTCTTATTATTATTATGTTAAAAATTAGAATATATTGAAGACTATATAATCTACAACATGACGCAAATAAACAATACCGTGCTTATTGCAAGAAGCATTCTCTTCTAGCAAACATTTAGTGTTCAAGAGACTTGCAAACGGTAGTCCAAGAAATTAGGTGAAACAACAATAAACTTTCATAAACTTAGGGAAATACATTTCCTTTCGTTATTTAATTACAGTACATAAACAACTAAAGTTTAATTTGACCTAGCGCCCACTTTATTTAGACTAAAAATGGTACTCATTCGGTAAATGTAATGTTAAATTAAGAAATAACAATTCTTCTTACTAATCAAGAAGAATTAAAAAGCAGTGTGCCATTAAGCAACTTACACGGCCTCGGTGGCGCAGCGGTTTGGCACGCTGACTGTAAAACCGAAGGTCTCGGGTTCGATCCCCGGCCGGGTCAAACTTGGAAACGAACTTTTCTAGTTTGTCTCGGGTCTTGTTATCTATCTGTTTATTGTATTAAATTTATTGTCGAGTTAGCACCTATAACACAAGTCATTTAGTTGTCCTTAGTATAGGGCTAACGAGATCTGCGTAATTTGTCCATGACTATTTATTATTATTTTTTATTATTATTAATAATACACAAAAAATTCATTCAATGCATTCACGCGCAGCTCTGAAATAAATACACCCCATTACAATTTTATTGTTGAAAATAAAATACGGCATGTTTCAAGATAATTAAAATTATTCACAATTATGCAAAAAATATACATTTGGTGATTCTCTTATATTTCTTTGTTCCAGGTATTCAAAGAGCTAAAAAAATTTCCGGAAAGCAGAACTCTGCTGGACTGTCACGTGGATAATATAATGAAATATGTAAAGGAGGCCGATGCCTTACATATGTTAAATCCCTACCAGGTAAAATAGTCCATAGTAAGTTAAAATAGTCTGTGGATTAACCAACCCAACCAACTAAGAACAAAGCCCAATTTGAAAGGCATTTGAAGAGCGTTTTGAGAAATCTTGTTTTATAATTATACTGTTATACTTTGTATGATATGGAATAAAGAAAAACCGGCCAAGTGCTAGACGAACTTGCGCACCGAAGGTTCCGTACTAATTTGTAGGTAGGTAAGTCCTACCTACCTACAAATTAGTACGGAACCTTCATATTATAAATAGTTTAGGCATCGAGTCTCGCAGTTTTTTTCGAACTTCCAAAACATTTACAAATTTATAATTAAAAAAAAATTATGATTTAATTACAAATGTATAGTTTTCAGATTTCTCCTATATTTGTTGTACAAGACCCAAACTTAGTACTTGCCAAATTAGTTCTAGGTCAACGCCCGTAACCTTTTTTGCAATAACTTAAAACTTTAATTTTTTCACAACTTTCACGGAACGTAGACCCAAAAATGCGGTTTTAATTTTAACTCGATACCTCGACGCGTTTCCGAGATAAAATCTCTCGGACACAAACCGACGGACGGATGACAAAGTGACTCTATAAGGGTTCCGTTTTTCCTTTTGAGGTACGGAAGCTTAAAAACGGTGTTATAAATAGAAGAATCTTAAGGCTCAAGCCACACTTAATTGGCAGCGTTAGGAAGCGACGCGAAGAGTGGCAGGAGGAGTCACAATGCCGCGCGACTCTGCCGGGCCACCATCTACGTTTGACGAGAGAAATCGTGTCGCTATAGGTACAAAATAAAATAATGGTATGTATTCGGCAATATCAATCTATATCAAAATTAACATTTATTGACGGCTTCGGTGGCGCAGCGGTTTGGCACGTTGACTGTAAAACCGAAGGTCTCGGGTTCGATCCCCGGCCGGGTCAAACTAGGAAACGAACTTTTCTGATTTGTCTCGGGTCTTGGATGTTATCTATGTATTTATTGTATTAAATCTATCCTCGAGTTAGCATCTGTAACACAAGTCATTTAGTTCTACTTAGTATAGGGCTAACGAGATCTGTGTAATATGTCCATGAATATGTATTTATATTTATATATAAATAACAGTATGTATTCGGCAATATCAATCTATATCAAAATGAACATTTATTGAAGTCCGTGTTCACACCCAGACGAAACTGCTCGAGCCGGCGGCACCATAGGCGCGAGTCGACGCGAGGCCCTGCGCCGGCACCGCGTTCATTCTATCAAGCGATGACATTCGCTTCGCTACGAATTCAGTGTGGCTTGAGCCTACAACATACCATGCGACTGAAAGACAATTTAACTACATTTCATCGTTTACGAATACTACTAACGCCATCTATTGGCAGTTCTCAACAACGCAAGAAAACCTTTTCCGTAGTCGGGTGTTGTGTTTTCGTGTAATTATAGTTTTGGTCTACTACTAGTTTTATGATAACATTTCGCAATTCTTTGTATTTGTCTCGACCTTTTTTTGACAAAGCTTCTTAAAAACCTATTTAGAGGCTAAAAATTCCACCCATGCCGGGATTCGAACCCGCGACCTCTGGCTATCCGAACCTCTAAATAGGTTTTAAATTGTCCTTAGCACGAGTTAGTGCATTAAAAAAATAATATAAAGCCTTCTTAACTCAAATTAGTACCTACTCATGCCACAGGTTATGCCTAATGTGGGTGCTTCGGTATACATTCACATATTTGTCTTCTGTTTAACCAACTATTTATTTAACCGACCATCTGTACTTACCTTTCAGCATTACATACTGACTAGTATGGATACGTCGAATGTCGCAGAAAAACTGTCAAAGTACCAGTCAAACTTCACCTGGCTCAGCATCACCGACTACGACCAGCTTAGCGAAGGAGGCCACCCGTTGGCGACTCGAGTAGGCAAATGGACTAGCGACATCGACACCATTTCGACACCGCAACTCACCCAATTCCAAGTAACGTATGCCCATTTTGATAAGCCACACTGCCACACCTTCTTCTTCTTTGGTCTTTAACTCCTAGAGGAGCCTCAACCACAGATTTCCACTTCTGATGGTGGTTCTCCGCAGCTTCTAATTCAGGCTAGCTAGTGCCGATCGACTTGGCTTCTTGATCTATAGGTACGTCTTATCCGCCCCATCTTTCGGATGCTCAAGAGGGTGTACGTTGACGCTTGTCTGGTCAGGCCTCTGTTGTGCCTGCGTAGTGTGTGGCCTATCCAGCGCTATTTTCTAGCCAGAATTTTTGCATGGACAGGTAGAGGACTGGTACACATCCAGAGGCCTTGATTTCGATTTTTTTGTGGTGAGAATATCCCCAGAATAGGACTAACACATTTGTTGATGAATACTTGGAGCCTGTGCCTGATTAGCCACATCTAAGCCTTGTGATTAGGGGAGGGCTATGTCCAGCAGTGGACTACACACTATAGCCTGAAGAAGAAAAAGAAAAAGACGCGTTGTATAGAATTTGTGGTCTTACTCGGTCTCTTCTGTATAACCTAATAAAAATAATGCAAATCAATATGTATAGCGGTGGCAGAGGAGTTGTTGAACGCCGGCTTCACATTCAGAAGATCGTGGGTTCAAATGCCGTAATGCCAACGACTTTGTTTTCTAAGTTAAGTATATTTGTGAAGTTACAGTAGCAATACCGCTCGCTTACTGTGAAGGAAAACATCGTGAGGAAACCTGTATAGCCTTATAATACAGCACTCTTTTTGTGACTTTACAGACAGAAGCTTTGTTAATAGACGACGTAGCTAATCACATACTCAGAGCACTGAAGAATTCAACGAGTGACGAATCTTTTGAGAAACCCGCAAATCATCCCTGCAGTAGTGAAGAACCTTGGAAATTTGGTGCAATGCTGCAAGATAAACTGTTAAAGGTTTGTTTTTATTTCTACAACGATTACACAACATCGTATGAGTACACGAACGTGACACATAGCATGAGAAAAAATGATACACAACTCAGCCAATAGCAAAAGAGATTGGCGACTATTTGTTTTTATATTAGGCAATATATTGTGTAAGCTAGAGACATTTGTCTTGCCTTTCTAGTTCATTAACTTTCTTCAAAGGGGTCCATCAGGAGACACTAGCGCGCAGCACACGCAGTGCAATGTACGCTTCCGAAGAAGAAGGGTTCTATTGTGAAAGAAATTTTATATGAAATTTCGATTCTACAGTCAGCCGTTTAACCGGGAAAAGGCGGGGATGCTTTACTCTAACAAAAAGTTTTGTTTTAACCTGTCTAATTTTCACCTTTCAAAAAAACCACACCCGTTAAATGCCAAATTTTAATTTTCTAGTAGTAGGATCATTTTTATTGCGTGCTAAGCCGCGGACACCCAGACGGACAGAAAAACAGACAGACAGACGAACATGGCGAAACTATGGCACTATGGCACTATGGCACTATGGCACTATGGCACCATGTTTGCCGTTTTTATTCCCAGCTACCATTTTCTCGTCAGCGGTTTACATTTTACATTGTACATTGACATTCAGCAAATAGAATGTAAATTCTTTACATTAAAACAAAATTGATTTGATTCGGCCATGTTTGCCCGTTCACTACGGATCCCTAAAATTTATATCTTTTTCACAGATCGTTTCCGCAAAGAATGTCTAATCAATCTCACCCATATTAATAGTGATTATCAGGACACACATCCAAGAAGCTAGGATCACATATCTTCGACTAAATCGCAATTATGCTAAAAATAAAGGCTAGTCGTGGGTTTTTTGCTAGGGTTCACGGCTATGAGTCCTAAAAATCAATATAAACATGTTTGAGAGATCGGTCAGACACTTTTTGCAAAAACGATCTGTAAAAAGATGTGAGTTTTCCAATACTGGCGCTAGTGCATGGAGGGTCTTAATTAACTGAGGTATAAATGTATACAATTCTAATACAAGGTGTGTAATTTACGTTCTGTTGAAACTAAACTCGTTATTTTACTTCTGCTGATATTTCTCCTAAAACCCCTAAAACACCTAAGATTGCAAGGTAATTCAATCTGTCCAAACTTCGAACAAAATATTTTCCATTTATATTTCTTTTTTTTATTTATTAAATTGTCCAACATTATAGAATTAACTAACTCGTGGTGAAATTAAATTAAATTAAACATGACTACCTTATTACGAAGCTGACAGGTATTTTAATGTACTAATGCAGTTTTTCTTGTTACTAAAATCGATGACATGGTCGTATACACAGTCTAACCCATCAAATTCAGGCGTGTTGTTCGTTTGATTTTCAGACTAGAAGCATGGGCGTGTCAGGCGAAATTCTATTTGACGAGAACGGGAAAAGAATAAATTATACTCTCTATGTAAACGAGATATTCGCTTCTAGACGCGAAACAATTGGACGTTGGGAATCTGAGACAGGTGGAGCTATAATAGACGAGCGACCTCTCGGTGACAAGCAAGGTTCTGGATTAAGTAAACATTTCATTGTGAGTGTTTTAATATATTACCCCCAGTATATTGTATATAAAATCGCTCGTAGCCCCGGCTGCCTAAGTGACCCTAAAAGATCACGAAGGTTAAGTTACATAGGGCGCGTTCAGGATGGGTGACCGTCTATGACTAACGCTAGTGGCATTATTCGGAGCGATTCCGTGCTTCGCAAGGTACGTTAAGCAGTTGGTGCCGGCTGCCGTTGATAGATGGCGTTCTTTAAGCCAAGTCAGAAGCTTTAGGGCGATTGAAAAACTTCTGCAAGGTAGAGTATGGCCTATACTTTCCTCAGCGGTGGGGACATAATGGGTTGATGAAGATGGTGATAATTAATATATTTAGTCAGACGGAAAAACGGTGAGTAGACGTAGGCGGACAGTGAATGGTGTCTACGAGGGTCGACGGTCGGTAGGCAGACTACCCAACACTATATGTTAGTTAGACAAGAGATTTCAGCGCTTAGCCTCCATAGTTGGGTCATTGTACGTAGCAAGCGCTGAATTATGTTAACCTTTTAGAGACTAATGTTTCCTCACCAATGTTTTCCTGCACGGTAAGCGAGTGCTATTGTTACTTATAAAACAAAGTCGGTATATGAACTCACGACCTTCTGATTCAGAAGCCAACGTTCTACCGATCCGCTACCACCTCTCTTCTACCCAGCCCTAAGCCGACGACCTTATGAAAGAGTCTGGGAAACGTATAGGTTGACGAGGAAGAGAAAAGACCTATGCAAAACTATGGGCTCTGTTTATGGTCAAATTAGATATACAATATCAACCCTTGTCTGTCCCCAGTGCTGGGCACGGGTCCCTTCCTGCATCACAGGAATGTTAGACTATACTCCGGCACTGGGGCCAAGTCCGGATTGGTGGATGATTGTTAGACAGTGGCGGGCCTTACTGTCACAAGTTATCAAGCCGCCTATAAGGCCTCTGACATGGCTTAACGACTGCCATTGCATGACAGCCGGCACCTAAGGCTTAGCGTGCCTTGTAAAGCTCGGAAGTGCTCGAGAAAAATGCCACTAGCGGTGGTCACGGGACGGTCACCCATCCTGCACCTGACCGTGCCTATGCTGCACAATAAGCGCGGCCCAACCAAGTGATTGGATTCAATCACTCGGTTCGACTACGAGAGCTTCGATATTACGAAAAGATATATGTTTTTTCTTTATTTATACAAAAACAAATATTCTTACAAGCTTAAATAGATTTTTAATATACCTAAATAATTTAGAGGAAAATAACTATAATTTATTACCAGACTGCGGTGAAGCCCAAAAGGATGGTGTTAGGATGTGTTTGCCTAGTATGGGTGTAAGAATGTCCGATCCTATGTTCCCTAATCTCCTTTATCACTGGTCAGAGTTTGACATAATATAGCAATCCATTTGTCGTGTTTACGAGTATTGAAATGAAATAATTACATGGACATCAAGACAGACAAAGAAGATAAAGATTGAAACATTAAAAATTAAAGATTCAGGTAGCCAATAAGCGCTCCACTAAGGGCACAGGCCTCTCAGAGAGCTTAATTACCACGCTTTCGCGCCGGAGATTAGCAATATTAAGCGCTTAAGATTGAAACATTAAAAGTATAAGGCTTAACAAATTTTTTTATGTAGCCAATAAGCGTCCCAGAGAGTTTGGGCTTAATTACCACGCGCGCCCACCACAAGGTTCAAGGACACTCAGGTTTCCTCACGTTGTTAGAATAACAATAATCTTATCAAATACTATCTAACGAGTTCCCGTTACAGGTCATGTCGCGAAGAGCGGAACCGTGGTTCTTTGAGAAAAAGAAAACCTATGATGAGGAAGGTAACCTCGTGGAAGACGATTTATACGAGGGTTTCTCAGTGGACCTCATCAAAGATATTTTCACTATACTACAAAACGAGATGAAGTTAAACTATACTTATGAATTTCACAACACCAACAATTCTTATGGAAAATATAATCCAGTAACGAAAAAGTGGGAAGGCTTGATTGGAGACTTACTTGATAAGGTGAGTAAAGTTACCGCGGAGATAGTTTGGTGAAGATCTGATGAAGACTTTCAGAAATGTGTAACGGAACTCTTCAATGGACAGCAGCAAATAAGTCCTAATGGGACTCATCTTTTATGCATATGTTTATTAAAAAGTTTAGCGTAAAAGTAGTCCCAGGGCAATTTGGTGATGTTCTGGTGAAGACTTTCTGACAAGGAAATTGAAAAATTTTTAAGGTTAAGAATTAAGTTCAGTTTTTATATTAAAAATACTATCATATTAAATACTATGTTCAACAAATTCTTTCGTTCAATAACTCATTATATTTTGAGATTGAACTCAAGTATTTCATTTCACTGTCACTTTCTACAGCCGTAGATTTGGAATTCTGATGATAACCAGCTCAAGAACACCCAGATCTAAGGCACGGTTGCACCTATAAAGCCGGAATTTAAGTGTCAAAATACACGATTTATTGCCGTGGTGATTATTAGTCACTTAATAAAAAATCCATAAATGGCACGCGTGGTTCTCAGTGGCACATTAATCGCAAATATTCGGGGAATAAAGATTTAAAAACTAAATATAAACACTAACAAGATTATATCAACAATATTACCTAAATGCATACGTTTTTCCTATTTACAGATAGTAAAAAAAATAATGCATATAGGTGAACCCTGTTTATAGAGATTTTTAGGACTCGTTGAAAGACGACGGAATTGGACATAACGACTATCTACTCGTAGTTCCCGGTTCTTCATCCTAGGTAGATTACGACCCTGGTTTCTAAAAATCTTTGATTGACAGATTGAAAAATGTGTTTTGTAAAAACGATTCGAACGTATTTTTAGAAACGTATATTTCATTACAAGTGCGGAAACCGTAGAGTCTATCTACGGCGGAAAGGCTGTCATTGCAAAGAGTTCTGACAAATGTCTACTTGACAGTCGGAACAAGTTGCAATGCACGTGTACTGAACGACTATTTTTAATACAGTTGCGAAAAAAATAATCAATTAATAAAAAAAAATATTTGGAAAATGGCGCCAACCGTTAAAAAATATAAGCAGAGATTTTTTTTTCTTGACCCATTCTAGTAAAGGGAACTAGGCCCATACTGGGCCCAATTCTTCAGTAATTTTTTTTTATTGATATGAAATGAAAATTAAATTTAATGAGATGAAATGAAATGAAACCTAACTTAACTCATTCAATCAAATCATTAAATCTGATATTTAAACAAATTAGTAGCTCATAAAAACTTCTATGATTTTTTTTAGTAAAATCTTCATGGTTGGTTTTTCTTTTTAATAGACATTATTTTGACAGTTGGGAAAAAAAAGCACGAGTGCGGGAAAGGTAAAAAAAAGCACGAGTGTGTAATAGCCCACATCCCGCACGCTATACGTCCCTGTAATACGCCACTTTTTGAGCAACTGTATTAAAAAAAATATTTTTTCCCGATTACTGTCGATAGTATTACTGCGTAGAGCCTCTTAACAGTAGATTAACACATAATAAAGGTACGAAAAACGGGAGTCACCGGACCTCACCTTGACTTTGCGTAGTTTCTCTTTCTAAGCTTTGTACGAGTGTGTTGGTAAGAGCTTTGGCACCATAAACTTTTATGTCAAATTTGCTAATTTAATCGGTTTCATTTTATTAGAAACTTCAGCAATTCGAGATTTTTTGAAGTCTGTAGTCGGAGGAAAACTTTGAGGAGGGTAGACCGCGTCCGAAATACCACACTATGCGCAAGGACTCGAATAATTGGCGTGGGTGTCCAGACGGCGAATCTCAAGTGAATCTGGGCGGGTCATGTCAGTCGAATGCAACCGAATAGGTGGGCGAAACTCGCCTAGCTAGGTGCCACACGAGGGACATCGAAATCGAGACCGGCCTAGAAGACGGTGTGGAGAGATGATCTCGACAACCATCTGCCGGAGTGGTCTGAGGTGGCCCAGGACAGAAAACTCTGGCCTGCATTGGGGGAGGCCTTTGCCCAGCAGTGGGACACAAACATAGGCTAAGTAAAAAAAAAATCGGTGGAAAGAAAACCGCTTACTTTGATTTTTAGTATAAAAAATGCTTTCATGCCCTCATCCGCATAAATATTGTTATTTTACAGAAAGCTGACTTAGCAGTATGTGACCTAACCATTACTGAAGAAAGGAAAAAAGTAGTAGACTTCTCTGTGCCATTCATGACCTTGGGAATAAGCATTTTGTTCTTAAAAGAAGAAAAAGTTCCGCCTCCAACCTTCTCGTTCATGTTACCCTATTCGGTAGAAGTATGGCTATACATAGCGATGGCTTACTGTGTAGTATCCATAGTCCTTTTTGTATGTTCTAGGTACGTACAAACATTTCTTTCTTTTTTTTTATTTCAGGAAAAATTGTACATTGTACATTAAAATATTCGCCAAATACATCAAACCCATCAAATTTGATTTGTCATGACCATCTAATAAGTGAATGTATAAATATCAAATTTAACAAACTCTTTAGTATAAAGCCCGCCTATTGTACAATGTTTACTGGTACAATAAACAATTCAATAAATAAATAAGCTAAAGAAATTGATTATAATCCAGCGCCTTTTATATTCTCAGAAATGGGGTAGTACTTAACCTGTTAGTGGAGTTAAAATATTTGTGATATGCAACTATTTAGCAAGTATTTTAACATACTTGTTTAAACTGGGAAAATAAATAGCAACCAATGTTTGATTGACAATTTAATTGAAACGTCGTACGTCACTGTCTTACGAAAGTTTCTACTTACATAATAGGTACCCATTATGTGACGAAAGTATTTAGAGTTAGGCGCTATAATACTCTTTGTGTCCACTCTTTTGTTGACGTATGTCTTTCATTTAAATACTCTCTATATATTTATTTGGTCCTCTTTTTCCCTTCATGCTTTCTGTGAGTTCAAAGTAACGCCCTTTCTTAGTTTAAAACACAATCACTTTTCTCATTTATTCTATTGATAACTTACATCAATGAATGATAAACTGTTACACAGGATATCTCCAGCTGACTGGGAGAATCCACAGCCATGTGACAAGGATCCAGAGGAACTAGAAAATATATGGAATTTCAAAAACTGCGCTTGGCTGACTATGGGTTCTATAATGACACAAGGCTGCGACATTTTGCCCAAGTAAGTTTTTCTGGAAGTACTATAAACGACTGCTGAATGTTAAAATATTTTCTGAAACATCTATAAACTTTGTCTAAAAGTGTTATGGCATTAAGTCCCCACTTTTCTTGGACAGACACAGCTATTGAAACATGTGGCGAATTAATATTTATATTCTCTAGTTGGATATTTATATCATACTTCTCGAAATTAAATACTTTATTTTTACACATACTTTTGTGTATACAAAAATATATAGATAGATTGAGAACACTTTATTGTACATAGAAAAGGAAATTACACAGATATTTCTTAACCTAAGAGAACAGATAGCGGCCTTATATACCTACGGACGAATTGATAACCCCTTTTTTTAAGTTTCTTTTGAATCCTCTACAACCTAGAGGATTCAGGCAAGTACGGTCCGCCACTGTCTTACAATCCTCCACCAACCCGTACTTGGCCCTCGTGGTGAAGTATAGCCTAACCTTCGAAGAGACTCCTACACCAGTAGTAGGGGCATATAAAGGGTTGACATCATATTACTTATACGGCTTATTTTTAAGGGCTATCGGTTCCCGTTGGGTGTGCAGTATGTGGTGGTTTTTCGCGATGATCGTGTGCCAGACTTACATCGCCCAGTTGGCTGCTTCTATGACGTCAGCATCGTCGAACGAACCAATAAATAGTATCGAAGATCTTGCAAGCCAAAGTAAAACCTTGTATGGGGCGTTGCGCAGTGGATCTACGTTGGAGTTCTTTAAGGTAAAGGTGGACAGAAAAAAATTGGACGAATCCGAAAAAATCTGAAAACAATCGATCTATATACATAGGACCAGTGTGGGCTAATGGATTGGACTATAAAGCAAATTTTCCGTAAGAGCGGAGAAAAATAAGATATCTAGAAGACTAGCGTGAAAGTAGAGACTTTTGCTTCATAACCCCTTGCAATGTATTAGAAAAATGATTTAAAAACCTATTTAGAGGCTAAAAATTTCACCCATGCCGGGATTCGAACCCGCAACCTCTGGCTATCCGTGCCAGCGCTCTACCAATTGAGCCAATGGGCGACTCACGGCATCAGTGAAATTTCGAACCTCTTTACACTATTCTCTGTATTACGTACAGGCAGCGACATCTGGCTTAAGCAAATTCCATCACTTACAGCCCCGACTACCTACTTTGCAGTTAGGTTTTACATCGGAACGATATCACTGTACCCACATGATTATACTACTTTTATTTTTAATGCACTAACCCGTGCTAAGGACAAATTTAAAAACCTATTTAGAGGCTAAAAATAGCCAGAGGTTGCGGGTTCGAATCCCGGCATGGGTGGAATTTTTAGCGTCTAAATAGGTTTTTAAATTTGTCCTTAGCACGGGTTAGTGCATTAAAAATAAAAATAGTATAGAAAAATGATTCCAATTAAGTTTTTATACAATTATTATGTATTTACCATCGCACTTAATTTACTAAAACAAATATCCTAGGATTTAAGTTCGAGTGGTAGTTTGCCATTAATTTCGTATGGGTAGCATTACACATACTTTTATTATGTTTTAGTTGTCGGGCTAGTTGTCTAAGATTTGATTCCTATTATGAACCTCTTTCGCTTCATCAAGATCCATTCACATCCGTGCAGGGTAGTTTCGGGTACCTTTTTATCTCCCCGTTTCCTAATGTATCCCCCATTTCATCCACACAAATCCACCTGTAACGTCCCTTACAAGCCCTGCTACACAAGATATTTTTTGGTAGGTAATTGATTCCTCCACACTCTCAGCAACAATATTGGCCTCTCCATATACGTTATGAGATCATCTGACATCTTCACTCATACTAGATGGGTGAAGGGACCACTCGGATGCATTCTCAACACTAACGCAAATACTTTCTAAATCCGTAACGTTCTCTAATTCACTTTTGCCTAACCTGTAATTCAAACACTTCTAAAGGACTTTTAGCCTGAGTTTAATAAAACGACAATAAATTCTTAGTTTATTACCACTATAATCTATATCTATGTATAATCAGCCCACATCAACCCACTGCTGGGCATAGGCCTCCTTTTTATTGCACCATTCTTCACGGTCCTGTGCTAATCTGATCCATCTCTGACCCGCAACCCTCACGATGTCGTCTGACCATCGTGCCGGGGGTCTGCCTACCAACCTCCCTAGGCCACCATTTGAGACATATTTAGTATGGTCAAAAGACATGTTTTCTTTGTAGAAACCTACTTTTTTATTATTACTAGCTACTAAATGTTACGTTAACATATTTAAAGTTACGTAATAATTCAGTATCAATTTAGGAATTTAGGTCCCAGCGTTGCTGACAGACGTACTCGAACCTAACCCAGTCCTTAAAATCCAACAGAATTCAAAAGACAAAATGTACCAGACAATATACGAGACCATGAAGGCCAACGACGTGTTGCTAGTGGATAGCAACGACGAAGGTGAAAAACGTGTTTTGGATGGAAAAAACAAATACGCTTTTTTCATGGAGTCTACTACAATCGAATATAAGTTGAAGCGGGAGTGTAAACTTAAGAAAGTAGGAGGCGAACTGGATTCTAAAGACTACGGGATAGCCATGCCTGTCAGTAAGTAACCATGAAAGCTTTTTTCGAAAATATTAAGGCTGCTTCTACAACTGATATCACTCCCCCCATTACAATTTTTTTGATGATTGTATAATTCTGAATACCTATGACTGATGAAGTATTTATTGAAAGTAATGACAGGAATAATATTGATAAGGTAAGATAATTTCTGTATGTCGCCCAATAGCTCAGTTGGAAGAGCGCTGGCACGGACAACTAGAGGTCGCGGGTTCGAATCCCGGCATGGGTGGAATTTTTTGCCTCTAAATAGGTGTTCAAAATTGTCCTCAGCACTTAGCACGGTTTAGTGCATTTAAAAGAATATAGTGGTATCATTATATTAACTGAGCTATACCATTCATATGCCTCTACATTTGTAACTATTGTCAATATTTAGGACAGTGTCCATTACCGGCTTTATTCCTAAGAGTCTTTTCGTTCCGGCAGTATTGTATATTAAACGGATCTAAACGCGATTATTCGTGTTTTATCTAAAAATAATCGTGATTAGACCCCTTTCATATATAACTTTGTATGAGTACGTATCATTAAGGATTATAAGCTGAACAGATTAGATTAATTTTTATTTGTTTCAGACTCCCCTTTTCGTTCAAACATAAATCGAGCAATACTGCGACTCAAAGAACTAACCAAAATAAATGACATCAAAAACAAATGGTGGAACCATAACAGCAAACAGTGTGAAGAGGTAAGGAAGATCCAAATAAATCATATCCTAGATTCGGATTCTCTGATCGGGGGGTTAGTTACGCGCACCAAAAGCCTGAGCGATTCCAATCGTGTTACTGTCAAATTATAGGTACTAACGCTGTGCCCCGCGGTATTACCCGCAGTTTACTGATTTTCCAATGGGAATAGGATATTTTCCCGCAGGCAAAAGTATCTTATGTGTTAATGCAGGGTGTCAGGTGTGGAGACACCAAATTTAATTTAAATCGCTCCAGCCGTTTAGATGTGAATAAGTAAAGAATTGTGTATGTACACTCACAAAATTTTTCGCCTTAATAATTAGTTTGGTGTGATTCACCAGTTAGACGTTTGGAATCGTTCTGAATTTGCTGGGCGTAATATGAAGCCTAGTGGAGAAGCGCTCGTAACCTAGTGAAATAGAGTGATTGGAACCAATCACTAAGTTAAGCCACAACAGGCGCGGTCGGGTGCTGGATGGGTGACCATACCGTAACTACCGCTTCCTGTGATGCCGAAAGAGACCCGTGCCCCAGCACTGGGAACATACAAGGGTTCATATCGAATTCTAGCATTTTCATCACACGAGCCACCAAGCATTCGATTCATTTGTGAGATGTGAAACGTATTTTACAGGATTCAAACGCCAAAGACGACAGAGAAAATGATCTTGAGATGGAACATTTGCTTGGTGCGTTTCTCGTTTTGGTCTATGGACTGTTGCTAAGCGTTGTCATCACGGCCTTTGAGTTCTTTGACGAGATCCGAAACATTGTAGTGCGTGAACAAGTAAGTGTGTCAAATTCTAAGGGCTGTACGCACTTGCCGATAGCTAACCTACCTACCGGCTTTAGTATTGGTCACCTAATCAATGAATGAGTTGAAACAATCGTATTAGTGCGCAGGTTGCAATATCTTTTTATACATGTTAAGTAACCGCTAGTGCGTTTCAGTCCTTAGTCTTATTTCCTTACTTTTTGCCTCTTATAACCTCTATTTATTTCCCAATAATGTAAATAACCCCATTGATGAACTAAACACTTAACAGCACTTACTTCATCCCTCCTGCTCGTACATTAGTGTAAATATCTACCTTTATTTTTGACAAATGTGAACTGAGACCACTCTGTAATATAAAACCACGGATATTTTAGCCTATTTTTGTTTTTCATATAACGCTGAGAGTAAAAGAGATACATAGTAATGTCGATTTCACGCAGTCCTATCCTACACCGTGAAGCCTTTTAAAAAGAAAAATTACGTACTCTTACGCCTTACTTCTCCATCGACGTCTAAAATGTCTGCAAGGTTAACAAAATGCATAAATGCATCAAGCTACAGAAGTTCCATGGAGCTCTAAATATTTTTTTGTCGCAGCGCCGCGGCCTTGCGGCCAGCTAAAGTCTCTCTCTGCCGTTACTAACTTTCATGGCAACTTAGATACACGTAGTCTACAATGTCGATTTTATTGTCAGTTTTCTATTAAGTTTTCATTATGTTGTTGTTCATAATGTTATATATCATTTGACCATTTCATTTTCATTCATTCATGAACCTAACTTTTTTTTTCGGAGGGGAAATCTCTAACAGATGCCTGGCTTCTCGACGCCGGGTTATGTGGGTTTCGCTCCCATTAAAACCCCTCCGGTATTCCGCCTCTCGCCATTGACACCGAGCTACGTGTTTCGCAAACAAACCTCCGCACCTTTCCTGTCCCCACCTTTTGCGTTTCTACATAGGGTAGCGGTGGAGGAGCTATAGGCGCTCCGCTACCCCCATCCTCTTCACCATGGCATCCATCATATCTTGATTGTTGTGCTGGTCGCACCAGTTACGATCGTGGGACGCACGTGGCGCCCGCTTCACGTCGATTCAGCACGATCCACGTACCACTCATTCATCACCTTGTATTTATAATCGACATATCGGCCCACGGTCTGGCATGTATAACGAGCCATTCATCTAGCCTAACCTAACCTAGCCAGATGTTTTCAATAATTCCAGATGATCCACAAGGAGGCGTTTCTCCAAGAGCTGAAGGCGTCCCTAAACTTCTTCCAAATGCAGAAGCCTGTAATCAAGAACCCGAGTCGCGCATCGTCAGTCCAGTCCGACGCCTCAGCCCATTCAGAGAACAAGAGCGAACGGAGCGAGCGTATTAAACACAGAATCGAACACCTCGAGAACTTTATTGACCTGGAGAAAATGCCGCAGTAGATATGGGGTATTTTCGTCTTAATGAATCGCGATACTCATACACAGATTTAGTCGCTCGACTCTTTATATAGAATTCAAGTCAAAGCCTTAAGAGTCGGACACGAATTATTTGCTAATGAAGTAAGAATAGGGTCCCAGCTCTTCTGCCGGGTAACGACCACTCTATCGAATTAACCGTTTTGAGCATAACCAAAGTGTCAAAATATGTAGGTATTTGACAGTTTGGAATAGTTAAAACCAAGGATGTTTTTGGACAAAACGTTGTTTAAACCGGACAACTCCAAGCAGTGGAAGACTTATGTAATAGCGCCCCAGAGCAGACCAGAATATTAAATTAAGTTAGCACAGTGTGATAAATAAAGCAAAAATACGGAATACATATAAATATGCAATTCAATAATAATGATAACTTCCACACAACACAATTACTTATCCTGGTCCCAAACTAGGATGTCCTCCCACTAGTTCCACTATTCGGTAGGACGGTAGAAAGTAGGACTAGTGGGGAAAAAATCCCATTAGTACTTCGATGTAACTGATCAGTAGAACTAGTGGGAATGAAGGTGACTAAATCTAGAAGGTGAATCTATATAAATGAAATTTAAAGTCCTCACTGACTGACTCACTCATCAACGCCCAGTGATGAGTGAATCAGTCAGTCAGGACTTTAAATATCAGAAAATTTCAGCTTCCTATATCCAACGGATTGGCCGTTGGATATAGGAAGCTGATATTTTGTACAGAGGGTCTATACATAGTATAGACAAGGAATAAAACGGAGTTTTTTTTAAATTCAACCCCTAAAGGGGCGCAAGAGGGAGGTATAAAGAGTGTTGTCTAATTTTCTTGAAACTTAAAATAAATACTCTTCAACACAATTGATTGAACACGTGTTTCGCCGTTTTTTAAATTTAACCCTTAAGTTAACGGGGTTGCAAAAAACTAAAGTCCATACGAACGGAGTCGCGGGCAAAAACTAGTACATAATAAATAGTCTGAGTAGATTGAGGCCATTTGTACTGATTTAGTACGGTGGCCTCCAGTCGGACACAAATTAGACAGGTACCTAAGTCGGAAGCGAACCGTGATGACGAACTGAGTTTATGAAAAAGAGCGTGTTGGAGAAAGAGCATTTCCTGTTACGTTAATATTCTAACGGTACCTAAGGAATTTACATTTGTAAATACTTGAACTTAATAATCACATCACATCACACTATCACGCAAATAGTATAAAGGTGAAAGTTTGTGAGTGTGTATGTTTGTTACCTCTTCACGGCTAAACGGCTGGAGCGATTTTAATAAAATATCGTATGAAGTTAGCTGACACCCTGAATTAACATATAGGATACGTTTTACCGCGGAAAAATATCTTATTCCCATGGGAAAATAAATTATTTTCCCCAATAAACCGCCGGTAACACCGCGGGGCACAGCTGCTAGTGTTATATAATTATTACAGGTTTACCTATCGTAGTGGTCGATGATCTAAGCACATATTAATTTCTTGAGGTTATTTCTCATATTGTGATTACTAATTGTGTTCATTAGAGCAATAAAATTATAATAAAGACCTAAAAAAGTTATGTACTTTTATTTCCATAATACGTACCTTTGTGCAACTAGGAAGTAAGTACAGCAGAAATATGTAAGACTTTATTTAATTTGTTTTAAATTACGTACATACTTATTAGATAAGTGATGCTATTGAAACACATATTTCACACTTATATAATTGCTTCAACTGTGATAGCCTTTGTTATTTAGCGATAATGCTCAATCCGGCATTCTCTTCATGATTCAACTTATAACTTCATATTACCGCGACAGATTAAATGCTTCAATAGGCTCGTTCTAGAGAAATCAAAATCACGAAGATCGTTTTCTGCAAACTTAACAGCAACATTGTACCATGACATGATGACGTCACTAACTCTATAGATTTTTTGCACCCTATTTCGTATAACTTGTTTAAATGAACCTGGGAAGTACGGGTTCATTCGTTCCTCTCGATCGGTGACATCGAGCGCTATTGGCAATGACAGACTGAGCTAATCTACAGCACTCACAAAACTTGACACCCTCCTGACGGCATCCGACGAACCGGCAATGACCTAGATCACCTTGTCTCGCTCACACCTTTCTTTACAACAGAGATGGAGTAACAAAACTTATCACATCGATGCTCGCAGCGGGCCCGGCTCGCCTCTGCTGATGACACTCATCCGGGCGCGAACACGTGCTACTACAGTCGGACTGCTTACAGTTCGCGTGCGGTTACAAAAACGACGCTCCATCGGAAATCTGGGTGCTCTCGGAAGCGGCATTGTGAATTTGTGATACACAATACAACTCTGTCCGGCTTAGGACGGGCCTTCCCTCGGAAGTAGCGCGCGGTGCTGTAGATAAGATGAATGGCGAAGGCGTCGACGTAGTGGTGTTGGCTGAATGGCGGGGCAGATTATCGTGCGTGCAACGGCAGTCGGACAAACTCCGTTGGAGATGGCAGTCGCTTGGTACGCGGTGGTTATGCTAGCGGCGACCGCGCTCGGTGCTTCAATTGCGCGTGAGTGGATTTTTATTCGTGTTTTCACAATAGGGTGCTAAATTAGCATGCTGTCAAAACTGCGTTGTGTAAGGTAAGGAAACATTTGTAATGTGGGTTTTGCGATTACTGTTTTGTTTGTTACTCAGAAAATGACTTAATTTCCTTAAAACAATATGCGTCTAATGTAAATACATACTTATAGCATTTTTATTGGTTTGTGACAGTATATAGTACGAGTGTAGTATTTTAATTACATTATGAAAGTGTTCCTGCTTTACATAACGCTGTTCCTTTAGCAGCACAAAGTTATGCTTGCGTGTATCAGATATAATAATGTTTCACATTCGATTGTGATTACTATACGGATTGTTAAAAGTGGGCGTAAGGAACATAAACTAGGAACAAAGTAATAGAAATTATAGGCAATTACATTGATTTCGCCTTCTTCCTTGAACTCCCTTGATAAGTCAGTTTTTTTGTAAACACGAGTAAAAACGCGTAAATGTTTACGATTGAATGCGATAATGGAGAACGTTGCTTTTAGCAATCAACTTTCGTCATATGTCTTAAAATTCATAATCGAATGCATTTCGTAAAGTCATGCATGTGTCAAGGTGGACACTGGACAGAGTTTCATAAAACTACAGTTCTTGGTTTATAATGGCAATCGTAGTTATGGGTGTTTTCTCGTGGTCCCATTATTTTGTCCCGTTAACGGGTCCACGAGGGATAACTATCCCTCGTGGTCCCGTTATACGTCATCAACGGGTCCACGAGGGATAACCTATTTCTAGTGGGCCCGTTAATAAATATGATGCCTCCTGTATAAGAATTTTCACTGGCTTGTCACGTTCAGCACCACGATTCTCTCCTTCTCCCTTTGCTCCCTGTATCCTTCTTCCGTTGCTCATACAACTTTCCTGAATTAAGTTTTACTGTTACATTTTGAAAAAGAAAGTACTGGGATTGCATGAGGTGATGGGTAACTTATTGTTAGTTTATTAGTTAAACAGCGATAAAGTCCAGGTCAAGTTTCGATTTTGGAACAAGTCTAGGCTCTCAGGGAAATGTAGGAGTAATTTTATAAACAGATGAAAAAATCTGTGATTTGATCACGCCTCTAGGCGTCTCGGATGCTTCTGGAAAAAAGTACTAGGCTCACATGGAGATGGAGGAGTTGATTGCGTTTTTATACCGGGTTGATTTGAAATACGCAATTCCTGAAACGTTCTTAGAATTGGTTTTAAAACAACTCAAGTGATGATTTTTCTAGAATATTCATATGATGATATTTCTATGAATATTCATAGAAATATTCATACTAAAGAATGTCCATTCTGGGTATATGAAAAAACATTGGCCGTTGCATCTTCGTAATGATGCGATCCAGTGGCACCTTCACTTGCACTACAAGGGACTACTGCAATACCGGGGATATAGTTTTAACACAAAATAAATACACATTATGGTTATAACCATTGTCTATCAAACAACGTCAATACTAAGTAAAATAAAAACGAAATTTCGTTTTTTAAACGAAACATTTTCAGTATTTGAAACAAATAATTTTACAAAATTTATCATAAATGACAAATAATAATACACTATAATACACTCTTAAGAATTGCGCATTTCAGACATAACCCTGTAGATAAAGAAGCGGGTTATTATTTATGGTGAAAACTGTTTTTTAAGAAAGTACAGTGGTATGCATTTTTTTATGTCTCCTATAAACGTTCTACAATTGAATTTTCAATGGTTCTATATATATATATATATATATATATATATATATATATACCATTCCATGGTTATTTAACAATTCTGTGTTGAAAAAACGGGTTTACGCGATTTTCGACGTTATTGAAATTTTACAATTTTGCTCGTTCAGTCATATTCGTGTTCAGCTGTCACACCTGTACATAAAATTGATGTTTTCCAAAAATGTCAATAAGGTTGAAAATCGCGTGAACCTGTCTTTTCAACGCAGAATCGTTAAATAAGAATTTTAAGACTTTCTTTTGATTACCCGGCGTTCACTTGTTTTCCCGGCGTTTACTTGTTTTCCAGATGTTCACTTGTTTTTTCAGATTCCCTTGTTTTCCCGACGTTCAATTGTTTTCCAGATGTTCACTTGTTTTCATGTTGTTCATATTATGAAATGACTTCAACCGAACTACTGAAACTAAAAAGTGTCTGTAGTTCGATCAACCGGACTAACAACCGAACTACTGACACTAGAGGGTTCAGAAACGTTCTACTGGAGGCCTCCTCTGAGAGGCAGAGTATGAGCTTAATTACCACACTTGCCCACGTCGGATTGGCAATTTGAAGCGCTAGGGTAGGTATCCTAATATCGCATTTCATGGATAAATAAATAATCATTGCTATAATTTTTACAGGCAAGAAGAATAAAACATTACACATTAAAACTTTGTCTTATATTATATCTTGCGCTTTCATGAGAGCCTATTACTTTTTCTCAAACATTTAGTGCTTTCTTTGCTTAAAAAAATATTAGTCTACTAACTACAGTACAAAAAAGTGATGTTTCTTCATGTCTTGCGATTTCATTAGACCCTAGTACCTACGCTTTCTCAAACATGTAGTGTTTTCCACTACTTTGCTTAAAAAAATATTAATTAGTATACAGTACAAAAAAGTGATTTTTTCCCCCATGTCTTGCGATTTCATTAGACCCTAATACTTTTTCTCAAACATTTATTCAAAAGGAGCCCCACAGGTCCTCTTGTGCGAGCCTAAAAGCAGAGCTCTTCTTCCTTTATATGAGCGCCTAATACTTTCTGCTTTTAAATTCTACCGTACTTTGTCCATTTTACACAGGAGGCATCATCTTCTTTAATGAGAATACGAAAAATAGTTTATCCCTCGTGGACCCGTTGATGACGTATAACGGGACCCGTTAACGGGACAAAGTAATGGGACCACGAGAAAACACCCGTAGTTATACAGGGCGTCCCAAAGTTATGGGCCATGAAGGGAAAGTACCTTAAATATCGTAGATAGGGTATTTTGCTGAAGGAAGACTTTATGTGATTTTTAAAAGTTAGTAATTCTGCATTCAAAGATTTTCTAAAAATTACTTGCCTTGTCTGGGAATCGAACCGACTTAAATTTTAAAAAAACACCCCATTTTATGATGCCAATCAAATAAAGTCTTCTTTCAGCAAAATAATCTGTGGGTCAATCAACTTGCATTACAATGCATCGAATTGCCATTCTAAACGATAAATCTCAGTTCTATGAAACAGGCACCTCGCAGGCAAGGCATTACCAATCCGTCAATGAAGCTATGTTATTGATAAAATATCTTATCTAAAATTATATTCTTAACGTGTTTTATTCACATAATTTTGTCAATACGAGACACTTACTGCCGTCAATAATATCCAGAATGTGGATATTGACGCTTAAAAAAATCTTACGTCTGTGTTGCAGTAAAAAGTATTTTTATGTTAAAATATTAGTCAAATGTCATAATTATATTTTTAAATTGGTAACTACTACCAAATTGGTATATACCACCTAAAAACATACTTAGTACAAGTATCGTCAGATTTAGATCAATAATTTAAGGAGTTTATATTTCATTGCTGGCCTGCTTTATAAAACAAGAATTCATCGTTTATTATTACAATTCGGTGTCTTCCTACTTGTCAGTTTGTGGGTTAATCGACTTTGCAATGTACATCGAATTGTCCTAACTAACGAGGCCTCCTAGGCCTATATAATATAAATTTTATATTATAATATAAAATTACACTGTATGTGTTATCGGGCAATTCATAATAATAAAACGTAAATCTTGGATTTATTAAAGAGAATTCCACCCATTAATTAATAAAACCAATAATTTGTAAGAAGATTTTACTGTTTTTTTTACTTGCTAATTGATGTTCATCTGTCCCATTACTGTGTTATTTTTATGTTTGTGCATTTGTGTCCATTTATGCCAGTAAATGTTTTCTCTTTCTTTCTTTCTTTCTTTCTTTCTTTCTTTCTTTCTTTCTTTCTTTCTTTCTTTCTTTCTTTCTTTCTTTCTTTCTTTCTTTCTTTCTTTCTTTCTTTCTTTCTCTCTTTCTCTCTCTCTTTCTTTCTTTCTCCCTCTCTCTCTCTCTGACTCTCTCTCCTGTATCTCTCTCTCTTTCTTTCTTTCTTTCTTTCTTTCTTTCTTTCTTTATTTCTTTCTTTCCATTAATACAAATAACCTAACACACTTCTAGAATCAGTAAAATAATAATATATAAGTAATCATAAAAATTGTGAATCACTAGTTTTATGATTTTTCTATATAGAACGGAATAGAAATCGTTTATTACCAAAACGGACAATCAACATTTTTTTTAGACTGCGTCTAATCATTTTGGTAAAATGAGAGCGTAAGCCTAACATGTTGATTACCACTAGTGACCAACGCTGGTTTACAGCACTCCCCGGCTCTATAGTTGTAATTTAGAGGCGGAGTTAAGGCAGACAGATGTTAACACGATACAATATTAAACTATAAAATAAGTTAAATTAAAAAACAAGTAATATGTAAGTATTAACCAAATCTGTAGAATTTTTTTAGACATCACTATAAAAATTAATTCCTTACTTGCTTTTAAGAGAGCCTTTAATAACAATAAACGTTTTGCTGTAAAAAATATCATATCATTATTTTTATACTCTAACGCTATGAATTCACCAAACACCAAATACATATAGAGTCTGTATTGCACCAAACGAGTGTCAATCTGTCTTCCACAGATGTTTCAACGCGTATAGGTTTGTGTCTAATTATTGTCCTTCACGAACGTCTCAAATCATAAAGATTCTATGAAAGGTCCGTGGATCCGGATGACAAGGGACCGTGAGAGATAGTATTTTGAGGAAAAGACATATACCCAGCAGTAGGCAGGAGTGGCTGATAATCGTGATAATGTTTATGACATAGATTTTGTGATTGACAATCTGTCTTCCATGAGTTTTTCAAACTGCATATAGATTCTTTAATTGTAGACATAGACATCTTTATTCGTAATTATAATTTACGCCCCAGGAGTGGGGACATATAAGGGTTGATAACGAACGATAATTTACACGTCGTTTTATGAATAATTCGGATTCAAAACTACAATTTAAAATAACACAATAATTATAACGCAACATGTACAATTGACACTCAACACACTTGTTTAATTGTGAAATGACTATTAGTATAGCGCTCACTCACAGGTTCTTATGCATACATATTTTAATGTACTAAGGTAGTGTCAATCTATTTTCTGCAGATGTTTCAAATCCATCGCCGCATCAAGCCGAAACCACACTCAATTCGACTCAAATTCAACAGAAATATAACTAACAAATTAATACATACAATCTTAAAATTATTGTAACTTAATTTTCACTTAAATATAGAACTGATAAAATTACGAAGCTAAACCTATTTACCCGACTGCGGCAATCCCAAAAAGGAGGATAAAATATTTGAGCCAGATCGCTGTCGGCCGGTAGAGTACCAAGAAGGCTGGCGGCATTGCCTCGCTGTATGGCGAGGCTTAACCTCTTAACCCTTTAATCTTAAATAATAATTATATTGTCAATGTCAATGACAATTTTTGACATTGACAATAAGAACCCAAATACAAACTACTATAGATCTCGGCAACTAAAATAGTTCCGGCCATTCAGAATAATCTCCCAGAATCTTATCTATAATATAAAAATGAATCGCTAAATATGTTGGTAAGCGCAAATCCCAAGTGAACTAAACCGATTTCGCTAATTCCTTTTTTAGAATATTCCTTGAAGTACGAGGATGGTTCTTACGGAGAGGAAAATAAAAAAAATTAAAGAATCGCCTGTAAGGCGGTACGAAGTTCGCTGGGACATCTAGTACAATATAAAAATCTCGTTTCACAGTGATTGTTATCGAACTCCGCCGAAACGACTTCGCCGATTTGTTTTTATTTGTATATATTTAGTAGGTCTAAGAAGAGTTCGCTGGCTAATTAGTATGGCAAATTACTTCTGGACCCCACAAACACTTGTGGGCTTAAGTGGGTTAGCTAGTAATTATATATTATATATAGGGCTAGAATCGCTCAATTGAATAAAAATATGCTTAACCGCTCTATTGAGCAGTTTACTGTACACCCATCTTACGCATTCAGATTTTGTACCTTTACATTAATTTTTATATGAATACTTTCATATATTATACGTTTACATAGGACAAGTGTATGTTTACGTATATATGAGATTGCTGATAAACTGCATTAGCAGTTTGTCAATTTTGTAAACTGGTTAACTATATCTTATAAACAATAAATTTACCAACATTGCAAAGCATAATATACTTAAATCAATTGTATTATCTGTATATCATACATAGCCATATTTTACCAAAAATACGATGTAGAGATACTCAAGACTCGCCTCAAAATCATAACCAATTGGGATCCGTGGCTTACGTCCTTGGTCCGACATGGTCCGTATTATTTTCGCCCTTTCTCTTTCTGACTTCCTTGTCCATATCTACGCCTTTTGTTGTGAGGAGACCTTCAATTTTTTATACCTTTGTATCAGTATGCTGAGAGTAACTATAAAGGTTAAGTTATTTATGTCGACCTCTGTGGCGCAGCGGTAACGCATCTGCCTACTATGCGAGAGGTCCCGGGTTCGAACCCCGGCGGGGGACAAAAATAACCCAAGGTCTTGGATGTATACATGTTTGTGATGCCGCTGTTTCTGGTTCCCACGGCACACGGTATCCTAGTATGGGGCCAGAAGAAATGTATCTGCATGTATGTAAATGTTATGTTATGTTATAATAGTAAAATTAGACTTTGACATATTATTGTGATATGATGATGAATAAAATATTTGAGTTTGAGTATATCGTGTCCTTTGTAGTTAAGCCATGTCAGAGGCCTTATGGGCGGCTTGATAACTTCTGACAGCAAGACCAGCCACTAGTCTTGCAAGCCTCTACCATTCCGGACTTGGCCCCCGTGGTGGAGTGTGGCCTAAACCTTCCTCAGGGAAGAGACCCGTACCCCTCGGTGGGGACATAATGGGGTGATGATGAATATCGTGTCCTATCCTACAACCGCAAAAGTATGTGATAGTATGTACAAGGCTAAGAAACCGTCATCTATCCCAAAATTAAGTGTTCTATGCACTATGTTCTATGACTTTTATTACAGGCAAAACTTCGAAATTAGGAAAGAAATAATTAAAACTGTTTTTATACGGATTTATGCTCGTTTATTACATTTTTACAATTTTCCAACGTTTCGGCACTTTTTCAGGTGCCGTGGTCCCGGATGACTGAGGTGACAGGTGTCTTTTAGAAATCATTAACGGTTAGTTTACTACCCTCGGCAAAAATTACAAAAGTTAATTATGAAGTTACGTTCCAAAATAGACAAACCAATTATTTTTTATATAAAGTCAACAATATTGATTATTAGTAATTGAAGTTAAAATTAAATTTATAAACTAATTACTTTATATGAACTTAAAGATACCGATTATTAATTGAATTTAAATTGATTTTTTATTATTTATTCTACAGTCACACTTCTAGCAAGGGGGTCTCATGCACTTAAGCACTGGTTCCCATGCTACCGGTATGTTCCAACCACGATCTCTATTAAAATTTGGATGCCGGCGGATCTCTATTGCCTCACGTATCATTCTAGGGAAGAAACGGTCTTCTCGGGCTAGAACTTTAACTTTATCGAAATGTATAAAGTGGTTGGTACCGCTAAGTGTATGCTCGCTGACTGCAGATCTACCAGAGCGCTTATGTTTCACATCAGCGATATGTTCCTTCACCCGCTCAGCTATGGTACGCTTCGTTTGACCAATGTACGAGGAACCACATTCACAGTCAAGCTTGTATACTCCTGCCTCTTGTAAGGGAATCCTGTGCTTGACACTTCGCATGAATTGGTGTATCTTTCTTGGCGGCTGGTAGATGGTTCTGATTGAGGCGCGTTTCAAAATACTCCCAATTTTGTCAGTCACTCCTCTCACGAAAGGCAGGTAGGCTGGAACTCGCTCGACTGTGTCCGGTTTGACACGTCCTCCGCGACGGACACGCGGAACTTGCAGCTTGTTTGCACGAAGTACTCGTTTGACATGCTGGAGTTCCGCAGGTAGATGGTCCTTGTCGCAGATTCGGTGTGCCCTCTGTAACAGAGATTTTCCAACGGTAGACAACTGACACGGGTGATGGTGAGACTCACCGTTTAGGTACCTATCAGTGTGGGTCTTTTTCCTATAAACTGTATGTCCTAAGGTTCCATTTGGATTCCTGATGACTAAAACATCTAAGAAAGCTAAAGAACAATCTGCTTCTAACTCCATTGTAAACTGGATCTTGTTGTTTATAGAGTTAAGGTGGTCTAAGAAAGCCGTTATTCCACTAGTAGGTAAAATAGCAAAAGTGTCATCGACATATCGCTTATAGAACCTTGGTGGGACGGGAGCAGTTCGCAGGGCTCGCTCCTCGAAGTCTTCCATGAAAATATCGGCTACAACGAAGACTCATGGAAGACTTCGAGGAGCGAGCCCTGCGAACTGCTCCCGTCCCACCAAGGTTCTATAAGCGATATGTCGATGACACTTTTGCTATTTTACCTACTAGTGGAATAACGGCTTTCTTAGACCACCTTAACTCTATAAACAACAAGATCCAGTTTACAATGGAGTTAGAAGCAGATTGTTCTTTAGCTTTCTTAGATGTTTTAGTCATCAGGAATCCAAATGGAACCTTAGGACATACAGTTTATAGGAAAAAGACCCACACTGATAGGTACCTAAACGGTGAGTCTCACCATCACCCGTGTCAGTTGTCTACCGTTGGAAAATCTCTGTTACAGAGGGCACACCGAATCTGCGACAAGGACCATCTACCTGCGGAACTCCAGCATGTCAAACGAGTACTTCGTGCAAACAAGCTGCAAGTTCCGCGTGTCCGTCGCGGAGGACGTGTCAAACCGGACACAGTCGAGCGAGTTCCAGCCTACCTGCCTTTCGTGAGAGGAGTGACTGACAAAATTGGGAGTATTTTGAAACGCGCCTCAATCAGAACCATCTACCAGCCGCCAAGAAAGATACACCAATTCATGCGAAGTGTCAAGCACAGGATTCCCTTACAAGAGGCAGGAGTATACAAGCTTGACTGTGAATGTGGTTCCTCGTACATTGGTCAAACGAAGCGTACCATAGCTGAGCGGGTGAAGGAACATATCGCTGATGTGAAACATAAGCGCTCTGGTAGATCTGCAGTCAGCGAGCATACACTTAGCGGTACCAACCACTTTATACATTTCGATAAAGTTAAAGTTCTAGCCCGAGAAGACCGTTTCTTCCCTAGAATGATACGTGAGGCAATAGAGATCCGCCGGCATCCAAATTTTAATAGAGATCGTGGTTGGAACATACCGGTAGCATGGGAACCAGTGCTTAAGTGCATGAGACCCCCTTGCTAGAAGTGTGACTGTAGAATAAATAATAAAAAATCAATTTAAATTCAATTAATAATCGGTATCTTTAAGTTCATATAAAGTAATTAGTTTATAAATTTAATTTTAACTTCAATTACTAATAATCAATATTGTTGACTTTATATAAAAAATAATTGGTTTGTCTATTTTGGAACGTAACTTCATAATTAACTTTTGTAATTTTTGCCGAGGGTAGTAAACTAACCGTTAATGATTTCTAAAAGACACCTGTCACCTCAGTCATCCGGGACCACGGCACCTGAAAAAGTGCCGAAACGTTGGAAAATTGTAAAAATGTAATAAACGAGCATAAATCCGTATAAAAACAGTTTTAATTATGTCTACAGCTCGTGTTAACCTTAGAAAATAGGAAAGAAATATTTGCTGTTTTTTTTGCCTTACATTTTAATGCCGTGGGTGCTAAGTTAAGTATGGAACAGCTGATTCTTTTTTGCTATTTGGAAATCCTCTCCATAATAGAAGTAAATTTACCCTGTAGTGTTCATTAATTGGCACACAGAACGATAAAAAAAAAATTAAGACTTTTATACGAGTCTTACGTCCTTTCATAGGCGCAAATGAGCGCCATTCTCACTTCTCGACAAAAGACCTGTAAGAATACGATATCCAGATCTTTTCTCCGTAGTGAGTCTAAAGGCGGAAACTGGAATCGCTTCACTGGCGTTGCATAAATGTTGCCTTGTTTAGTATTGTGATATTAACCATTATGCAGTTAGATCGCTGTTAGATAATACCCTGGTATCGAGCACTTTAACTTGCCTTAGCTTACTTACAATCGGTCCAACCGCTTATTTGACTTTTGCCAGCTCTATTGACGTTCTATGAAGTTACCGAGTCGATTGTATATGATAATCAATTTTAATTATGTTGAAGTTTTAATCGATTCATTGCATTATTATTATTATTAAAATTCTTTATTGCATAAAAGATTTAGCACATAGGCGAGCTTAATGCTACTTAGCATTATCTACCAGCTAACCTAAGTTTTGGAGACAAGATTAGCAGGTAGTGCAATATTAAACAATATAAAATTTACTAATTATATCTATTTTATGTATTAACTTAAAAATGGTAGGGGAATATTATATAACATAACAACATTATATATATATATATATATATATATATTATAACTTATTATAAGTAGTATTCACATGTAGACATATCAATATCGCCAGGAATTTTGTAGGTATATATATATATATATATATATATATATATATATATATACCTACAAAATTCCTGGCGATATTGATATGTCTACATGTGAATACTACTTATAATAAGTTATAATATATTATGATCAATTACTGAAGACTTAGGTAGTGATGGTATACTTTACCTTTGAATACTTCAAGCGATTGGGCTTGTCGGATGTGTAGAGGTAAGCTATTCCATAAGTGAATTGCTGACACAGTGAAAGAGCTTGAGTAACTAGACGTATTGTGCTCGGGGGTACGAAGATGCAATGCTCGCGAAGGTCGCAGAAGGCGACCTTCACTGAAGAGGGACTCGAAACGTCCACTAAGGTAAGAGGGGGAGAAGGGGTTGCTTAGAATACCATACAGAGTGGTGAGAATGTGAGCATTTCTGCGGGAACGGATGTTGAGCCACTTCAGCTGATTACGATAAGCGGAGACATGGTGAAACTTACGCAGTCCGAATATAAAACGGATGCAGAGATTGAGCAGTCTGTCGAGTTTGCTGTGCAGCTCCTCGGTGATGCATTGATATTTTATTAATCGATTGATTGCAGAAACATCTGAAAAGCTACAGAAAGGGTTTTCATTTTATATAATATTTGGCAGGCCACCTTACGAGATCCTTTGAAAAGAAACTGTTTTGAATAATTACTAGGTATGGTATTAATAAGTATTAACAAAACGGTTCGGTCGGCAAGTAACTTTTTTTATACAATGAAATGTTATTGCAATTCTAAGTCTTGTTGTTAAAGTAGGAAGATTTTTTTGTTTTCATGGTAATTCTGACCAAACATTATTTATCGTGAGTTTAAAAGCAAAAGTGGTTCAGTCATGACATGAGCAACTTCACTACCAATAACCTTTTTATTATTAAAATTACGTTCATAGGTATAACTAAGGCGTGGGAGGCATAAAGAGGACATGGGACGAGATCGCGCAAAAGACGCGGCGTCCTTTCAGTTCACTTTAAGACAAAATGTACTAAAGCTATGGGACATAGCCCACACCACAGAACATAAAAAAAGAGTAGAAGTAGCGACATGACACATTAGTACGAAAACCAGTGTAACCAAACTGATACTTATAAACCAAACGCACACTACGAATGCCGAGCTGCCATTAGTAAATAAATTCAATGCCGAAAAGGTGTACATCATAAAAGTTTCAATTACAATATGCATCTTTTTACAATGTCAACAATGATCAAAGTCAAATGACAATGGTGAAATTAAGGTTGACATTTTGTAGTTACGCTACTCTACACTAGATGGAACTAGCGCCGTGTCGGACCGAAAAGAACTTTTACCTACTAAGACATAAAGGTCAAAGTTGAGAAACAAGTACATTCTCAGTTTGGGATGGGACAATGCGAATTTAAGATTGTCGATAGGGAGAACCTATCGACAAATTATACCCGTACAAACAGTTTAACACATTAATGGCCGAATACGAATACTGGTACTTAAGAAGAATTTTTAGATATTTCTTTTTTGCCTGCGGGTTGACTGGTAGAAAATGCATCTTTTTCACATTATCTTTTTGTGCAGTAAAGATTCAACACTAATAGGGTAAATAGATGCACAAAGAAAACAATCTGGTAGATTTCATATTTTAAAATGTTCTCTTATTTAAAACTACCTTATACCCGCTGCTTCGCGGGCGTTAGAAAATATAACACGGGAAATATCATGTATTCTACGACTCAATTCAGATCTTTGTCTATCTGTACGCCATGTTTCATACGTTATACTAATTTTATTGATGATGGTACTAATATATTTATATTCTAACCTGGAAGTGAAGCACATTTTTTTCTGGTATTGCTGCATAAGTGCCACCTTCCGCCTTTTTTAGTTATTATGAAGTGTTCATGAAAATGCTCTGAATATATGGTGCTCATCGTCGTTTTGAACCAATTTTGCCTTCCTATCGCTGCCATCCATTTTACTTTCGTATTCGGTTTCTTAGGAAAACTAAACGAAAACTCACTTCCAAATTGTTTTGATTCCGAGAGGGTTGTTGTATCATTGCCACGGTTTTCTGTTGTATTTGATTAAAAGTACTTTGATAGTTTCTAAGATATTTCAGTCACTTATTAACTGGTGAAGAGAGAGAGAGAGAGAGACATTTATTTGAAGCCACAAAGATACAATACACATAACGATATTAAAATAATACAGACAAATAAGAAAAGAAAGAACAAAGAAAAATACGATTTTATCGTTAGGCACTTAGGAAGTAGGTATAAAATAACAATAATTATTTTATGCCACACCTGGCAATAAAGTGGCTTTTTCCGCACGCTGCGCGTACGGAACAAGCCGCTTTCTGGCCAAGTGTGGACATAAAAAGATGTACACAACACGGGAGGTAATAAAGAAAGCTCTCGATCGCATATTTACGTCCCTCGCTTACAGCTCGGGCCGCAAACTTCTGCGATCTCGGCCTTTCTTTGTATTACCACCCTAGTTGTGTAATTTACTATTACCTACTTAGACGAATTGGAATTTACAATACCTAAGTACCGTTAAGTATGTATGACTACTACGTCATAGACAATACATTATCGATAGATTTTTATCATGTGTGCCCCCATCCGTAATTGAGTAGAATTCAAATTTTGACAGAAACTTCTAGAGAATGTACACTTTCTTCGATGAAAATTTAACTTTATTAACCAGTAAATAAAGGTGGTTTCACTTTCTCATTTTCGGATTGGTTTCCGTCTTCATGTCATTACAAATTTTAATTAAAAATATAATGAAATACATCTTACAGATGAAATGTTACGGCATGATCGGTATATTTTGGTCCCCAACTTTTATTTTTGCTCTCTAACACAGCATAAGAAGGCATTTTAATCAAGTTTTCACCATTTTTTCTTTACTAGAAGCGCACGGCAACTGAAGTCAACAAAACTGTCACCGACTACGCATAGGCAATACATTGCTAATGTGAGGCACGCGGGCACCGCCCACTTACGACTTCTACTCTTTTTTTATGTTCTGTGGCCCACACAGATAAGACAAGCCGAGGACGAGAACTTTTTAGAACGTGTCGCGTCTTTTCGCTCTCCGCCCTCGTCTTACGGCCGTCCTGTACGCCCTAGGGCTAAGTAACTAGACTTGTATTATGTATGGGAATATTCTGCGATTAGGTATCTGTGATCAGCAGTGGGGACATACAAGGGTTGGCAACGAGGTATCTGTGATCTATCAGGATCACGGCAAGTGGCTGACCCTGGTATCTGCTTGCTCCTCTGGAATACAGGCGTAATTTTATGTTGTTTTGTTAAAGGTCATGTGTGGGAATCTCAAGTGTTTTTAAGATTTTTTTATTGAATTGTATTTGGATAAACATACTAAACATTTAAATTTAACATACTAAAACATACTATTACTATAAACATACTACTAGGTATACATTTTGTCGGCTTTTTGACTTCTCCGATAAAAAGTCTAGTATATTTATCCGGTTACAATTTAATAAGGTATTGTATACATACATGCGTTACTTTGCGGAAATGCAAAATAGCATTAAAAAGAGAAAATTACTTTGCTAAATTTCGTAAAAATCCCACAAGCACCATGCGGTTAGTAATGCACCGCATGGTGCTTGTGGGATTTTTCGCGGAATTTAGCAAAGTAATTTTCACTTTTTAACGCTATTCGATAAGATGTAGTGCTACTTACGAAAGGTTTAGTTCAAAGATTTTTGTTTTCTTAAACTGATATGCATCACTGTAGCGTGAAAGTACATACTGTTCTTGCTTCATAGATTTAGGGAAACATTTATCCCATGGCCGTATTTTCCAGTTTTAGTGGTCCCAAGTCGAGCGCCGCCGCCGGACACCCTCGTGAAAACGGGTCGGATAATCCGCACTCTGAAACGCGTATGTACGTAACCTTCTTGCGTTGAGCGCGAATAATCGCTGGTACCAAGCGGTGACAGGTGGCACAAATTGGGCACTAAAATTTAATCTCACGCTACACTAAATTAAAGCTCACTTCATAATTTATTATTCGCACGCTTTCGAGCTAAATATGTTTTCTATTAAGTTAACCTGTTTCTCGTACACTGATTTTTTATTAATGTAATAGTTTGTTAGTGTATGAGAAACAGTGGGTTAACCCATTTCTCGTACACTTACATTACTTAATCTGCTCTCTCAGCTCTCAGTTGGCTAAAGTGCATACAAAAACAACTGATATATGTTAAAGCTGTTCTTATATGGAGCATGCTATCTCGCTCGCAACATCTAACATTTTTAATGATCGGGGTAAACTGAGTAAACTTCTGATAAATGCGGTCTGAGGGTTTGATGCGTAATCAAATAACGGATAATTTTAAAAACCTATTTAGAGGTTAAAAAATCCACCCATGCCGGGATTCGAACACGCGACCTCTGGCTGTCCGTGCCAGCGCTCTTTCCAACTGAGCTAATGGGCGACAACTGAATCAGTGACGTTAACGGGACAAAATAATGGGACCACGAGAAAACACCCGAAGTTACGAACCTCTTTACAATATTCTCTGTATTACGTACAATAAAACTGTCCTTAGCACAGGTTAGTGCATTAAAAATAATATAATCAAATTACGGACATTTTAAATACAATTTTGTTTTCCTGTACGTAAATTTTAATAAAGGAAATTAGTTTCCAAAGTTACTAATTTTGGAATCAAATTTTCTTAATCGTAATAGTAGGTACTAGCTCAGGAAAATATGTCTTGAATGTCCACAATTTTATTATGCTTCAAACCCTCGGACCACATTTATAAAAACTATGTTAATTTTATTACAATCGCTAAAAATTTTACATTGCGCGAGCAAGACAGCTTGCCTCACACCACAGGAGCCTTAACACTCACATGAACAAATTGACAAACTGATAGTGTACGAGGAAAATTAGTAGCTGAAAATAAAACAAGTTTGGCTGGGAAAAGGATACACAGTTTGTTCCGGTGGTAGCGCAATGAGGCGAACGGTTTTAAAATCAAGAGGGCCAGGTTCGAATCCCGGAATGCACTAACCACTAATGGTGAAGGAAAAGTTCGTGGGAACACCTATGTTATTTACATATCTACATACGCGTCGGGTGGACTGTAACGTTTATTTCTACGAAAGAAAGTAAAAAGTAGAGCATGAAACACCAATACGACGGCGGTGGCGGTCCATACATACCCCACATCGATCCACTTTTGTGTAATTGTGAATTATGAGGAGTATAATGTGTATTAAGAATATTGGAGAAAAGATGGTTAGAGTGGACTTACTTCACTGCTTTATTCTCCACTAGTGGATCCGAAAGGTGAGCGTCCCGTGACTACCGCAAGTGGCATTTTTCCGAGCGCTTCCGTGCTTCGCAAGGCACGTTAAGCCGTTGGTGCCGGCTGTCATATAATTATGCAGTCGATAAGCCATGTCCTTATGGGCGGCTTGATAACTTCTGACATTAAGGCCCGCCACTGTCTTACAATCCTCCACCAACCCGGACTTGGCCCCCGTGGTCAAACCTTCCTGCGATGCAGGAAGAGACCCATGCCCCAGCAGTGGGGACATACAAGGGTTAATAACGGATCCGAAAGTGACTCAGAAATGTAACTCTGAAATAAATTTCTCAAAAGTGCCTTCATTTTTGTCAGTTCCACGCCTGATTCCTTACATGTAAATACTTACAACTGCAGTAAGTGACGTATGTATAGACCGTCACTGCCACCACCATGTGGACCTTTTACGCTGATTTTGTTTTCGAGTGGATGATTTTCCAAAGCCCACACTGAAATCTATTTAGCTCCTAATCAATTGAATTAACGACCGCCTGTTCCCTGTAGCCGGTCGCATGATGGCTGTTCATAGTGTCCATATATGTATATGTGTAGACAGATAAAACGGATCTTCCTGCGGTTGACTGATTAAAAATGCTTATGGCATTAGGTCCGCCGCATCTTTAAACACATTCTCTTACACACACTCATTCATAACACTACTTACACACTCACTAACATAGGTACACCACACAAAAAGAGGAATATACACACCAACTAGACTACACGTATCTACCTAGTTCTATACAACTATACTAATTTAAGGTAATTGAATCCTAGGACATAATTATATGTATGGGTTCTGGGTTATATATATATATATATATATATATATATATATATATATATATATATATATATATATTACATATATATAATATTCTTTACATCAGTAAAATGATTAAAATTGGTATATTAACCCCCAGTTTCTCGTACACTAACAATCTGTTAATCTACTGTTAACAGCTGTCCAATGTTTTTCATATATGCACTTTGGCTACTTGACAGCTGTTCACAGTAGATTAACGGCTTGTTAGTGTCTCAGAAACCAGGGGTAAGTGAAACTAATTGTCTGTACAATCCGAGTTCAACTCAAATTAACTTTGGTGGGGAATTGGCACTGATTGCTGTAACACAGGTTTTTAACCTAGCACAGCGTCAGAAACTAATCGTTAATTTTGTATATAGCATTAAGTAAAACCATTTTGTAAAAGCTGTGTACTAATGTTTTTGCCCAATAAATATTCTATTCTATCCTAATTGTAACATTTTTTTTATGTAAGTACAAAAATAGTATCTCTCTTCCCAGCTTTAGTCCCACATGGTGCTGGGGTCTGCTTTCCTTATTTTATCCCTATTCACGACCTCGTTTATCGAGGCTCGGACTCCGCATTCTGTATTTTCAGTGTTCCTCGATCACCGCCAAGGAATTAATAGACGTAGTGTAACGGACCAAGGTCCATAAAAGTGCTCACGATCGTTAATATAAATTTGAATTGTGTTCTGTGCGAGTTTGGTTCGAGATAGGTTACGTAGTAAAATCGCGGAAACACTATTTAACGAGATTGATTAGGTAGGTAGGCACTTTAGTCGTTAGAAGGTCCTTATCATTCAAGTTAGGCATTACAATAAATCTATAAATACAACAAATAAGTTTCGTAGCGGGGACGCTTTCTGGGGATTTGTTGAGGTTTGTTTGTGTACTAATCGACATTTCCGTTATTAGTCATAAAAGAAAAGAAAAACATTCCGCTTGTTGAGTGAGGCTGGGTTCGATCCCGCGGCCTTCCGGTGGAGATCGGCGTCTGTCGCCGCTGGGCCAATTTGCATTTAATCAAAACAAAATTATGCAATAGGATTCTTTATGTAGTAGTCTATTCGAAGACTGAAATACAGCTAGACATTATTTTGTTTTCTAACAGGGTTTGTTATACCTAGATTAAATTGTGCAACAAGAATTTAGGGATGACAATAAATAGTGGGATAAAATAATAAGTTACAACGACATCTGCAGTGGACGAGCGCACAACTAATAGATTATCGATTGGAAAAAACTCGTCCGCTACCTATCACTTGTGACACGGCATTTCATCCTAACAGATAGATGGCGCTATCGGCGGCTGGGAAGTAGATTCCCTTCAACTGCTTTCAAATCAAATGTTAATTGCTATCACTATTAAAATAGTAGATTATAAGTACAAATTTCAATATCTTTCTTGTTTTTGCACGTGCTTGTAGATTTTAAAAGCATTTATTTACCTAGTAGTTAAGTAGGTAAAATTCCGTGTTGAGGTAATGTTATGGTTATCAAAGTATACTGAGTTATTCACAGCGATTTTATGTTAGTGATTTGAAGACAGAAAACCCTACACTAAAGATATAAATAAGAATAATCTCTAAAACATTTAATTTAGCCCCTACCTAGGAGAGAATAGAATCACTAAACGATAATTATTGTTACGTTTAAACTCTGTAGTATGTCGATAATACATATTGTTATGAAGGGAAACTAATTTATAACACACCGATGTAACATCAGAGACTTGGTAAAAGTATTATATTCACTTAAACAATAAAAATTACTAAAACTTATAATCAATCAAATAACTACTAACTCCATCTAGGTGAGAATGGGTTCACTAAACTTTCTTCAATCCTACTTTCAATTTCTTTAAAAAGCTTTTAATATGTCTTGTCATGAAAAAAAACTAATGTATAACGCACCGATGTAATATTAGAGACTTTGTAAAAGTAATATATTCACTTAAACAATTAATTTAATAAAACTCAATAGATCAAAATAACTACTAGCTCCATCTAGCCGAGACTGAGATCACTAAATGTTCTTTACGGCTCCATTCAGAGGTTATTAATGTGTCTTGTGAAAGGAAATTAATTTAGAACATTAATAGAACATAATATTACAAGTCTCTGTATAAAAAAATTGTCTATTCACAAAAACAAAATAAATAAAGCTCATAATTAATCAATCAAAGAACATCTACTATCTTTTGAGAATGGATATTAGCCTATCTAGGCTAGTGATGGGGTTGAATGATTTAAACAAAAGAAAAGGAACTCGAATGATTCCCTTCATATCCCTTTTAATATCTAGATCACCTAAACGTAATCTCGTATGATAAATCAATCATAAACTTAATGTCTATAAAAGAACGTGAGAGTAGGTGTACCACATGGTCTCATTCCGTTCCGCGTTAGTAACCGGCGGCGCCGTCTGCTGAGACACGTACCTACAGTTAGGCGAGTGACGCACGGATTTGGTAGGTATAGTGCGGAGATCGGACGGTACGCGGGTTCGATTCCGTTCAACTTTTTTTAAAACAACCATGCACGTCGCTTGGGACAGTATGGGACTGATGTTGTAATGTATGTTTCTGTTGTATAACAGTTATTATTCTTAACATAATTTGTCCAAGGTAGTAATTTCTATTTTGATTGTTTATTGGTTTTCTTTCATGGCTCTATGCCTTCGATAGTCTTGTCACGTTATTTATTTCAATAAAATCAAAATTTCAAAGTATATTAACTTAATACCATAATATTTGCGAATGGTGTAATTATTTATAATTGTTGCTAGAGGGATAGCTAAAGTTGTTACTCGTAAATAGGAATGAAACATGACACGTAATATATTTAGTCACGAACTGCTAAGAGCTATTTATTCAATGTTCGGGAAAGGAATTGAATCATTCATCACTTTTGAAATGTAGCATTTAGGGCATCCCTAATAATTAAATATTGTTGAACGCAGCTTCTTCTCGTATTCATACAGGGTTGCGTGTGTGAGTTTAGAGTATTGCTGTATTGGTGGGTTGTAGTTCTCCGGTTAGCCGATTCCGGTTTGGGCGCCACTAGTTGCCGCGGCGCCTACTAAAATGATTATAACGTTTCAATTCGCAATTGTAGGCTAAGTAGAGTATTTCTAGGTAAATCTGTACTAAATTGAAAGGATGTTTTAACACAGACATTACGCTAAACCTTTATATTAACAGAAGTTAGTTAGTTGTCCGTAAGCATTGTGCCGCAGGTCAGTGGTGTGTTGGAATAAATTGTTAAGAAGAAATTATTGTAGACAAATCAATTAAACAGGAAATATCGAGATAAATAAATAGAAAATAAATAATGTATTACATTAAGACACAGGAATTTAATTTACAAAATATCAAAACATTAAAGTTCTGAAACGAGATGGAGGTGGATTTCGGCTGGCCAATCGGGTGTCATTAGGTTTCATGATGGGTTAGACAAAGCGGAATTGGGAGCGGAGCCATTTTGGACGCGCGGGGTTGTTTCGCGAGGCGATAAAAAGGCCGAGGCGCCAACGGCGCGCACGCATTCTGGACCAGGAAATTCAATAGTACGTACACCTATTCCGCTCGTAGGAAAATTCGCCATTTTGTGTGAATTTATTAGAACTGGGGAGTTTCGATTGCATTTAAATTCGGTAATAGGAAAGTGGCTTTGGATTTGTGACCTAGCATCATCTGTGGGCATTGCGTTCTAGTGTATCAGCCCTGGTGTGAAGTCTCAGGTTTAGAGGTACTTTCGGAGCTAGGGAATTAGATTTGAAAGTAAAAAGTGTAAATGTTAGGAACGGTTTTGGTGAGTATTCCGTACAATTAGCTAGAAGGTTTCCGCGTAAAATATGGTTTTCAGCATTTGTGATTAGTGTAGCTTCCGCGAAATAAATTGTGAACTAACCCTTTTTCTCCACAGTACAGCGTTTTTGGGGAAATAAATGTGTGCAAAACAAAACTCTCGGTGGCAAGGGCATGTTAGGGATAGGCCGTGTGGCTAGCCTTTGTCGAATACCTACTCGACTCGATGTAGGCACACGAGGTTATCAATGACATGTCTGCGCCATAGCTTTCAGAGGTTTGCATCATATTTAATTCCGCATACAAACGTGTGAATTTAGAGCGAATTCACTTGGTAGCCTTATACAGTTGATTTGACAGACTAAATGAGGAATTCCAATATCTAGCTCTGCTTACTATGCTACGGCTGAATCTGAGTCTGCTTTGGTTGAAAGGTTTAAAGAATCCCTTCACCGGAGGTGTGCCCAATTTATTTTATTTGTAAAACAATTTTCCTATATAATTAGATGTCATAATTAATTACTTAATTGAGATAATTTCATATTAATTATCTAGCTTGAAAATTGGGTTAAAATGCTTCTTGTGAATGTGGTGTTAGATCTCCTTCCACTAGCATTTGTGGTATAGCAATTTTCCCCCTGCTATTTCCCTGCGTGACAGACGATTCCAGCCCTCTGGCACTTTGCACCCATAACATATCTATGTATTATATTCCGTATATTCTTACCCTGTAAGTGGTACCGATCCCATAAACCACTTACGCATACACACCCTAGGCTACACACTCTGGCCGGCCAGAAAGTCTGAAAGCTAACTGCGTCAAGTCAGTCCTTAGCACGAGTTAGTGCATTAAAAAGAATTTAATGACTTGAAACAGTTAGGTTTTCCGGAGTTAGGGAGGATACCGATAGGTAATAGCTGTGACTAGGGAAACACCATAGGCACTCACACATACACACGATTAAATATAAATGGGGTTTGCTTTGCTGAAACAATTTGTTTGGTGGTTAAATTCATTAGCTTACTGGGTTGGGAATGTTAGGTAGGCTCCCCCTTTTCTTTCAGGGTATCCAGAGTTGTATGATGAGAGTAAGTATTTCCCCAGCTCCCCACCTATGCGGTCATTATTCGTCTGTTAGGATCATTTTAAATTAACAAATAAGTGAATTGGTGTCTCCTCAATGTTTCCTATTGAAGCTATTAAATCAAGTAGATAAAAGCGTTACGTTTAATGTCTCGATTCAATTAGGGTAAAGTAGGTAAATCCGTCTAAACCCGTTAGAAAATTATAGCATTTTAATTCTGATTTAGTACCTACTAAACGTATTGTTTACAACTTCTGTCAATATTTAATATCAATGATTGTTAGATAACACTAAGTGTGAGGTTCTGTGCATATTAACCTAACAGTGACATTTCCATCGAACTAAGGAATAGGTTTAGAGCGATGCGGTACCTTTATAATAGCTGTCTAACTCGTGACCTTCGGGTCATTCAACTCTTGCGTTTATGTAGGTAGGTGCGTACTTTTCTCGACCGAAGTTATGTAGGTATGTTACGTTTGTAATAGAGCATATAGGTACTTACTACTGAATGGGAACACATAGGCGGCATATACGCAATATAGGGTGTCCAGTATATAGGGTGGTAAATTATGGTTTATATTATGTTACGTTTGTTAGTAGATTATAATTATACTATATAGGAACGCATAGTCCAAATATAGTCGCGATATAGGGTGTCCAATATATAGGGTTATCAAATTACGGATTATGATAGGCAATGAAAGGACGTTATGGGACGTTAGTGAGTAGTTAGAAGCCACTATAGACTTTTAATAGTAAAGCTTATATTTGTAGTAGGTATATTGGCTTAATTCTTGGCATTATTTCATGGTTGCGTGGGTTCGGCTGAGATGTTTCAGTTTGGTCAGCTTCGATGAAGTTGTTCCAAAGTACTTTGTGCATTGGTCTACCTACCTCACTCACACTCTTCTGCCAATGCATTGTACTACTGAACATCCCTTTGCCGTTTCTTACGTTAATTGTGTGTAATGACCTGGGTCTTAAGACTTTTATACCTAATTATGCTTATTGTGCGTTTATTATATTTATTTCCTTCTGATGACTTGTGCTTTAGTATCATTCATAGTTGCGTTGGTTTGGCCAGATTGTTTCAGTGTTGGTAGGCTTCGATGAAGTCTTTCCCAACGTACTTTGTGCATTTGGTTACCTACCTCTCTCTCACTCTTCTGCCAATGCATTGTACTGCTGGACGTCTCTTTGCCAATTCCTGCGTTAATTGTGTGTGATACTTAAGGCATATACGTAGTTAGGTTATTATATTTATTTTGGGAATATGTACAGATTTTATCGTTAGTATTTTCTTTAGTTGATTGATTTTTCCTATAGTGGCATTTCATGGTTGCGTGAGTTTGGCCAGATTGTTTCAGTGTTGGTAAGCTTCGGTGAAGTCTTTTCCAACGTACTTTGTGCATTTGGTTACCTACCTACCTCTCTCACTTTCGTCGACTGCCAATGCATTGTACTGCTGAACGTCGCTTTGCCAATTCTCGCGTAATTATGTATGTCTACTTGAGGAATAGACTCGGGATAATGAATCACTGTACCTATTCTTATTTCTAGTCTGTCATAGTTTATTATTTATAAGTATATATTAACAGTATAACGTAGTGGTGGCCATACCCCATCCAGGGTAGATATAATTAGCTCTATCAACTAGTAGATAACCGAGTATTGTACTCATTTCATATTAATCCGTTCTTATCTACCTAGTTGGCTAATAATGTCTGTCTTAACCGGCCTTTTGGTAGGGGACGTTATACTATAACATTCACGTGTTTGCTGTATGACATTTGGTTTATTTGGTACTTTTATATTTTATTTATTTAGAAGTAGTTTTTGTAAGAGTTACATATTTCATCCTAGTTTTGTTTCTTTTAACTTCATTGCAGCTTAACCTGTTATCTATTTAATTTATTTTAAACCATATCTTGCTTTCGCTTGTTTCATTCGCCTGATTGCTGTTTTCATTATATTTATTTGCTTTAAGCTAACCTTTGATTCCTGTTCATTAATCTAAATTCTGCTTTGTATTTAAACGGATCTCTTACACACTCTCGTTACTCAATCTCATATCCTAAAAGAGCTTAGGTTACTAATACGTTCACAACGAAGGGTTCTCATTAGACTAGACGATCACAGTTGGCCATTAGAGTGTTTTGCATCATAGCTTCTTTTAGCAGGTTAATTATTATTGCACGTATTTTCTTCTTAAGTGGGTTAAAGTTTTTTTTTTACGCGGGGTGGGGTGTTACAGTAGCACTTTGTTACCAATGTACTCAGAAGGCTTTCGTTTCACACACCCGAACTAACTCAGTCTACTTACTATCTTGCACATTCCAAGGCTCCCACGTACAAGTTTTGTATTTTATCAGTTTATAAATAAATAATAATACCGAGTGTGGTTACAAAACGATCTTCCTAGCTACAATCGGTTAAAAATACGTGTTATTTTAGTCTTTTTTATATATGTTTTATGTCTCTTTATGTCCAACATTTTCTTACGTACTAACAGTTAAACAAAATCTACACCTTAAAAAAAACTTTGTCTTGATAGTTATACTAAATTAGGCACCTAAAGAATTCATTACAAATAAGTGATTGTCAGAAATATTCGAAAGAAATACAAACTTGGTGCTTTTATCTTAATACTTTTTTTCACAATTTCAAATCTTTTGTTCTACGAGTACCCTTGTTGGCTTTCAACAAACTTAGGATTTTTATTACGTTGAAATGAAAGTGGCTTTACATTGCCTGCTTTATTACTTTAAAACGGAAGTTCCCTGTAGAACAACATCCTGAAACGCTCTAGCTATTCCGATCTACAAAGCTTTCACAACATCATTCCGCAACCCTTTTTCCATCCGATAACCTAATGCGAGATGACAAATGCTCACCATTCCATTTCCTACCCAAACTCACTCAAGTGATTATCGAACTTACATATATATTTTCAACCTTCAGGGCACAAGGGTAAGCGTCCCTTCCTGTATCACTAACAACAGTAATAACTAACTGCAGTTTTACTCATAGTTTACTAGGTTGAGGTTGTTCGGGTCGCAATGAAACATAAGTTTAATTATGTAAGTGGATTGTATCTTCTATCTCGAGAGCAGCTGAACCGATTTCGCTAATTCTTTTTTTAGAATATTCCTTGAAGTACGAGGATGGTTCTTACAGAGAGAAAAATATATTAAGGAATCGACTTTTAGGCGGTACGAAGTTCAGCTGGGTCAGCTAGTCTATAATATAAAAATGAATCGCTGAATGTGTTGGTAAGCGCAAATCTCGAGAGCAGCTGAACCGATATTGCTAATACTTTTTTTAGAATATTCCTTAAAGTATGAGGTTCGTTCTTACGGAGAGAAAAATAATAAAATGACTAAAGAATTAGGAGTGATCGTTGCAAAGACGAACCGTTTTATAAGACCGTTTTGTGTTCCGCGACGATAGGACCGTTTTACGTTTCATTATAAAGCAGTGCCAGAGACTCTAAAGCAGTGCCAGCGTTCGTTCGTCGCGAGACCAGTCCTTAGATTATTTGACGCGGATATGTCCTTTAGTGCTATATTAATAGAGCCTAGAACGTAATGAGATCATTGCGACGTCGTCGTCGGCTCCTTGCTCGTTCCGTTCGTTTTGGTCTGTGATACAATAAAGTAATCTTTATGTCTATGAGTATACAGTCGAATATCGTGTAAAACAACTTATTTTTTCCGATGTTTCGTGATTTCGTCTCGTTCGCACTCGTTTGAACGTCCTCTGCGACTTGCTCGTTCGCATACAATGAAACCAGTTGCGAACGAGGACCGTTTCGAGGACCTGTTTTCGTTCCAGAAAAAACGGTTGCGTTTCGTCGTCGAAATATCGGACAACGACCCACTCCTATAAAGAATCGACTGTTAGGTGGTACAAAATTCGCTGGGTCTGCTAGTTAATAATAAAATAGAACATTGACTAATACACCCTTAAGCTCTAGGTGAAGATGCAAAGTGAAAATTAACAAAAGACGACTACTTAAAATAAAAAGAAATTCAACTTTTTATTATGTGCCATGCACCTTCTTGTTGTAATGTTTCGTACAGATGATTGTCTTATTTAATATGCCTTTGTAATCGGCAGAGTACCTAACATTTCCTAGTTATTGCCGATTTTTTTTCTACATGTTGTAGATTATATTATCTGTTCATTGTTGGGTTCGTATAAGGGTCGCCACATGACGTGAACAAAAATCCGCATAGTCGGGATGACTTCGCGATGGATGCGAGTACCTAGGCTTGACTAACCTTGGTAGTTACGTTGATTAATTAGCGTCCCGCCTGCTTAGTATTTAACGCTCAGCGGTCAGGTTGTCGGTTACTTTTTTCTTTGGAGCCTATAAACGTTACACTGCAAGGCACACGCCCTCTCTCAGAAAGAGAGTATGGGCTTAATTATCTCGCGTACCCAAGACCAACGTTCGATTCCCAGTGTAGTTTTCTAAGTTATGTACATTTGTGAAGTTATAGAATCAATACCACTAGCTAAATGTGAAGGAAAACATCGTGAGGAAACCCGAGTTATCATATGGTATTGCTACCTACTACAAATTCGGAAATGTATGTATAAACAAAGTCATTGCTAGGTACCTGCCCGCACTGGGGATGGACCGTGGGTCTCCCGCTTCAGAGTCCACCGGGCTACCACCGCTGGTATATACATACGTCCATAAAAATACTACTGAAATAAATTATGTATGTATTACCGCCAACGCCATCGCGGTGGTGTGTATCATCCATTAATAATAGACCATGATTGTAGTTTTATCAAAGGCGACCTAGTTGACGCTACTATTGTAATAGTATTTATTAATGATTCGTCATGATTATGTATGTTTTATTTATGTTTTTTTATTAAATAATCGCGATTAGACCCGTTCAATTCTAAGTAGCTCCTTGTAATTGACATTTCACGGTTAACACCCTTTTATTTGAGACTTAGTAATAAAATTTATGTCCTTCTATTATTCGGTATATAAAATGGTTGCTTGTAAAATATACAGTTTGGGAAACACCCTAATCAGAGTTTCTGTTTGATAACAATCTTTCTTCCCTGAGTTTATCCCAGTTTTCTATCGTTTATAATATCTGCCCACTACTAGCTCTGCCAACGTCGCAGCCTTCAGAAAATTATTAATATTTTTATTGCACTTAAACAAGTGTACGATACGGCGTATTAAAACATTGTCTATTTAAACACGTATCTAGCTCTTTGTATCGATCAAACAACGCCACTACAAATAATAGTTCTTTGTACCAGCATCGTGTGTCATTAAAAATACGATACAATACCTTTATAGTTGACACTTATGACGTCCATGTTGTTAACCCTTTCGGACATAGAAAAACGTCTTTTTTCATCAAATTCTCCACCTTTAGAACTTTTAAATTCCCCATCAAGTGAACTTAACATCCATTAATAGAGTCAAGAGTGATACTGACAATGTTTTTTTATTTATACGAAAACAAACATTCTTACAAAGGACATGAACAATTGCCTTATAAAGAGATAGACCTATAGTGTTCCTAATAGTGGTTAAACGTTGATTTGAAGGACATCATTTGCAAACAGATGCAATACAAACTTTGTTTTCACAGCAGCAAAGCCAACATTGGAGAGGGCGGCCTGCGGTCGTGTCTGGATCACAGTGCACTCGCCCGCGCTACGACTTACGAACGGAGACCGCATCCTTGATGCTCTCGAGCTCAATTGGGACTTCGACGGGTGCCCCGCTGTGCCCAAACAGGTTCAAACCAATTTCAATCATACGACCCGTCTTCTAAGAGCCATGTTTCAATGTCACGTGTGGATGATAAAATAGTCATTAAGCCGAGTTGCATTTTCCCAATTTTTCCTACCGTTACACTTGCAGACATGATAATGTTCGAACAAAAGAGAAATGGACCTCATTAGTTCGTAATATCAAGTCAGCGTTTCGAAAACAATAGGCCTCAGTAATTCAATTCTAGATGGGATCAAAGACGACATAGATTAGTCTTAGCATATCGATCAGCGAATTCCTATTAGAATGCAAATCGGCGCCGAGACGCACGCCGAGCATTTGAGGGAACCATTCCTACGTCCTTACATAATGACGCCACTCCAACTGCGGACGTGACACTTCACGCACTTGCAACCACGTTTTTTTACTCTAGCGATCGACCAAATGGTCACGCAAATACCCGTCACAGTTACGAAATAATTATGGTGGAAGATTCTGTTATGAATCGCACACGATGACCGCGTAACAAACATTAAGGCCACGGAATGCAAACGGCAAAATAATAGGCCGATAAGATAGAAAAAGTGCTCACTGTGATTTAATGGCACTTGAATATCCGCAAACATCGATGCGCTTAGTGGGAATGTTTTGAAAGGCAAACGCTAGAAAAGGTGTACTTACTAATAATTTAAACGCTATAAGAAGACAATTATGTGAACGTGGACTGTGTGAAGTCAACCTTAAACGTTTTAGATTTCGTCGATTTTACATTACTTACTTTTTTCCACTACCTACCTTTCTTTCGATAGAGTGACTCGGGAAACCGGGCTTATTTATGAATGGATAATTTTTTTCCCTGTCAAATCACAAAGAGCTCTGTCTTTAATCTATACATAACTAAAAACAAATTTTATATGTACAGATAGGCCTTTTCGCTGACAACCCAGCCATCACCTGGAGCGGCGCTCTTGCCACCTTCCCAATATTCGCCAACGAGGGTCACGTGGTCACCAACATCTCCCTCGGAGAGACCGAGTTGCCGGCCGGCTGGAACGACGCTCCCGGTCTCAAAGGGCCCAGCTGTCTCTGGCCATGGGTCGGAGCCGGCGACAAACAGATTGTGGCATACAACTGCCTGAAAATTCAGCCTACTTGGATGGAGGACAATACGTAAGTGTGACATCCGCGAAAATACACTACTCTCTATTATTAAGGGACGCGAGTGCTTATCGTACTTATCATTACGTCGCCTTTTCCTCTCTTAATTAGGTTTCCACAAGAGCGTTTGCATATGCCGTAACCATTACGTCAGATTGCGTGTCTATTTTGGGAGTCATTGTCCTGTAGGACACGCGTGACAGTAAACCGCTCTATAAACCTGTTTGATCCAGTAACTTCTGAACTGCCTCAACAAGAAAATCAAACAATACTTAATAGAAGATAAAAAATATTGACCGAGAAGTCACATTATATTTTATCATGTACTGTAGGTCATTTACTTAACCTTGACCGTACCAACACGTCTAGGCGGAGATTTTTATCTTATATGTGTGTTTATTTATACACACATCCCATTTCATTGGGTTTGGTCTCTCTGAGAGTATTGCACTTTGTAGGGTCTTATGATGTTACCTACTAACCCTCTATTTAACTCTCATGGAGTAGATATGAATTTCCAAGGGACCTATTTTGAATAATTCATGCAGAGCGAAAACTTGAACCCTTATCTTTAGTAAATTTATGTATAGTAGTGGGGCATCACAGATGTTCGCACAAGCATTATTTCAATCTGTACTAAAAGCAGCTACAGTTGGTGTCTCATCTGCATCAAACAAGCTAAAATTAATTAAGTACACTCAGAAGTTTAGCGTTGAGTGAATGAGTATAAAATATATAGAACGTGTAGAAGACGTACGCAATTAAAACTTTTAATCATTCCTTAGACAAGGCGTTCCGTGCGACCAAATACACTCCTTCTGGTCTTTCTTAACAAGGTGCAAACGCTCTATGATGAAAGTGGGAGAAGGACTATGATCCAGCCACGTGTACCGTAACATCCTAAACGCCTACACTAAGAAACCTTCAGTACTAGAATCCTGAAATTTGGTTTCAATACCTACGTCCACAAAACGGTGTATTTTTTAGAGTAGGTACCTCCCCTACACCTAAATCGTAAGTCTGCAAATTTCCATACAAATATGGAATTCTTGGCGGCTCCTGGCCTGCTTTTTATTTATGGCATGCACATCTCCAGAGAGAAGATTAGCGGCCTGCGACTGGGCGAGCTGGCACTACCAGGGACCCATAACGCAGGCGCGTGGCGGTTCAACACGGAGCTCAGCACCGTATCCCGAGACAGCTTCGTGCTGTGCCAGGACCGCTCCATCTGGGCACAGCTCGTCCACGGCATTCGCTACTTTGACTTCCGGATCGCCTACTACGAATTCTATCAGGAAGAGGAAGACAGGTGGGTACTAATTGCTTGTAGTGATGTTTACGAGCAAAGAGATCAGTTTTGCTCTGAACCTCTCTTAGATCAGAGTATTCTTCACGAACTCCGACCATATTTATTCACCTCATTCCAACACCATCATCATTATAGTGCCTGCAAGCATTCTTTGAGTGTACCCCTGTAAGCGCCTCGTAGACAGGAGATAAATTATTTGACGATCCTTCACGAATAGATTCCAGGTTTAGAAAATGTTTCCACTAATCATCTTCAGGTTCGAGAACCTATGCAGTGATATGGACCGTTCAGTTCCACTTTAGTTTGATAGTCATTATGCAACACGTCAACTAAGCACATTCGGAATATTACAAAAACTTATGGGTCTAATCTTTTTGAATTCTTTTTGAACGAATTCTCATAGAGTTTCGATCGTTTGTTGCTCTGATAACGCTCTTTATATCAATTTGTTGCAAAAGTGAGGTTATTCGTCGAGATAATGGTTGGCAGTCGTCACCAATAGGTAATTAGTACCGTGCATTTGTGGTGAAAGTGAAATCCGACTATTTAATCTAGTGAAAAATATAATCCGTGTGGAACACGTTGATCACTATCTGAGCTGTGGATTCTTTAACTAATTTATCACCTCTTAAAACTATTACGTAGGTATAGTAAATAGTATGTATCATTTTTTATACATTTTGGATACGGTCGCAAAGATCAATAATGTTTTAAAAATGAAATATCTTAAACCTGCTGTTGACTTTACAAACTAGAAATATAAATTAAGCTTGAGATATAAGTAATTTATGTAATATATTTTAACGTATGAAAACGGGCAATACCTTTTGTATGTACCGGTAATACTGGGCCCTACCGTTTTTTCGTGTGGACATATTTGCAAAAACTGACACTGAATTCAAAATTCCAATTCAAAAATTTTATTCATAATCAAAACAGAACGCCAAACTTTTTAATATCAAAATTAATTTTTTTTGTATAAATAATAATTAATGTACGTAGAGTTCTAGAAATTTATGGATTACCTATGTAACGTTCTGTGTGTAGTACTGATGGTCTTGAAGTTTAATTCAACTGCTGCTGAATAGAATGAAGCCCGTGGTGGAGTAAGGCCTAGACCTTCCTTAAGGAAGAGACCCGTGCCCTTCGGTGGCGACAACCGTAACATCAAGTTCAGTCTTCTTTCAACGTATTATCCAAAGAAAAATTTCAAGTAGAAGGAGACCTAGAAGAACAAACATATCTTGGCCACACTACGTACGACAGTGTTCTGAACGGTCTGAAGTACAGTCGACACCATATCAACCTTCACATATTAGTTGCAAAGACGGGTAGAGTACACGTATATAAAAGTTGATGTGCTGTCGACTGTACCAGTTCCATGTTTATATTAAAAGTTTCAAAAAGCAAGACAGCCGAACTAGTTGCCAACCTCCGATACTAGACGACACATAAAGATGAAATCTAATATTTTAAAAAGATACGTTCTAAGGAGTAACTTCAGCATTCTTTCGTTGACTAAAGTATAGTAAAGTACGTACTACTTACCCACAAGTTTGTTTGCAGACCTACAAATTTCTAAATCATTAATTCTATTCACCTAAATCGATATCACTCCGAATAATTAATGAACGACCGCTTTCCTCTTGCCTGTTTCAAGACTGCCATTAGGGAATTCGAAAATACCACATTCAGATTCGACACCCGAATTACTTAGTGAAACGAATTAGGATCCTCAGATAATCGTCGAATCGCAAACTTTCGTTTAAACTCTACAGCCTCGGTGATCCCATTCACCGTGTCTAACTGCGTAACTAGAGTGATCTATCAATCAATGAACACAAAATGTAGCAATCCATTAGCATCTAATACAGGGTTATTTTTAACATTCGCCATCCCTGAAATATGTTGGTTAGAATTTGATATTGACGTGAACTTTTATTCGACTACTTTCCTAAATGTATTGTTCGACATTCGATTTTTTAAATAAAAACACGAATGTTCGTGACTAATCTGCTTTATAGTGGCGTTGTTTGACAGCTAGTGCTCAAAACCATATATGTTACATAGAAAATATATTTTTCCAGGTCTACGCCTTGACAATGCCTTGATACTGGTAGAGCACCTGAAGACTCTCAACGAGGTCTGCTGCAAATCGCTCTAAGTGATAAGACCGCCAATTGTAGAACATTACTTAGATCATAACATATTTATCAATATCGGTAGAAGCCATTCTGTAATTCTTTTATCTGGTTGTGCAATTAATTGTTCTATCTATGTAAAGTGGCACTTTAATAAAATTATTTAAACCCATATGATATTCATAAAGCCCATGAAAGACCCACTGTTGGGCATAGCTCTCCACACTGTCACGCCAACTATAGTCCATTTATTTAGGTATTTAAAAAAAATAAGAAACTTGATACGTCTTTTTATAGAAATACACACTTTTTAAATGAAAAATCTTTACACTTTCAATAAAGTAAAGATTTTGATTTAAAAAGTGTGCATTTCGATAAAAAGATTGTTAACATTGTTTTAAGTACTTAAGCAAATGGCCTCGAGTCCTCTATTATTTTTGTTGATTGTCCTCCTGGCGCCTTCTTAATGTCATCAACCCATCGGGTAGCCGGCCTACCCACCAAACGACGCGTCGGTCACTTCTCAGCCACCACTCTGTAAACCCTCATATTAACAAAAATATAAATCTGCGATAAAAGTCATAGAACAAAAGTTGTTGTAAATAAATGCTAACATTAATTGGGTGTTTCAGGAATCGGAATTGGAAAATAACCATGTATAATGATCACGGCTCTATTTTCCTTCGCAGGTATTGGCTGAACCACAACCTGATCCGCGTCCGTCCATTAGTGCCATTGCTGAAAGAATTCAGGGCGTTCCTTGACAGCACAAAAGAGGTACGCCACCTGCAGAAAGTAACCGATAATAGCACTTATGGTGAAAGCAATAAGAGCTACTATTTGGTACCGCGAATAGACGACTACCGTGCGTTCGTTCACATACATTTTATTAACATTTCTCAAGAGTCCGAGTGGTACATTCTCATAGGAAATTGTGTTGAACTTTTCCCGTTTTACATGTTGATGAAAAATGCGCCTAGCACCGACGTGTGGCATTAACGCAGGTAGAATGAAATAAACAATAACCAAAAACTAAACTAAGCAGGGCCTAAATAGGTACCTCGCAACGAGTTTTGAATTTTTGACAATTTGGGTCACGCTTGCTTAGTAGTTAAAGCCATGTATTCACTAGGCGACAAATTGTCGCAGAACATGTCTAGGAACACTGTTTCTACGTGTCGCCGCGACGTTGCATGCGACATTGCAGCGACATCTACGTGTCGCAGATTGTGTTCCGTGTTCTGTCTCGCGAGCCAGAACTTCCTGCGACATCAGCGGGGCGACAGGTGTCCCCGAGTGTAGACGCGTCTGCGATTTGTTTTTCAACATGCCCGTAGAGTGAAGCAATGAAGCAGTGCTTTGAAACCAATTGATGTTTTTATAATTGAGCAGTGATTATAAAAACAAAATAAAGAAAAATTATGCTATGGCAGGCCCGATCATTTCTAATAACACTTCAAAATCACTTGATGTCATACGAGTGAAATTTACAAAGATGAGGAGAGATGAGAGATGTCGCCCGACGACATCTCCGCGGCGACTGATTGGTGTGGACAGGGAAAATGTCTCGAGACATGTTGCTAGCATGTTCCGAGAACACGCACTGTAGATGTTCTGGCACATGTCTCGCGACTTGTCTCCTAGTGAAATCGTGGCTTTATGCTCAGCGGGATGATTTATGGTTTTTTTTTTTGTTTTTTTTTTTTTTAGTTTTGACTTTTCGTTGATTGTTCTATTTGTTTGTGGAAGCCTGCAAACTATTCGAAGACCTAGCAACCTACAAAAAAAAATTCAAATCGGAGAAGTTCGTGATTTCATGTCAGCGTTTGTTATCGAACTCATAAACCCAGCTCTTTTGAAAAACCATCCAACATTCTACTCCCTTGTCTTCCAGGTGGTGTTCTTGGATGCCCACCATTTCCCTATGGGTTTCTACGAGCCCGACGGCTCCCCAATCAGAGCAGTCCACGCGGGCCTCATAGAGTTGGTGCAGAGGGAACTGGGGCCTCATCTGGCTAGCGCGAGGGAGTTTAGCACCGGAGTCGGGACCCGTGGTCCTACCTTGCAGACCCTCATCGATGCTGATAAACGCTTACTCTTCAGTTACGTGGATAATTCCATCGTTGCAGGTAACATTTCTCTCATATCTTTGATGCTCGTTTTAATACTGGGCCAAACCTAAAAAGATCTTAACTCTGGATCTTAACGCTCTTAAGTCTGACGCAGAACATTATCTGGATGTCTTCATCTGAACTTAATTTTAGAATGTCATCAACATTATATTGAACTCCTCAGTCCGATAATGTGAATATGTATATTTCGGTTGGTATGGGGTTAAACTATTTTTTTTTAAATACCACCAAAGTCAAGATAGTGGCGATATTTCTTGAATTAATGAGATTAATAAATGATCTAGGATGAGTAGATTAGTGCAGTTAGTTGTTTATCTTTCCTTTTTGCTTTCTGACCCTGAAAATAACAATAGAAAATCATTGTTGTCTAAAGGTCAGGCAAGAGGAGATTAAGAGTTCTACTCTTTTCCCAGAGTTCCCTTTCACGTACTCCTATAACAGGTTCTTTGACTGTCTAGTACTTACATCACGACATTCTCCTTCTCTTAATACGATAACAAGTTGCTTCTCTGTAGCCTTATTCCTTTACCCCACATTTCTTCTACAATAGTTGTTATATAAATTTCGTGATGTGCCATCAATGGGGGGTAGTACCCACAATCCCCACGCTGGGCATGCGGGTTGGGGATCGCAGTTTGGTTGAATTGAACTGCTGGGGGCGCTGCTGCTTAGCCCCCGGTTAGTCGCCTTTTACGACACCCGCGGGAAGAATTTGGGTTGGTGTATTCTCTAGGCCGATACCGCACAGCTCATTAGGGGAGGGCTATGTCCAGCAGTGGACTAATATAGCCTAAAAAAGAAGAAGAAGAAATTTCGTGATGTAGCAAGTGACCTAGCAATATTCCTTTCTAAAAAAATAAATTAAATTTATCATTTCGAAAACTTGCTCATTTGTCACCTTTTTTGTCCAGCTTATTCTACCACATCGCATTCGCAAAATCTCAGTTTTTATTGGATTACCAATAAAAACAGGATTTATGCGACTTGTTTTACTTATTGATTGATGAGCTTGTTTTGAAATAAGAACGTACTGTAAGCGATAGCTGTAATATACTCGTATCTAATATAAATATATCTTTTGAGAATACTTTGCGGTATTATTACTTAGACACAAATCTTTGTGCTGGTCGTATAAGAGCCAATAGAGTATAATGTTCGGGGGCTGAATGTACCTATTTACCGAACTTACCTACGTAGTGCAAGGAGCTATCATTAATTGGCTTTAATCTTGATTGATTTGTGTATTTACTGACGTCTGACTGATTAGTCAGGTAGCACCTGTAGTTTTAAATAAAAGGTGTTGCATTGCTGGAGTTGGCAGGTATACTTCTTGCGGGTTTTGTCTTTTTGAGCTTGGCGTGAACCCCTAGATTCTATTCAATGTCACTATCAACCAACGTAACAACTCATTCTTCACCTTTGATTTAAGTCTTTCTATTTCCAGAAAACGACTGGCTCTGGCCAATTCTGCCTCATCTGTGGGCCAACACGAATAACCCCAACGATCTCTTGAGGTACTTAGACACGACCATCGCCAACCAGCCTCAGTCTAACGCGCGGTCACATCTCTACTCCGCCATGGCGCAAACTACACCTACCGTTCTTGACATCATATTCCTCCGCGGCTCGCTGAGAGAAAACGCTGACGCAGTCAATCGAAACGTCACGAAACGCTTAGCATCCCAGTGGAGGCATCAAGCGAATATAGTATCAACGGACTTCTTCCTAGCCAATGACGTCATAGACTTATCGATAGCGCTCAGCGTAGAGAGAAGCGGCCGCTTATGACGTCACGCGGTCCGTACCCGCAGTGGCGGCATTAATGTGAATAAGTTTGCTTTGAAGGTTGAATCAAAACTATTCCATCGCTCACCCTGGCTACCTCATTCCCGGTACGGAAGTAAAACCAAGCATCACCGCCTTTACTTGCATAAGCGGTGGCCTGTTTAAGTCAACATGATCTTAGGTACCTACGCATAAACTTGGTATGAAGTTATTGTTCAGTTTAGCTTTTACGCTGACTTTATTTGTAGGTACTGGGGAAGGTAAGGTGTCGCTTAGGTGCTTTTATAATAATCGGCATGAAACGGACAAGGTTGGAGGGATTAAACATTCCCAACAACAACAACAACCTAACCTACTTCTCTTACGCAAAACAAACAGTTTTTTTGTATGCATTTTTGCCAGCTGGTAGCTGGTAACCATAAATTGGCAGATTGTTAACATTCGCTAAAAATCGTGGGTGGGCAAAACCGTGAGTAAGGATACCAAGTAAAGTTGTAAGCCAGTCGACCATACCCATAGGTATATACAAATAAGCACCGAAGTGTACCTTCATTAGTTCATTAAAAATGTAGCGCTAGCTAGGTAGGTTTTAATTGAAATCTTAGTTGAAACTGTCTACCTATGTAGTTTAACTTATTGACCGATTAGGGGAGCCTGTCGTCTTTAATGTTGTGTTCATCATAAGACTAAAGTTGCAACTTGAGTAACAAGGGAATCTGGAGCAGCATGGGTAGTACAATTATTATTGTACGAATCACTCGTTTCGTGGCGCTAAATATAAGGGCCTTAATTATAAAAAACATGATTACTCTAAAGCACTCCTTAGACTAAATTTATTTAATCTGTGGTTACATTTTTTCCCAGTGAAACCTCCACAGACTATTTTAATCGGCGCTTAAAGAGACTTTTAAGCATTCGCGTTTTTGTAAATGAGACCCTAAGAATTTGACAACAAATTTACTATGAAGTAGCTACTTTTGACATTTAAAAAGCCATTAAAATGTCTTCGTGCTACTGTGGTTGGAGTCTTAAATACAGTGGGGTGATATCAACCCTTTGTATGTCCCCACTGCTGGGGCGCGGGTCTCTTCCTGCATCGCAGGAAGGTTACGCCTTACTCCACAATTATTATAAGACAGCGCCAGGTCTTAGGTACTGTCAGAAGTTACCCATTACATGACAGCTGGCACCAACGGCTTATGTCGCTAGCGGTAGTCACTAGATGGTCACCCATCCACCACCTGACCGCGCCTGTTGCTGAACCCAAATGATTGATTAAAAAGTCACGTGTTTGCAATATTTTGCGCAGATGTAAATAGCAGGCAACAGATAGCGCAAGATCTAGGACTTTGGTTAGTAAAGAGGTAAGTAATAGGAAGTATAGTAGTGATATGAATTTGTATTATTGTCTAACGAACTAGTCCATGTTCCTTGAAAAGGGACACTCTATTTTACATAAAATATAAACGTGCCAAATACATTTACTTCGTTTCCGTGTTCCTCAATACCTATTCTTAGACCTATTTTATATATTATGTGTATATACGAAATAAGCTCTGCCCGAGATACGTCAGCAATGTGGAAGTTATCTACTACGCTGATTACACCGCTTTAATATTCCACGTAAACCTGGAAATCTGTGCCAGCTCAAAAAACTGAAAAAGGAATGTCATCAATCGCTTCTTAGCTCAATACTCAACTTACTCGCCCATTACACCAGTAAAACCATTTTTTTATGTTTCTCCAAAACAAAGATATCTTAATTATACTATTTTTATTTTTAATGCACTAACCCGTGCTAAGCGGGTACGACTTCCGGCACGGATAGCCATGTAGCCTCTAAAAAGTTTTTAAAAGATATCTTAAATATACCCACTTGTTCTAAAATCCATACGGGTACTGTAAAACTTCTAATTTTCTAATTTCTGCGTCTGTAAATTAATCACTAGTATTGTATTCGTATTCACTAGTATTGTTTCAAAACAATAGGTACTCACTTGAGTGTTGTTTCCGCCGAAAACTTCACCATTGCTCATCTAATAGATCTCTCAGCAAGAGCTAGAAAACTTATTTATGTCAACAAACAATTATTACAAATCATATTACAATATAATTATCACAATATATTATTAAAACATCCTGAGTTCTATATACAAGGCGCTGTGTCACTCAATTGTCACTGACTGCATTTCTTGCTGGAATAGTGTGTCAAGGACCCACTCTCTGACTTTGGAGGTACAAAGATCAAAATATCTCAAGAAAAATATCCTAAAGGTAACATAAAAAAAACATATAGATATATAACCTACCGCAAAACTGTATCATGACAGTAACGTTCTGTCAATTTTAAAGTTTTATTTATTAAAATGGTCCTCTGTCAGTTTCTTCACCTCATCAACTGTTTCAGTAACCAATATTTTTTTGATAAACGAAACCCTAAAGTGCCGTCCCTTGTATGGGGACTAATTTTGGACGTTTCCAAACATTTATAGGACTTTTTCTCTTAAACAATCGGTTGGGATTATTTCTTAACTGCCTACTTAAAAACTGCGCCCCTCGTGTAGCAAAACCACCTAAACGGTTGAAGCTACGGAGCAAGTGAAACAATTTTATATACCACGAAATAATCTTTTATAACCTAAACCTATGAAATACACAACTCACTAAATAACATACTACTCATAATAAATAATATAAGTATTTATTAATTTTAGCTTTATGTATTATGTTCCCTTTTTGTTTCTGGATTAAAAACTACTAATATCAAACTCCTAACTTGCCCTCTCACCAAAAATGTTAATTCGCCTAACCCAGGTCCCAGAACCTTGGGTAAAACATCCATGGTGAAGTCCTCCCAATAAAAATAAGAATCTAGTGTGAAGACTAAGGATTAATTGCTGTAATGCATAATCAGCAAATAATGTTGTTGTTGAATGTTGAATTTTATAAATATTAGTAGGTAAGCAACGTATCCAACGAGAAGTGATTTACAAAAAACTATCTTATCAAACCTAAACCGAAAAGGTAAGTAAAACCAAGTAATAATCCTATCAGTTTACTCATAAATTATGATACAACAGGTACCTCAAAGTAAGTAATAAATAATATCTAACATTATATTGTACTTTTAAAACAAAACGAGGTAGGTAGATTCACAGTGCCAGGGCACCAAAGTCTTTGAACGTGGAACACTTTACGAATGTGGTGCCAAAAGAGGCAAAAGTTCCGCTCGGCTCATGCGAGAGAGCGCGCGAGCATCGAGACCCATCGCAGCTGCCGCGCCGCGCACATCTAAGCCAAAGCTTTGCAGCAAAGCAGCTAACGCCACCTCTTCACCAGTTCTCGGGTCACGCAGACGCGGGCACGACCCGTTACACTGGGGCCAGGAACACCGCTCAATAAGCTTCCTCGGCGCGCAGCCAGCCCGCGGATGTCTCCTGTTGCCGCCAAGCCTCTGCTCCCAGCAGCCGATAGCTCGCGGAAGCGATATCCCAGACACATTGATCGCCAGCCACTCCGGCCGTGCCAGCGCGCCGTGCGCTAAACAAGCTGGGGCGAACGACGCTCTCACTCCACGCAGACTAGCCCGGAGAGACGACCCGGTCTTGTGCACAGCATCCCACTGAGCTCGAGTCCGCGGCGACCGCACGCCCTCAGCCGCTAGCTGCGCCGTGTCAAAAAGGTATTGAAATACGAAAAGAGGAGTCCGAATATGCGGATACAATCTGTATCCGAAATAACACAACCAGGGCTGGTCCTTGTGCTCCCTGACGCAAGACCCTGGAGGTGACCCGTGCCACAAGGTGTGTCCTAATCTCGCCACAGTTTCTGTGGAGATAGCATATCTACTCTTTGCCGGCCTATCTAGGAACCAGCCTGAGTCCGCTATCGCTGCTACCTTGACGCCGTGCGTCCGAAGCATTCTCCTAGCGTAGTCCGCGTGTAACATGACGCCGGCTGCCCCGGCGCTGGATCCGACCAGGAGCAACCTTCCAGATAGTCCTCCGCGTAGGAGTTCCGAGAGGACGGTTCTGACGATGACCCTGCCGGCGAAGGTGAAGCTTCCGTTGTCCTTTTTCGTTCGTGTTCCCGCCCACATGTCGCTGGTGCAGTAGGGGAGTAAGACGTGGTTGGAGGCGTGCCACAGAGGGTTAGTGGCTGGGTCGGCGGAGAGGACGGCGGGCGCGCGGCGGGTGCGGGGCCATCGCACGGACGACATGAGGCCGGGCCGGCGGCGGAAGCGGGCCGCGCAGGAGCGCGAGTCCCAGCAGTTGCCGCCGCCCTCGAGGTACACCACCCAGTGGGCGCTGTTGGCGCCGCGCCGGACGTAGTATCTGGAAACGTCAGACGATGTTACTAAGGACTCAGCTCCTGCTCGTGTTTTTCATGAAACATTACACAAAGCAATCGATTTTCAATGTTCCTAAATTTTTTTTATGTTGTTCCCCTAGCAACTGTGAAGGACAACATCGTGAGAAGACCCTAGTGTCTAAAGTGTTAACCTAGGTACCTCAGTGCTTGCTACGTACAATGGCACAACTATGAGACTAAGAGCTCTAACTAACTAGGTTCAATGATGAAAGAATACTACGACATTCTTCTTACGTCTTATTAGGTACTTTTACGGAGCCAACAAAATTTTCAATTTAGACAATTGGACCAGACAACGAAACGGAAACAAAGAGATACAATAAGAATTCTTCTCTTAATCACTCGTGATCCTTCTTCAAGCTAACAAAAGAGTTTCCTTCACGCTCCTTGCCATTTATTGTCAACTTTACAAGAGCCATCCAAAGTCCCCTTAACTCCTCAAGTGCAAGTCCAGAAATAACATGTTTGATGAAGGAAATGCGACAGTCATTCGCAGAAATGCGAATGGAAATTATCTATGTCACGCGGCCGCGTCGATTCATTTTGCAAACGTTGCGATTTGCAAGAAAATTATGACGGAGAGGCACGTTGAGAAAAAATGCTCCGTAATTTATAAGAGATTAGGGCCAGTTTCTGAATTGAAGTAAACACTCAACTGCAGTGCTGTCTCTTTGAATATCTCAGCAAAGAGCGCGACAGAACGTTACTTACTAATATTTAAGCCGCGTTTTCACGGTCTTAGTGCGCTCGGTCCGAGTGCGCTATCCGAGTAAACTAAAGGCTCGTTTACGCCGAGGCAACAACGTGCGACAATGACGCATGCTACAGTTTGCGGCATATGTGGCATACGGCAGCCTATATTACGCCGAGGCAACATCGTGCCTAGATAATTTACAAAGCATCGTGATGTTTATGGAGTCTTTCTGGTTTACCTACTTGTTTGATCGAAGGAATACACCATAGAATATGGCTGATCAAGTAACTTTAGCAGCAGCTATTTAGTAGTAAGCCATGTAGCTAAACAACGGAAGAAGAAACGTTTGGTGGAAAGAAGATTACTTCAGAATAATAGTTTATTACTAACAAAAATTAAGGCAGACGCTGCAGCTGTATAAGCTAGTAATAGCTTGTATAAGCTGCGACAGTCTGCCACATTCACATGACTCATGGTGTTGCCATGCCGCACGGTTCTTGCCACAATGTGCGCATTTTTAATTTTGTAGCATGTGGCCTTGTAGCATGCCGCAATGCCGCACAGTGTTGCCCCGGCTGATTGGCTATATTAGTGTTGTCACGAAAAACCATCCAATCAGGAGCATTAGTTTACTCGGATGGCAAACTCGGTCCAAGCGTACTAAGACCGTAAAAACCTGGCCTTAGTGAAATTCTTATTTCAGAAACCGACCAATAGACAGGCCAATCATTAGCCTACTAAAAGCTTCGGTTGATAGATTGTATTGTCATAAATCGCCTATGCCGTGTCTTTCTATTTATGTATACAGTTAATTGGTGTTATGTATCCGATAGCTGAAAAAGTTTTTTTAGGCGTGACGTTTAGGAAAATAAATAGCAAACAAATTATTTTGTGATAGTTAAATCTCCTTATTGCAACACGGAGTGAATGTATTTGATATTTAAAAGAAATTAACTGGAAATATATAAACCTGTAGGCAATACTTTCGTATTTTTCGTTTCCAAATTTTCAGTAGAATGTGAAAACCTATTTAGAGGCTAAAAATTCAACTCATGCCGGGATTCGAACCCGCGATCTCTGGCTATCCGTGCCAGCGCTCTTTCCAACTTAGCTAATGGGCGACTCACCGGCATCAGTGAAATTTCGAACCTCTTTACACTATTCTCTGTATTACGTACGTACGTATTAAAATTGTCCTTAGCACGGGTTAGTGCATTAAAATAAAATAGTATAATAATTAATGTGAGTTCAGTGAAATTTCATTTCTTTCACTTAACTTTCACAGAATCTTACAGAACTTTCATTTTTATTTTATCGGGATAAAAAGAGCATACATGCTATTCCAGCTTATAATCTATAACCTATAATCAATGCCAAATTTTACCCAGATCCATTCAGCTGCTCTTTCGTGATTGAGTAACAAACATCCAACCTTCACAATTATATTACATAGGATTGTTTTGATAAAGGAGATAGTAAATGCCTTTCTCTTTATGATACTTTCATCAGATTTAACAATATGCGAATAATTTCAGATTTGTCATTCAGTCGTCCTTTTTGTCAGTTTTTTTTCGTCACTGAAATTCTTACTCAAACGGTTTTATTTAAAAACGCAATTGCCTTAAAACACTTCACACACGCATAGGCAGAGTAATTGTGTGATAAGTTATCTTCACTTTATTCACTAAAAGTGCCTTGAAACGGTCTTACTTACAAACACGCTATTCCCTATAAACGCACCATAAACGCAGTGTAAATAGAGTAATGTTATGATTTTTTTTCACGATGCGACTTCAAAGTTTGTGTTTTGGACGTACCTACCTATAGGCTTCAGTCCGCCGATCCCAGAATAAGTCTTCCTCATTAATCGGGTTATGTCGTGGTAAACCGTGAATTTTAGTTCCATGAAATGGCTTTTGAACCGAAAAAGCTAATACAACGGTATCTTACCCGGCGGGAGAGCCATCATTGCAGGTAACGGAGATGTCTCCCAGCCACGTGAGGCGCAGACTGTCGTGCTGCGCGGGCGCACTCGCGCACGCTGCACACGATAGCACCTGGAAATTACACGCATTTACAGTAGATAGAGGCAGGTAATTGGAGTAATATGAGAAAAAAGAGCACAAAAAATATGTCCCCAATAATGAGGTTATTTGAGCCCGAGCTTCAGGCTTTTTCGTAATATCTGAGCGTAAATGAATTAATTATAAATACAAAATTATTTTACTTGTGGAAAAAAATAAGATAAGATAAAAACATTCTTTATTGTATACCGGAAAAATATATTTTCTTTATTCTGGAATCAGACTATTTGAAAGGTTGAGCTAAACAGGTGTTTTCATTTTAATTAAGATATTAACATTAAGTATAAATATGGGACAATTTACAACGCTTGATTAAAATAACACATGTACTTCTTGTGGTGGAATTTAAATAATTACTTAGTTTATCTCCAAAACTACTCCAAAACGACTAGGTAATTAGCATTGTCACAAATTTTGAAATAAATGCTAATTAATACTTTGTTTAAGGTCAGTAAGTATTCTACAATTAATTATAAATTCATATTAACGCCTATTTCACATTTTAATGAAATTACTTAAAATATTTTTGTAAATAAAACGCAAAACAAATAAACTATTCCTTTTACATTTGCACAGGTAGAGCTTTTTAGTTTGTTTATTTAAAGTTTTTCTATTGAGTTATGGTATCACTGGTAACTGGCAGCTCGTATTATCTCAGTCGATGATGTACTTCCGGCTTGGCAAACAGTGGTTCTTTTTTTGCTTTAAAAACTAATGAAAACAGCCCAATTCGAAATAAATAGTCCTGGCTCACAAAATACCGTATTTCATTGAAATTAGGGTGTAATATTTAAGTTATCCCATCATCATCAACCCATTATGTCCCCACCGAGGGGCACGGGTCTTTTCACTGGGAAAGGTATAGGCCATACTCCACCACAGGGGCCAAGTCCGGATTGATAGAGGCTAGCAAGACTAGTGGCTGGTTTTACTGTCAGAAGTTTTCAAGTCGCCCTGAGATCTCTAACTTGGCTTAACGACTGCCATCTATTGACGGCAGCCGGCACCAACTGCTTAACGTGCCGCGCAAAGCACGGAACCGCTCGGAAAAATGCCACTAGCGTTCGTCATAGACGGTCACCCATCCATGCACTGAACGCGCCCTATGTTGCTTAACCTTCATGATCGTTTAAGACCACGCAGGCAGCCCGGGCTACGAGTGATATTATCGCATATTGGCCTGTTTTACTAATCGATTAATTTGGACCTCAGTATAATTTTCGAATATTATTTATATGCGTTAACGATTCAGCGCTACCGGCAGCGGTACTTATGGATAAAATTTAAAAGTACTGGCGCCATAATGTCTATTACCTATTTTCTGACCCTTTTTTGTCAAATTCAACTCAAATATTTAATATGGCACCTTTGCAAAACATTTAGAACAACCTGGGTTTCATTAAAGTGAAAGGGTTTAGTTCACAGGAACTGCTGGGCACAACGGAGTTATTGAAATCTTAAAATTGAATTTGATTTTTCTATTTTAATAATGTTGACGGCTATTACTACATCTACTACTATGTTTACTGAGGCCTTCTGAATACTACGAAATATTTTCTTAGGAGGATATAAAAATGCTTTGGTTCATAATATAGCAGCTATTCGAAAAGTTCGACTTATTCGAATTATTAAGGAAGGGTTAAGAAAGGAAAGCACTATTCGATTAATAAACAAGCTCAGCTACATATTCTCGCTATTCTTTTTTATCATATTAATAAAGAAAATTCACTCAGTAAGAAAAGGTTCTGTAAACATTGCCTACGAAAATCAGCAATAATGAACTTCAGTTGTACTTACTTATCTTTAGATGTATTTAAATTAGTTTTATAATCACTACATATGTACTTAAATATTTAACATGGTTTTTGTCCTGACGAAACATAAAGATCGCAATTAAGATAGAGTTGGCGTTAACTCCGAAATGCCGCACAGAATTCGACGCCGAACTCAACGCTCGTAAATGTTTGTCGCGCTAATTGCGAAAACTTTAAACAAAATTATGAAAGCCAACTAAGACTTTAAGTTTCATTGAAGTTAAGCGGGATTTCGCAGCCGCGTAGATTGGAAACTGCGCTGATGAACTTTCACTTTGAGTTGAAAACAAAACACTGGGACGAGACATTATAAACACTGAAGAACGTTGCGTAGATATATAAAAAAAATGCGTACGGCAGCGGTGGCGGTGATGATAGCGAGCAGTCGCGGGCGGCGAAGCAAGCCGCAGCGGCGGGCACACATCACGAAGCACTCGGGAGCAGACGCGCAGGCAGCCGCAGCGCTGGCGCACACCCCATACTGCACGACGCGGACGCTCCACTGAGCGCAGCGCGCACGGTAGCTCCCGCTGTTTACAAAATAAAAGCCTCTATTTAGAACGAGGGCGAAAGGGCCGAACCACTCGCTACGCCGCGTCGGACCGAATAAAGGTAAGCAGGCGGCTCGTTTGTGCGGCAGGGGCAGCGGGACCGGCTCCGGCGGCGAGATCAAAGGCGCCGGAGATCAAAGGGGCCGCCGCGCGATCGGCATCCGTCATTATTATTATGCAAGCATTATGAGGCGCGCGTGACTCAAGCGAGAGGGCCACGCGAGCACGGGCGCCGCGCTGGCTCGCCCCGCCCCGCTCGCCCCACCTGTCAACGGGACCAGCAGCCTCCGGGACCAGCCTGCCCCCACTCCGCCCTTCCAAATTACACCTCGTACCCAGCCGGGCAGGCGAACCCGCCGTCAGCCCGCGCCGCCACTCGTTCCTTGTAAAAATATCTCGCACCTCATTCAATAACTTGTTCTGCGGACGTTACGAGTATTTCCATCATCGCGCAGGACTCTGCGGCTGTTTGCGTTTAAAATTTTCGAACGGTGGTTAATTTTTATGACGCACTTTAATGGAAAATGTGGCTAGCTGGCCAGTTTCGATCTCCACACGTAGACGGGGATAATCAACAGCACATGCTTTTTCTGGCATTAAATCAAATGTGTTTCTGAGTATTCAGCCGGACTCTACATTCTCCGGAGACTACACGCTCTTCGGTCAGTTGACAGGCGTGTAATTGGTTTGCATGCAACTTAAAGGCTATAATTCGTTGCTAATTTTAACTAAGTGACCATGAAAACTATCTTGAGTTTAAGGACACAAATCATCGTCTTTCTTTGGACCAAGTTCTTTCTTTTACTCTTAACTGACATCAAAACTTCATCTTCTTGAGCGGCGCACGCGTTACTTTTATGCACTTCCTCTTTCTATTTGGATTCTTAACTTAATTCCAATCTGAACTAGTACATACGTCAATGGCAAGACTAAGTATTTTTGAACATCGTAGGTGAAATCGGTAATAAGAAAATAACGTTTTGCACTTGCGTCGTACAAGTAAATACATAGTAAGAAAAGATAATCATTTTATAGGTACGGTTAGCAATAATGCTTTTTGGTTGGAAGATATAGAAATTGCTGGTGGAGTTAAGTAAGTAGAATATAATTGGCGGGCGGCAGGTCCGCTCAAAGCCGGTACCAGCTTGTAAAAATGCCATCGTAAAGACGAGTCACTAACTCACTACAATAAGCCCTTTGACAGTTGGTACCGACCTTTATGACGCCGCCGCAGATATATGACCTGCCCTCATTAAATTTATTTTATCGACTACCGATAAAGATGGCCTATACGCCGATAGTAAATCAGCAGATCTAAAGCACGGATTACTTGATCGGCAGAGAACGACCCCATACCTACGAGCATTCAAAACAAAATTATGGCTTATTATTATTCAAGCTCATTAAGATTAAGGCACGTCACGGCTTTCCTTTAAAGCGTTTTTATATGGAAGACTATAATCGTTGCTCTACATCACAAAGAGCAGGAATTGAGTTCCCCGTTCAATGCGGTTATTAAACCATCTGTTTATTAAATTATTACAAAAGCAGTAAAAGCAATCTTTTGAAATTGGTTCCGCCGCATCATTGTGCCGGCTTTTTGCTGAAATATCAAGTAAGGAGTGCTGCTGCTGATTTGAAGACAAGAACTATCACAAATGAGTGGCCTAATTGCGTCTATTTACATCAATTACACTTTGTAACAAAATAAAGTGCCGGTCATGGTAGCTCCCGTAATGGCTAGAGGAGATATTATTTTAGTTTTTCTGAGAGCTTCCGAGCTACTGGCTACCGGAGTCCGCATTGATGAGAGTAAAAAATCCTCGGTCATTCTGTCATTCTCGATGTAGCGACCATCGATCGGTGTACAGTCGCGCAGGAAATGTTTCGGAGAAAAGTGTGGATGGCTCGTTGCTTGAATTGTTTTGGGGCTACGGCGGCTGACTGTGAGAATTTCTTCAAGAATAGTCTATTTGCTACAAACTGTTTTAAAAACCCTATCACCTTCTATGTGGCTGCGGCGACTCACTGTCCGAGATTATTCGAGAACTGACTATTGGCTAAGTACAAAAACTTTAAAAGTCAGGCATTAACTTTTGGAACCCCAGCGTAAACTCCGTTTGACAGCGCGTTTTTCCACAGGCGCCCAGCGTCAACTCGGATGGACGGCACTTTAAAACCCTACTTTAAACCATCTTAGAATGTTTGAATGAATGATGGAAAATTTAAAAACCAATCAAATTATGTATGATACTCTATGGTACACTTAACAGATTTCGACGTTATTTTAGTGTGAATTTGGCAGAACCACGCATGAACGAAGCTCGTGGTTTTCTTGCATAAATTGTGTTGTAATAGTACATTACACAACTAGGGTGGTAATACAAAGAAAGGCCGAGATCGCAGAAGTTTGCGGCCCGAGCTGCAAGCGAGGGACGTAAATATGCGATCGAGAGCTTTCTTTATTACCTCCCGTGTTGTGTACATCTTTTTATGTCTACACTTGGCCAGAAAGCGGCTTTTTCCGTACGCGCAGCGTGCGGAAAAAGCCACTTTATTGCCAGGTGTGGCATAAATACTATTTCAAATAGTGTATATTCAGTGTTAGTGTACAAAAGGGTAAGTTTATAAGTAGTCTATAAGTCAGAAACTTGAATCAAAAAAGGGGTCTACGACAGTACGACAAAGAGGTTAGCTATACAGGTAGTGTTTTATTTCTACTATCATGAAATTATACTTGTTATTATTTTCGCTTCTGTTTATAGAAAATTTTGCCAGGAATCTATTGGTGTAATTAGTTTTTTAAAATAAGTTTGATTATTAACACATTTAGCTTGCAGATCAACTTGAGTCATTCTGTCGCCGCCATGTTTGTTAAAAGTTACCATATACACCGTATGCTACAATGGTTGTGACTTATTTATGCTTCTCTACAATTTCTTCCGGTTAGATAACCTCTGATCCCGAATGAAGTCAAAACGTAGGTATAGCTGACAAAAGATCAATCATTATATCTTCTTGGCAAATTTGTCCCTGAGGGATCATCCATTAATTACGTGCAGTGTTATTTGGTCAAGCTGAATCTCATCTAAGCTCACATGGGGATTGGTCACGGCAAATATCACGTTTTTTTCCGCAGTGTAAAATTGGTACAAATTCTACACAATCTATTATCGCGGTTAAACTTAAATAAAATCAATATTCTAAACCCACTTGAATATTGTTTTTATTCTGTTTTTACTTAAGTATTTGTTCCTATAGCTGCAATAGAACTACATCACCTGTAAAAAATTCAACTGTATTGCTATCACGCCTCATGAGATTAACCCTGGGGACAGACAGTCGGACAGTGGAGTCTTAGTAATAAGGACCCATTTTTACCTTTTGGATACAGAACCCAAAAAATATTTTGTGTTTATACTATTTTTATTTTTAATGCACTAACCCGTGCTAAGTACAATTTTAAAAACCTATTTAGAGGCTAAAAATTCGACCTCTGGCTATCCGTGCCAGCGCTCTTCCAATTGAGCTAATGGGCGACTCACCGGCATCAGTGAAATTTCGAACCTCTTTACACTATTCTCTGTATTACGTACAGGCAGCGACATCTGGCTTAAGTAAATTGCATCACTTACAGCCCCGACTACCTACTTTGCAGTTAGGTTTTTACATCGGAATGATATCACTGTACCCACATGATTATACTATTTTTATTTTTAATGCACTAACCCGTGCTAAGGACAATTTTAAAATTTTAATATTTTGTGTTACTACAAACTACCTCTATTTAAACCGCATTTGATAAGTGTTTAAGAGCAACCGTGTTTTTATAATTAACACTGTAATAAGTGTCTACTCAAATAGGAATATTCACCTAAAGCTGAATATTGGCTCTACATGATAACTTACAAACGTCTACGATACGATATATTTATGTCTCTGATATCTGTGTATTTTAGAGAAACCCAAGACAAAGGCCGGGCTAAGCGTTGCCTCAAAAACTCTATATCTGAGAGAAGACCTGTGAATGACTTGCTGTGGGGTGAATACAATGCTTATTCAAAAGCCATTACCAGGATACGTTAAAAATGATTTAGATTTTTATTTTAATTTCCACAATTCTTAGCTTAACCAATCAGCCAGTACTTATTCTCTGCTAGACATAGGCCTCCTAAGCACGCCACTATCTTCTGATCTCAGTCTCTCTCATCCAGCCACTGCCAGCTAACATAACTGTCTCAGATTGTCGATTCGGCGAGCCTATGGCTTTGGACGATGGTGGTTTACCAAGTTTCGATTTTTTTATGAAGTCTATAAACCTCCCACTGCAGGGCACAGGCCTTTTCTCAAAGTGAGAGAGAGTATGGTTCATCCAAAGTTTGTATGGAAGAGATCACTTTTAGTGATAAGGCCGCCGTCTGTACTCTTAGGTTAAGAAATATCTGTGTAATTCCCATTTTTATGTACAATAAAGTGTTCTCTATCTCTATCTATCTATCTATCTATCTATCTATCTATGGGCTTAATAGCTACAATTGAGGTATAGCAATTAGCAAGTAGCATATGTGAGGTATTTGAACACCTCAGACACTCAGGTTTCCTCACGATGTTCCCTATTTAAATATCATACATATTTTTTTAAAGGTTTTACCAAATCCAAGTGGTACAGGGTCAAGACCTGTGCGCCCGGCAGTACCCTCATGAATACGGCCAGCACGCTCGGGCGAGCTCCCACTGCGCGGGAGTTTGCGGGCCGAGCGCGAGCTCGCCGCATCACAATAAATCTGTACCGATAAGTAGACGGTCCGATTGTCGGCAAGATCAAAGCGGGGGAGGCGCACGGGAGGCGCATCAAAGGAGCCGCCGTACTCCGCCGCGCCCGATCCATTTAATGCCGCGTTTCCACTACACCAGCCGTCACCAATTAGATTAGGCAGCCTCTTTTATGCGAGTGACAGGTTTTAATAAATCTGATTTGGGGTACGAGTTGGCAGGTCGAATGCAGTGCAGATGTTGGATTTATTAAAAAAAATCTTTGCTTTGAGGTCTTGTTTAGTTTTGACAACTGACTAGATAACCGACCGAGTTCAATACTCGACTGTTGAGCAGTTAGGTACTTTCCCCCTTTGTTTCGAACTTCAAACCCGTTTAATTCGCTTAAGGCGACCAGAACTCTAACTTAAGGCAAGCCGTTCTTTTGTGACTACCAATGCCTTTGGTCTGAGAGCAGATACGCCAGACGGTTATGGAGAAATTCTCTGAGTATCACACCAAATTTATGTTCACCGGTCATAGTTTCTACTGCCATAACAGTCGCCTAAGGTTAATTGTACGGTAGGCCGCGCTATGATGCGACCTAACATACAATTACAATTAGCAAAGTCAACGAATGCAATGCCAGTTTCCTTCCTAACATCCACCCATCCAAAAATCCATCTTCTATGTGCTGTGTGACTTTCAGTGTATGGTTGTAATATGATTGGGCGGCAATTCACCTGCTCTGGAATCAGATTTGCATCCGACATGCTCGTGGGAAGGGTCAATATTTCGAGAAACATTTGCGTGACACAAATAGAAAATAGGTCGAATGTAGGAATTTTCCAGGGTTTGTGGTTGTCTGGATTTAAAGTCAGTTTAATGCATGAATGCGAGGTTTTAAAATAATATGTAAACTCTGTTAATTAAATGCCTTTCGGAGTCGAGACTCTGGGGCCGTGGGGTCCGGAGGCGCGACTCCTCTTTAAGGAGATCTCGTTGCGCCTAGTCGACGCTTCAGAAGACCCGACGGCTGTTGCTTACTTTGGCCAAAGGTTCAGCCTTGCCATACAGCGAGGCAATGCCGCCAGCCTTCTTGGTACTCTGCCGCCCGACAGCGATCTGGCTCAAATGTTTTATTAAAATTAGAAAATAGTTTTTGGTTTAGGTTTAGTTCCGTTTTTATAACAATAGTCTAAATAGTGAAATATCTGTATTAAGTATCAAAAGCCATTAAAATTACTAAGTTTGGAGTTTTTTCGTCCATTTTCTCCAAACGATCTTTGAAATTGGCTCTTAGCTTAACGATTCTTCTTCTTCTTCAGGCTATATTAGCCTGAAGAAGAAGAAGGTTCCGTCGTAAGGTTGTCTGGAAGAAATTGCTTTTAGCAATAAGGCCGCCAATTGTACTTTGTATCATTACATGTTTTATAATATGTGCTCTGGTGTACAATAAAGAATATTCTTATCTTATCTTATGTATATTATGTGGTCCACTGCTGGACATAGCCCTACCCTAAGGAGCGCCATAGTACCCTGTCTTCAGCTTTCCACATCCAACTTCGAACGTAAACGATTAACGTTCATTAATTCACGGTTTCTGTGCTATTTAGAATAAAATACTTTGGTTTGCGATTAACTATAGATTTTCTTGGCTTGAGAATCGCTATGACCTAGATTTGGTCAAGGGCGCTTAACAGCGTTACTAACGAAAAAACATCAAAACTTCTACTGGTCGTTTTTGCAAAATTTTGCTTAAAAAACAATCAATCTCAAACACTTAAGTAGGGATTTGGAGCCACAACGAAGATCCTAAGATTAGGACCTGGGTTTGTTTTTGACATAGGTTGACTGTAAAAGAAGACACGTTTTTTTCATTTAGGTACCAATATAGTGAACGTCACAAAGCCCCTTAAAGTTGATTCCAAGCAGTTGCTGAATAGCCGTGGCAAACATGATATTTTTGTTCTCAATCTACGTAGGTAACTCAAAAAAAGAGACAAATCATGCAGAGCTCTAGTTGTATCTCAGTTGCCACAAATATTTGTAGCAGCTGACCCAGTATTGTGCTAAGAGAGAGTATGGTGGCCCTTCAGCGATGATGTTCAGTCTGTGCCTACGGTAAGTATAGTTCCTGAGGGTAGGTCACAAACCACAGACCAGATCTCAATCTCTGGGTTTGTCCTTCTGCAGAGCACAAGCCCTCTCTTAGGGAGAGAGTGAGAGAGAGTATGGGCTTAATTACCACGCGAGCCCACCGAGGATTGGCTATTTCAAGCACTGAGTATGTGAACACCTTAGAAACTCAGGTTTCCTCACGATGTTGCTACTAAATAGTGCGAAATAAATAAATGTAGTAAACTGACAAGTCTATATTACTACTGTAGAGCAAGACGCATGATACCGGGGCAGGTGGACTGAGGCTGGCTATGGAAACCCTCACGGCACGCGGTAACAACACAAGTAGCAAATAGGGTATTACTTTATATGCATGAGGTAATATAACCCGACTGACCGCCAGCTTCGTCTCTTGCGTCTGTGTAATTAGTTAACTGTAAGTACTGATGTTGATGTACCGCGCCCGGCAATATTGCCAATATGCCCGGGCTGGGTCTTGGTCTTGCTATCTGGGTCTTGATATAATGAGTTATCACGACGTTACATTTCGGTGAAATTAAACACCACATTTTATGCCTCCTATTCTCTTTTTAAAATTTACACTACGGGATTTCACAGTAGGTAAATCTCTATTTTAGAGTAAAAAAAACTACCAATATTATTGAGCTGTCAGGTGTAGATAGATAGATAGATAGAGAACACTTTATTGTACATAAAAATGGAAATGGTGTATTTTTCTTACAGTGTAACATATTTCCAAATTGCGAAGTAGGTAACACTATTTAAGTTAGCTTTAGGCTCTGACGAACATTATTTAAGTTACAGCCTTTAATTAGAGACTTAAATAATGGCTAATAATTTAAGGGTGGTGGAAGATATTTACGATGAAATAAGCTCGCCGGTTCTCTGCCTTTTTGCAGAAACATTTTCGGCCGATTATCATTTGGCAACTAACGTTTCAAATAATATTATTTTGCGGAATAATCATTTGCCAACTATTCTTATATATTTTTTTGATTTCCCAACCTCGTAGTTGCCAACTGTTTGTTTGGTTTGCTTTTTATAATGAAATCTTTCAAAATGCCAACTAGCGTAGCGTATATTTAGGTAGCGTATATTTTACGCTTAATATTCATTCGGTCGGCCAAAATTTTTTCTGCAAAAAGGCAGAGAACCTTCGGTCTTACATGTTCAACCTAACACGCTCCTTCGCGCTCCGCTACGCTACGCGCTTCGTCGCACCTATAGTTTTGTCGCAGATTGAGTCTCGTCGGCCACCCCTCTAGCCAGTAATATTTCCATTCCCAGTAATATTTTTCTTAAATTAAAAATGCAAATAATTTTTTTTTATCGTAAAATCAATGTATGAAAAGGGAACTTACACTGACGAAACTTTATTCATCTACTTAATAGTGGTTTGCCTAGTAAAAGACTTCACAAATAATAAATTCCCAAAACGTTTTGTGTCATTATAATAATCAGCTTAACAATAATCCTACCAAATAAAACATTGCGGTACAAAAATTTGTATAAATCGTTTGTTGTCAACGTAATAAATAGGTGAAAGGTTGGTTGGCAAGTGATAATCAGCGTAACATATTTCTGCGAAAAGGCAGGACACCAAGCTCGCCATGTAAACTTTTAAAATTTCAAATTTTTGTGTTTTCTTTAAATATTTTGTGTGCAAGTATAAAGTATTTTTGTAGAGATTTCCTTTATTTTTAAACAGCCTTTAAATGGGACCTTTAAAAATTGCGCTCGCACGTTATTGCGCCAACTATCCGTGCCCGGGCATATTGGCAATATTGCCGAGCACGGTATATCAATAACTAAAACCGAATGAAGTGTAAGCGCAATAGCTTGAGCGGTGGCCCTTCAGCTATGATGTTTTGGTTTGGTTCTCGACATAGGTAAACTACCTTTTTGCATCTACGTAATGAGATGATTTATACAGCGTCCAGTGGTATCCTCACTCACACTAGATGGGTGATGGGACCACTCCGACGCTGTAGTGCCTGGGACATGGTTTTATAGATGTTGTAGGCTTGCCCAGCACCTATACCATCCTGACAGCTATCTATATGGATATCTTTATCCCTAGATTAAGCAATATCATTTGCAAACGAAACCTGTAGAAACGTCTCAGGTATTCAGTTTCAATTTATTTCTTAGTCTCTCTTTTTCTCTGAAAGAAAGAATTCAAAATATTCAAGAGTCCTACCTTAAGCGGGTAAAATATACTACACTAATGACAGTACACCAACATTTAGGCACATTCGATATTCCTCTACATTTTTGTTGCACTGAGCTGTGCAGAGCTCACTTATTGTATAGGTTCACTGTACCCTCACACCTTCTGAGATTCTACCTCTATCATAATTTTAAAGCAGCCTGAAGATTCCGAATACACTTAATTATAATTTCGTCAGACGAGTGCAAATATTTCGCTTTTCAAAGGTTTGAGTTTCGGGTCTGAAGCAAGAGATCACTCTTGGTCTAATGTCAAACTCAGCTCAAGTGGCTTACAGTCGTAAATTCGTAAGGTCCTGGTTCGTACCATAATAGACTGGTATCATAATTTGCATTTTTCATCATATTGAACTGATCGGCTCTCATCTTGTAATATTATGTAATGAAGCGCTCGTGGCCTAGTGGAACCGAGTGGGCTTGTAATAATATTATGAATGTCTTACAATCCTCCATCAGTCCGGACTTGGCCCCCGTGGTTGAGTATGGCTTAACCTTCCTGCGACCCGTGCCCCAGCAGTGGGGAACACGCGTTGATATCGAATACATAATGCCTAAAAGCTTTACGGATATTTTACGGACAATGACATCAGTCTGTCGTGTGGATGCGTTTTAAATAATAGGACACATTTGTAGTAAAGAAGATAATTAACACTGTAGCCATAAGCAGGCTTCTGTAAACTTACCTAATGTTTTAAACACCATACTTATGGCCTACATTACAGTGGTAGCGCAGTGGTAGAACGCTGGCTTCACGTCCGGGAGGTCTTGGATTCGAATCACAGCATGTACCAATCACTTTGTTTTCTAAATACATTTGTGAAGTTGTATCAGCAATACCACACGTGAGGAATTTAAATAACTCAAACGGTAGGGACCGTTTGAATTATTTAAATTCCTCAGCAAGTTCCTCAGTCGCTAAGTAAAATTGAATTGAAAAATCCTTTATTACCCAAAAAGGGATTTGTTCAAAGGCAAGCTTCATACTAGTAAGTGTTTTCTTCCAACTAACCTTGAGTTAAGTGGATAGTGGTGTTAATTATGAACATTATGTGTACGCATCCTTTAAATGTACTCATACTCTATGAACGATCATACAACAATCGGTTCTGTGGTCTGTCAATTGTTTCTTTTTCTTCTTCTTCTCTGTGCCCTCTCGTCGAGTGCGGTTGCTATATTTTGCTAATACTGTATTAAATCTAATTGCATCTGTCCATTGTAAAATCCAATAGTAAGCATTAATGGTGAACATTATATTGCTGCTCATTGCCTTCACTCCGTGGTTTTATTTGTATCTTCCGACGCAAATCCACTGCCACCCGGCCCACTCTGCTCATCAGGTTATGGGCCCAGACATCCAGTGGAAGATACAAATATTTGCAATGTCTGTAGAACAGGAGGCGTTACCAACAGCTGGAGTGAGTGGCCAGATTAACGCGACAATCGTTGGAGGTGCAGCAACTTCTATAGAGAAATTGGATGGCGTGGCAAACTATACCACATGGAAGTTTGCAATGAAAATGTCCCTCACGTTTGAAGGGCTATGGGACTGCGTGAATGGAAGTAACGCAGAAGTAGACAGCAACAGAGATAGCCGTGCACTGGCGAAGATTTGTTTGGGGGTAAAGCCTACATGCTACCAATATGTGCACGACTGCAAGACGGCCAAAGAGGCGTGGACCAAGTTGGCTACCATTTTTGAAGACAAAGGTCTGTACCGTCGGGTCGTGTTAATGAGAAAGCTTCATCATGCGGACTACTCGGAGTTCAAAGGTATGTCGGAATACATCAATCACATCATGACACTAGTACAGCAACTCGCTGACATCGGGAAAGTAATTGAGGATGGTGAGGTAGCAGAATTGCTCCTCAGCGGACTACCATCTGACTTTGATACGTTGGTGTCAGGCCTGGAGACTGTGTGCATAAGTCAAACACTATCAACAGAACTGGTGAGGACCCGTCTTCTACAAGAAGAATTCAGAAAAAACTCAAATGACCAATTAAGTGATGTGGCCTATGTAACGAAGAAAAGAACGGTCATTTGTCACTTTTGTAAGAAGCCCGGCCATATAAAAGCCAGATGCTTTCAATGGAAGAGACAGCAACAACAACAAAAACAAGCTAATGGAAAGGAAAAGTCTCTCATCGCATCAAGCTTTATGGCAGTTTCATCGAAGGACTGGATCGTTGATTCGGGTTGTTCCTCTCATATGTGCAATAATAAAGACTATATTCAGGATTTAAAACACTGTGATAATTCAGTTTGTATAGCTAACAATGAAACTTTGAAGAGTGATGGTGTAGGTCATGTAAGTATGTCCATTGATGACAGATCTGCATGGAAGATAAAAGATGTGATGTATGTTCCGCAGTTGTCCAGTAATTTGCTTTCGGTTAGTAGAATGGCTGAGAAGGGCATGTCAGTATTGTTCAATAAGGATGGATGTTTTATCTATGATAAGTGTAAAGTAGTAGGTCACTATGTCTTGTCTGCTGAGTTGTGTAAGGGGATTTACAAGTTGAGTGATGTCTCTGTACAGTCTGTATTACAGACAAGTGAGCATTCTTCGGCACTCCTACACAAAGTGAAGGAGGCACAGAGTGCACAGGTTGCTACACAAGATGTGTCAGTGGAAGTATGGCACAGGAGATTGGGTCATTTATCGCTGAAGGGTATGTATTCTCTGCGGCAAAAGGCTGCGCATAATCTTATGTTTCAGGAAACAGCTGGAATTAAAGCATGTACTGCATGTCTCGAGGGGAAGCAAGTGGCCAAAGCCTACCCAAAGGGCATAGCGAGAAGAGCCAGCCAGCCGCTTGAGATCATACACTCTGATGTTTGCGGGCCTATGGAGGAATGTAGCTGGAGTGGTGCGAGATATCTACTCACATTTACCGATGACCACACAAGGAAATCATTTGGATACTTGCTAAAGAAGAAATCAGAGGTAATGACTTGTTTTCTTGAGTTTAAATCCATGGTAGAAAAGCAAACAGGAAAGTTTATTAAGTGCCTACGTACTGATAATGGTGGTGAGTACTGCAGTGTCAAGTTCACCAATTATTTATTGAAAGAGGGTATAGTTCATCAGACCACAGTGCCATATTGTGCTCAGCAGAATGGTGTATCAGAGCACCTTAACAGGACTCTGGAAAAGGTATGTTGCATGTTAAGGGAAGCTGGTCTTTGCAAGTGTTTCTGGGGTGAGGCTGTAATGACAGCAATTTATTTAAAAAACAGGAGCCCTACAGCTGCTTTAGCAGGCCAGTTACCAGAGGAATTATGGTGTCAACGAAGTATTAGTCTTGGACATCTTCGTGTTTTTGGTTGCATTGCCTATTCATTGCTGCCTGAGCCTAAACGGACTAAATTGGATGCAAAATCCGTTATGTGCATTTTTGTGGGTTATAGCGAGACCTCTAAAGGATATAGATTGTTGTTGCCATCCAATCCTGAAAAGATTATTATATCTAGAAATGTGGAATTTATTGAACATACATTTTATAGACATATTGACACATTGAATGTGTCTAGCAGTGGTACTGCGAATTGCAATTGTAATACCAATGTGCAATTGAATGAGTCACTTATGTTTGATGTCATAAAAAGCAACAATGAATTGAATTTGAAAGAATCTAATAATATAAATTGTGATAATGGCAATGTTCCAAATGATAATATAATTAATGAGAATAATAATTTTAATTTTGACATGAATAATACTTCTACTCAAGATGTAAGTTATAATAAAAATTCGTCTCTAACTTCAGATGGCGATTTCGAGTACTGCAGTGGCATTGAGGGTGAGTTATCCCCTGCTGAGCCTGTCCTTGTAGAGGACAGACTGCATTCCTCAGGGAATGAAATGGTGAAGGAAGCAGCTGCGACTCGTCCGGAGGTTCCCGTGACCGTCTGTGAGCGTTCCGTGCGGTCTACTCGGAATGTAATGCCAAAAAGGTATAATGATTTTGATTTGTCTTTGTCTGTGCAAAGTTCTATAAACGATGAGCCTGAGACATACGAGGAAGCTGTAAGTAGTTCAAATAGTGATGATTGGAAAAATGCAATGCAAAATGAATATCAGTCACTCATTGAGAATAAAGTATGGAAATTGGTAGATAGACCATCAAATGTGAATATAATAAAGTGTAAATGGGTCTATAAGGTCAAGCACGATACTTCAGGTAATTTTGATCGATACAAAGCTCGCTTGGTTGCTCGCGGCTATACTCAAAAAGAGGGTATTGATTATGTTGATACTTTTTCTCCTGTAGTTCGTCATTGTACAATTAGAATGCTGTTTAGCTTGGCGAATGAGCTGGACATGAATATAGAGCACATAGATGTTGCTACTGCATTTCTGAATGGAGAATTGAATGAATGTATCTATATGGAGCAACCTCTAGGTTTTATTAAAGACAATATGAAAGTATGTTTATTACAGAAGAGTTTGTATGGCTTAAAGCAAGCTAGCAGGATGTGGAACATGAAAGTCAATGAAGTTTTGTCTAAGAATGGTTATATTCAGAGCAAGTGTGAACCATGCGTTTATGTAAAGAAATCTGAACAGGGCTTAACAATCATTGCATTGTATGTAGATGATTTTTACATTTTCTCGAACTGTTCAACTGATGTATTGTTCAATTTACTACAGAAAGAGTTTGATGTCAAACACTTAGGATCATTGAAAAATTGTTTGGGCATGAATGTAACTAGAGATAGACAGAAAGGTATTTTAACTTTAGACCAGTCAAACTATGTAAAAAGAATGTTGTTACGTTTTGGAATGTCAGAATGTAAACCAATTTCGACTCCTATGATGTTAAATAATAAGTTGCAAAAATCAGAGACTAGAATTGATGATAATCAGTATAAATATAGGCAACTTATAGGTTCATTAATGTATCTATCAGTGTGCACAAGGCCTGATATCGCATTTGCATGCAGCCAGTTGAGCCAATACTGCAATAGTTTTGATAAAAGTCATTGGCTAGCAGCAAAAAGAATATTACGTTATTTGGCTGGAACAATAAATCATGGTTTGAATTTTTATAAAAGTAATAACTTAGACATTACTGCTTATGCCGATGCAGATTGGGCAAATGATATAAACAATAGAAAATCATACACAGGGTTTGTTGTTAAACTAGGTAAAAATGTAGTTAATTGGGAGTCTAGGAAACAACGCTGTGTTGCCTTGTCAAGTACCGAAGCCGAATATTTGGCAATAGGAGATGTCTGTAAAGATCTGTGTTTCATAAAGAATTTCTTATCGGAGTTATTGAATAAAGAAATGAAAATTGTAATATTTAATGATAACCAAAGTGCTCAAAAACTCCTAGAGGTAAAGGAATACTGTCATAAGAGAACAAAACATATAGATTTAAGATACCATTTTGTCAAAGAGTTTGTTCAGAACCATTATGTAACAGTAAGGTACCTATCTACTGATAAGATGATAGCAGATATTTTAACAAAGCCATTGCCCTCTGTTAAACATTACAGTTTTATTCATGACTTGAATCTAAAAGCACTATAGTTGTATGTTTTATTATTCTTGAAAATGTTTTTGAGCATGCAACTAAACCTAATGCCATGTTAGTTATGGAGTCATGTTATTGTAAGGAATGATAGAGTTACATATTTTTGTAAAGCCTGTATGCACGTATAATTTACTAATGTACATGTGATATAGTCTTAAAGAATGATAGACTTGTTTGATAATAACTGTTTGTTTGTACATGTACATAGATTTGTATTTTCTTTTTGTGTGAATCGAAATACTATGGTTTTTGGTTGCATACATAGTAAATTATTGATTGTTTGATTAATCAGTTCTATGTATATAGGCATGTAACATTCTATCTACATGTAGAGTATAGTGAACATGACATGTAGAGTATATTGTAGAGTACTTTATATACATACGTACAATTGATTGTAGAGTCTCCTTAGGGTGTAGAGACTGGTATTGTGTATTGCTACATTGTAAAGCATGAGGGGAAGTGTTAATTATGAACATTATGTGTACGCATCCTTTAAATGTACTCATACTCTATGAACGATCATACAACAATCGGTTCTGTGGTCTGTCAATTGTTTCTTTTTCTTCTTCTTCTCTGTGCCCTCTCGTCGAGTGCGGTTGCTATATTTTGCTAATACTGTATTAAATCTAATTGCATCTGTCCATTGTAAAATCCAATAGTAAGCATTAATGGTGAACATTATATTGCTGCTCATTGCCTTCACTCCGTGGTTTTATTTGTATCTTCCGACGCAAATCCACTGCCACCCGGCCCACTCTGCTCATCAAGTGGAAGAGGTAGCGCCAAGGATTTTTTGAAAATTATATAAACTACATATAGCAAAATATAGCATAAAATTTTAAATTTGTAACGGTGCGAACCTCTTCACACAATTTTTATTTCTTTTTCCATCTATCATTTTCAAATATTTAAATTATGTACGCCACACATTCTTAGATTTCCCTCATTTTTCACCACTACTACTTTACGCTTTGACCAGATCTGACTTTTACCTGCTTCTCCGTTTATCCGATAGTATAATAGTACAAATAGGTACATAACTACAAAAGCTTTGGCCTTTACATCTATTGCATCTACGTAATGAAATGATTTTACCGTCCAATCAAGATTTACGACGTGCTTCGCGAGGCACGTTAAGCCGTTGCACGGTGCCTGTTGCTATGAATGACAGTCATTAAGCCATGTCAGAGGCCTTATGGGCGGCTTGAACTTCTGACAGTAAGGCCCGACACTGTCTTACAATCCTCCACCAACACGGACTATGCCCTCGTGGACCACGAGTCGTGGTGGAGTATGGCATATCCTTCCTGCGATGGAGGAAGAGACCCGTGTCCCAGCAGTGGGGGCATACAAAGGTTGGATGTCATAACAGTGACGATTTACATAAGGCGCTTTGGGGAATACCGCATCAAAAACCTTGAAGCTGACCCTGAGGTAGGCTCTACACAGATTCTAAAAATTAATATTTTTGATGTTTAAAAAGTTATGATTTTTATTGCATTGGTGGCGCTAGTTAGCACCCCAAAGCGCCTTAAGAAGCGCAGATCTCAAGTAACGCTACACTTACAGGTAGGGACGTCATTTGAAGTTACAAATCCTTTCGTGGGTGGTCCAAATTAGCGACATTTATACAGATGTCGTTAATTTCGAATACTTTCGAGGACACCGATCGTATACGATGCAACAATGTTCGAAGGAGTTAATAAAAATAAACGTTACTAAGGTAATCAAAATTTTAATTATCATAATCATTACATAAACAAATATTATGTTGCAGTTAACAGAAACGTTGTTGACATGTTGAATTTAACTTTTTTTTTCAAACCTACTTTAAAATATGAAACATTTAAAGTACATAAATAAATAATTTTTTTGACCAAAATAAAATAAATAAATTTTAGAAATGAGTCCATACTTCTAAGGCACTTTTTCTTTATATCACAGAGTATAGCAATTACAAAACTAATATTAATTTTTAATCCACAAGTTACATTGATGGTGAACCCAGTTATTGCTTACATCGTATGAGTCTGAAATATTACTTAACATAATTTAAGATAGTAGTTACAGTAAGTAATAGCACCTAAGAACTCTACTGACAAATAATTTGAGTATAACAGCTAAAGAAATAGTCTTAATAACAGTCCAAGTAAAGGGACTAATTACATTTAAGTGATTCCACTCGTGATTTTGTTACACTTTTAGTCGTATTGTAATGGCAATAATATTATAAGCATTGTTTTTTTTACAATTTTTTTGACATATAGATACTTACCAACGGTCAGTAGACGTATGTTTATCTATAAAGTAGGTAATTAAGGGACACCTATGCACAGGCCAGGTATATAATTATGGATATAATCAATCTATATATAATCCATACGCGAAGAGCCATCAACGGTGGCTCTGGCTCAGAGCCATCGTTGAAACTGAACGCTGATTACCACTTAACCGTATCCACAGTCCTAAACTCCACTTAGTGACAAACTAAGTTCAAATTCAACTGTGAAATCGATTTAAAGCATGTCGTTAAAAAAAACGGACGAAGTCAGAACTTCTTGTTACCTAATAGCTTTTATAAACATTCTCACAAACATTTCTACACAGCGCACATTAAAATTAATTATAAAATTATGACCGAACTTACTTATTCGCCGAATCATTTTGAAGACTTGATGAGATCCCTAAATACTACCTTGTGAGTACTGACAAAACTTTCATCACATGTTAACCATTTTTACCCGAGGAGCAGTAATTCAACTGATTTGAGATTCAGTATGCCACCAATATCGCACGTCCTAAGTTTGGTTGATTAATTCCTTAGTTTGGTTGAATATATTACTTTTCAAATAATTGTATTAAGTTCTTAGACAGCTTTCTATGATACATTTTACATATAAGGACATAAAAGTTTAATTTAAGTGTGGCGAGAAAATTTTCTTTTGAAATTACATTTACACTCATTACACAATAGCCTAAAGGTATTTTTTTACATTTGACAACTACTTGCAATTTGATCTTTTTGCTAGATACTTCGCTACCATGCCGCCGCAACAAGAACTGTACCATTCGTTCTTGGGTTAGTTGAAAGAATAACCGTAGTATTGCTTAATATTTAACAACAAATACAGAATAACATTTTGGCCCTTAACGGTAGTAATTGCATAAAATTACACGTCAAATACAGCATTACATTTTACCAACCAAAATTGTTATATTTGGTTCACGAATGCTATTACAATGGTATAGTAAAAACAGAAGAATTACCCATACTGCAAGTAACTTATTTTCCCACCAGTTGCTAAAAAGCAACTGTTGGATACAACAAATGACACAGAGACGTGTCTCGCTCGTGAATGCGTTGGCCCTAGATCAGGGAAAATAAGATAGGGTCAAAAACGTTGGCAAGAAATATTTTCATGATTTAAATAACGCTGCCCATAAATCTACATTAATTGACCGTTTGCGTGGCATATTTACAGGTATAACTAATTCCCAACGATATGAATTTTATCCAACATATAACTGTAGGACTAAACAAAGTAAAGAGTTATTATAATTGACGATTGAGGAACTACAGGTACACTCTTCTATGTTACAGATCACAAGCTAGATTCACTTTCAGTAACTATGATTTAAGCTTCAGATTGCTGAGGTTGGTCAACACATACGTTTGATTATGGCCGGCGTCTGGAATCTAGAGGGTACCATCATAATATTGACAACTAATGTCGAATCTCGAAGAGACTTTTAAAAGCTTCAAAGTTATATTTCAGTCACTTCACTACCAGGCAAGCGGATTCTACTATACGTCATACAAAAGTAGTATATTAGTGGCATTACTACGAGTACCTACTGGAAAAGCGTCCACCGTACGTGGACAGTGTGCTATAATTCGTAGCAGGTCATCTATTGAGTCATACTTGTAGATGTGATTGTGCTTACCCACATAGAAACAGAGACGGAGGCGATACTGTCCGTTCCCTTTGTTCCCGAGATTACGCACACAGTATCAGTGTGCACGTGTCTAACACACAATTCACACCAAGTCGCCTACGTGAGAGCAGAGTACGTAACATGATGCTCTCAAATAGTAAACCAATTTATTTTGGCACATTTGAGCATCTTGCTTTATTTCATTTATCTTCATTGCAGAGTGACTTGAGGGTAGCCATTCTATTCAGCTTTATTCTGGGTGTTACCAAAATTATTTTTTTAAACAATGAAAATAACTAGAAGTAAGAGGGGTTGGTGTTTCTTGAGTGAATGAATATACCTATCTAGATACCAACTATCTACTATGTCAATTGTCCCTACGGCGGACGCAATACCAGTGACTACTCTAACAGCGCATCGTACAAAAAATGTGTACGTCTCTCAGTCAAGGGACGCTCAACTGAGCGAAAAGAACTGCTTGCCGGGCATCTTCTGCTTTTGTTTCTTGAGGAAGTCCCGCGCCTGGCGGTCGCCCTGCCGCGTCTCGAGGGCTTTGATCGCATCCCCATCTGTGAACAAAAGGTACAACATAAATTGACTGGAACTGATCGATTCGGAATGGAATGGGGTAGGATATAATAGGACAGAACGTAATTAGAGGTCACGCCACTATACAACTCATTGACTTGCTTAGGCCTGATCTAATATTGCGACATTGGGTGTAATAGAAGTAATAGAGACGGGTCAGAACTGAACGAAATCTAACAGGGCAGGTCGGGACGGGATGTGATGTGACTGAACGAGACGGTACGAGATATGATACAATAGGACATAAGGTAATTAGACATTGGAATTAGAAATGGGACGGCACGGGACGGAACGGAATCGTGTAGGATAGGACGGAACGGAATTACAGATAACGACACTAAAATGTTTGAGAACTCACCGACTTCCTTACGAAACATGTTCTTTGGTTCCGATAAAGTGCATTATTAGAAGCAGTCTGTCCTTGTAGGGACGGGACAAAACGTAGGTAACTAAACTTAATGGTACAGGATGGAACGAAATGGGATAAGTTACAAAAGGACGAAATGAAATCTGGGATTAGAAAAAGAGATGAGACGGTACAGAATAAAACGGAATAGGACAGAACGGAATTCCATTAGGATCACACCACTAAAAATTCTCTGTTACTTATAGTTGATGAACTCACCAACTTCCTTAGGCGTGGTCAACGATAAGTGCCCTTGAGGCAAAGAACTTATGTGATCAGCTGTATCGGGCACATCGTCGCAGAGACGCAGTTAAGCCTCGCCGATAATAAACGTGTTGCTCATGCTGAACATGTTCTTTGGTTCCGATGAAGCGCATCATTAGAACCAGTCTGTCCTTACAGGGACGGGACATAACGTAACTAAACTTAACGACACAGGACGGGACGACGCGGGATGAAACGGAACGGAATGGGATAAGATACAAAAGGACAGAATGGAATTAGAGATTAGAATCCAAACGAGGCGGCGGAATGGAACGGAACGGAATAGGATTGAACGGAACTACAGATCACGCTACTAAAAATGCTCTGTTACTCCTAATTGGTTAAATCACAGACTTCTCTAGGCATAGTCAGCGGGAGCTGCACTTGAGGCAAAGAACTGATGGGCTCGGCTGTGTCGGGCACGTCACGGAACCACAGGTAATCCTCACCGATGAACGTGTTGCTCACGCTGAACATGTTCTTTGGTTACGATGAAGCACATCATTAGAACCAATCTGTCCTTAAAGGGACGGAATAGAACGTAACTAAACATAACGTCACAGGACGGGACGACGCGGGATGGGACGGAATGGGGTAATATAAAAAAGGACAGAATGGAATTAGAAATAGAGACGAGGCGGCACAGACAGAATGGAATTGAACGGAATAGGATAGTATAAGACAGAACGGAATTATACAAGACACTACTAAAAATGCTCTGTCATGAACTCACCGACTTCCTTAGGCCTGGTCAGTGGGAGGTGCACTTGAGGCAAAGAACTGATGGGCTCGGCTGTGTCGGGCACGTCGCAAAGCCGCAGGTAAGCCTCGCCGATAAACGTGTTGCTCACGCTGAACATGTCTTTGTCCTTCACCACGAACTGGAACAGCCCGTCCTTCTGGCCCCGCTGCTCGGGCGTTAGGGGGCTGGTGGGGTTAAGAAAGAAAAACATTCTCATTTTTTTTTTTACGTAGCCAATAAAAGTGTTCGTGGCCTAGTCGAGCCGAGTGATTGGAGTTAATCACTTGAGTTAAGCAACAACAGGCGCGGTCAGGTGAAGGATGGGTGACCGTCCCGTGGCAAGGGGCATTTTTCCGAGCGCTTCCGTGCTTCGCAAGGTACGTTAAGCCGTTGGTGCCGGCTGTCATGTAATGGCAGTCGTTAAGCCACGTCCGAGGCCTTATGGGCGGCTTAATAACTTCTGACGGTAAGACCCGCCACTGTCTTACAATCCTCCACCAACCCGGACTTGGCCTCCGTGGTGGAGTGTGGCCTAATCTTCCTGCGATGCAGGAAGAGTCCCGTGCCCCAGCAGTGGGGGCATAAAAGGGTTGATAACGAATATAAGTACATAGAATGTTTACACAGACTGCAAACTTACATGAGAAACATTTCGTCGTACAATGGGAAGAGATTCTTATTGTGCGTCTGAGTCTTTGGCCTCACAGTGTTGGCAAATGTATCTTCAGGCAGTAATACGACTCGGACGTAAGAATCACATAAACCTGGAAAAAAACCAACGTTATAGCGTTACATGCTTTAGGTGCATTCCTTCGAATACAAAAAAAGGCAAATTTTCGTATTGGCTGCATATGGAAAATCGTTTTGAATCTCCGGAATAAGTCAAACTTTAAGAGTAGAATGTCCTAAAGTTTATTAGAAAGAGTCAAAGCAGCGTTTAAGAAGATAACACATTTTTTATGTACCTACTCAAAAAGAAGGAATTATACAGACATTTCTTAATCAGTGCGATTACTAAGAGTAATCACATCCAGAGGCCGGGAGTATGGCCCCAGCAGAGGAGACATACAAAGGGTTATCAATCAATCACTTACAGACAGCCTATGGATCTATCAAGCCAGCCCATAAATCAAGCCCAGTGTTGGGCGTAGGCCTGTTCTCTTTTACGCTAACCCATCCGGTCCTTTGCTAATCTCATCCTAGCCGCTTTCACAATGGACAGCCTTTGGATGAAATGGATTAATATATTGGAGATGGAAATAAATGCACAACAATAAAAAATAATAACATGAGAGATATCATTCATCAAATTAATATAATTCTTTGTTTCTTTTTTTTACTTAAAATTGTTCTCTACCAGAGCTTTAACTTGTGTCTTTCGACTACACTATGTTAGTAAATTTCATTTATATTTGGGGTTTTACTGAACATTTGATACATTTACAACATAAACGCAAAGGAAAGCTAGAGAGGGAGTTCTACCTGAATCTCGCTCAAGCAAAAATCTATCCTAAGCACTCACCATTAGAATCCGTAGGCGTCAGATTCCTTGCATTCATAATCTCCAGCTTCAAGTGATCTTCAATAAACTGTGCTCGGACCGTGAGCACACCTAACGTCGGCTCGGTGATCCCTTGCTGCTCCTGCCACCTTTCCAAATAGTATTGGTGTATCAACTCTCTGGTCTCCATACCGTGGAGCTTCAACAGGTATTCTACTTTCTTCAAGTTCTCCGACTTGTACACATTGTTTTCGCCTATTCTAAACGAAGCGTTCAATTCCTTTAGGCACTCGTGGAGGTTCGCGAAAAAAGACGGTGGCCGTCGTTTCTGGAAATTCGGCAAGGCGGTTAGATTGTGCGGACGGGCGATAAATTTACCGATTGTTAAACCAGAAGCCGTCACATTTAAGTTGATACCGCCACCAATGAAAGGTCTATTTCCACATTAATATGTATCGTACTTTTGTAGTTTTGCAACTAGTACCAACACTACAGTTAAATAGGTTTGTAGGGTGTCAAAAGTCACAGTACATACTGATAACAATATGCAAACTCCCTTAACCTCGCATGCAATGAAAACGTTTACAATCTGCTTTTAACGTAATTAAATCTGGATGCTTATGAGATATTGTATTACAGCCATGCGGCCAAACCATGCAGAACAAATTATATTTAGGTTTTGCAAAGCGATTTTAATACAATCAAGCTTTTATGACATTTGCAAATCCCGTATCGAGGTATAATCATTTTAAGGTGACACCTAATCGATTGCAAATATGAGCTTCATAATATTCAAAATTAAATTAACGTTCACTTTTGTTCATATTCATTTTATCACATGACACTAATTATTGAAAAAATTATGACCTTACGTACAAAAAATAGGGAACTAGCTTTCTAACAAACATCACAATATAGAGCAGTTTTTTAACACAGGGTACAAGAAAAAGGTAAGGCCATTCACAACATACACTCACATAATATTCACAGCTCTTTACTAAACTCGCGAAGTCTGTCACACATAGAGGCACAAAGGCGTAAGTAGATAAATATTAAAGTGCGTCTGTGTGCGACTGCGCTCGCGCTCTTAGTACGAAGTTGTATCTACAGAGTGTTAATTTACTATCGCCTTTCCCGAAATCCACGTATTCTCTGAATCATTACCGTAATTTTTTTCAAAGACACCATGCCTGAGAAATCAATAGGTTAGGAGATTTTTTTCATGTTTTATTTGCATCTTATATCGCATACAGAACGTTTGATCCCAGTTAACCTTATCGAAATGGTCTTTTAGTAAATGAATTTACAATTTCAACGCGCTATATATTCAAAACATCGGGATCTCAAGCACGCGAAACACAGGTTTATACTTTTGTGCCATAGAAACGCTGAAAGTTACTCGTTGAGCACGATTTAAAATTTTAAAAACCCACAAAATATTTTAATACCCAGCAATTTTTTAATAACGTATTTTTTTAATGTACAGTATACGTAGCTTTCGGGTCGGGCTTCAGAATTATTACACTCTGTATGGCTTGTACGCGATTTTATAGTTGATCACGGTTTATAAATTAGGCCGATTTTGTAATGTTCATACACATGAAAATCTTTGTTAGAGTATTGATTAATTAAACCACCTCGAATATGTAAGCCAAAGTTGAAAATTCTCTTTTAAATTTTTTCATTCTTTATACAAGACAACCGCGTCGTTTTTCATTTGTATTAAATATAAGAAATGATATTTTTTTACTTTTAGCTTCTTGGACGTGGTTTAATATTTACCAACTAAAAAGGCGGCTTCAAGGATTTTCGTTATTGTATACTTCCGTCATTCATAAATTCCTACCGTAGTTAATATGCTGGAATCGGTGATAGGGTTTTTTATTCGTAGACTGAGATGGGAATTATAATAATAAAATAACTTCACTGCGTCACTATTACGTAACTTCTCTACTGTATAGTCTAATCCGATGTAACCTAATACATTGAGAATTTTTACACTAAGGGATCGTCAAAATGGTTATAATATAACCCAATACAGTGGACAGTTACGGAAGCCAATATACGGGTTATGACTAGAGTACCTTTTGCTATAGTAGTTACTATTGCCTAGTTAGGCAAGAACACCATCAAGATATTATCATATTTTATGTACCCTCAAACAACGGCACGAGTCACCTGTTTCGTGGCGTTAAGATGTCAGAATTTGACAATTTATAGTACTGGAAAGTCACGCCTTTTGTAACCGAGACTCTCTTCCTCAAACTACCTAGCCTGTTAATGTATGATCTTTTAGAGTTCTAATCCTATCTAGTCATCCTATGCAGCTGGTCTGCGACGTCACTTTTCCGTATTCGGGTTCTCCAATGCAAGTGCGGATTTTTTCTTCGTACGGAAAAAACGTACGTATGCGGTAGCATTTTGTATAGATTTGCATTCGAGAAACCGAATACGGAAAACAAATGCGGAAAACGTCGGCCAAGTCTAAATGCCAAACTGCTTAGGCTGGCCACAAAGTGGCCAGACTACGCATGTCTGTCACCCGATTCACACGGAATAGTACCCGTGTGTAAAACCAGTGATCAACTAGTCACGTTCAAGCAGTTCTGCAGTGAATACTGTGTGATCAACGTCGGTAGGTTCACAACAGTGCGGGTAGTGTATGTTTACCGCGTCTAAGTGTACTGCCGCCGACTTGCTCAGCCGTCGCGGGTCGATTAGCCGGCTAAGCCTGGGCTTACGGTGCTGGCGTGGAATAAAAACAACATCTTTAGAGGACTCACAGCCGTTTCCTGTAAGCGATCCATCTGATTCTATAGCAGGGATGGCGAACCTTTGCAGGACTACTTGCCATTTTTTATTAAAAAATATTACGTGGCCATGACGTGCAAATTTTGTCTGAGGAAATTTGGCCATAATTTTGCAACTGGCGTTTCAATATAAATAAATTTTTGACAAGTTTACATAAATTCCTTATTTATTGGAGTGCCTGTATTACGTACCGCTGGCTCGCCATCACTGATATATAGAGAAGCCTACAGGCAGATAAAAGTTGATAGTTCAACCATATACATTTATGTCAAAAATTTACTGCAGGCAGACTTGCGTTGATGGATCGACTATAACAGGCAAACCGCCATAAACCACCCAGGCCCAATTTCTACGTTCAAACCGGCATGTCACTAAACCGAGTTTAATACGCCAAATAGGAATGCACACTTCCAGCATAGATAGCAAGACGCGAGGCGCGTCTTTTCCCTGGTTATAATTATGTCAAAATTCGACAACTAATGCATTCGAATGTCTCGACATTTGACAGAGACAAAACTGCATGACCGCGCATCTATGATGGATATTTGAACTCAGGTAAGTGACAAACCGCATTAGTGAAATCGGGATTCACTAGCTGATTTAAGACAATAAATAGATCGACTGACAAGTAAAATCTGACAGTGACATGTTAAATTTAAATTATGGACTAATTACAGGGAACAGCCATTAGTGCTCTATTATACATCTCTAATAATGACTAGAATAACAAAATCGGTGCCTTAAATAATGTCAATCGTCGAACAGCCCCTATATTACGCACAGCTAAACCAGAGCGATTCCATAATAATTTAACAGTTTGACGATTGGAATCGGTCAGGATTTTGCGCGCATAATAAGTCCCTGGTTGGTATTTTTTTCAATCAATTCATCCTACTTAGTGCTTTCTAATTGAAATCATATTTAATACAAAAATAAGATCATAAACTCACACAGAAAGCTTTGGTCTTCATACTTCTATAGTAGGACCATCAACTAACACACTTCATTGTGTAACGTGCTCACTTCTAATGGGGATTTTGCATTAAGGTGCTCTACATAATATATTATTTACCCGGAACAAAGTAAAATAGGGACTGGGAGATACTTTATTCTTTGACCGTCCGAGATATCTACGGCTAATCAAGCGGATACGGGTGGTTATTTTCTCTTTCTACAAACGAAACATAATTAAGTGTTAGTACAATTAATTAATCATGGGCGGAACAATAAAAGTTACAATGGTAGACAAGCTTTGCTTCAGTCCTGGTTCTCGTTTGAATCTATACTAGATGATTCAAACAGTATCTAGTGGCGACACTAGGTAGTGGTCAGCAGATGAACTGTGTAAATCTGACTAGTCACGCTTCCCTCAACTGAGTATAAGTTGGTCCACCTAAATTGGCAATTTGTTCTTTGGCTTGTGTTTGATTTTTTTAATTAAATTTGGTCATACCCCGAACTAGTTTTATTTCAGTCAATCAAGTCATGATATAACTTGTACAGATATACCTATCCCAGATATGTGAAAGAGGCTGTTGTTGCCTAAAACATATATTTTTTAGGCTGAAGATACTATGGAAAATCCTCTTAGCGTAGTTAGCCTACGTGCAGAGCCAATTAAAGCCGGGTTTTCATGGTCTTAGTACGCTCGGACCGAGTACGCCATCCGAGTAAACTAATGCTCCTGATTGGACGGTTTTTCGTGACAACACCAAAATAGCCAATCAGAAGCATTAGTTTACAAGGATGGCGCACTCCGACCGAGCGCACTAAGACCGTAAAAACGCGGCTTAAGCCGCGAATTTCCTTACGATTTCTCTTCACAATTAGCGAGTATTGCTAATACTTAACGTGGACTAAGAAAGACCATTGTAAAAGCTAGATTCAAACCAGAACCTCCAGAATATAAATTAAAACAACTACGGTATACGGTGGTTGATAACTTCTGACAGAAAGGCTCGCCACTCTCTTACCTCCACCAACCCGGACTTGGCCCCCGTGGTGGAGAATGGCCTAACCTTCCTGCGTTGCAGGAAGAGACCCGTGCCCCAGCAGTGAGGACGTACAAGGGTTGATATCGATATCGGATGGTGCATAAAATACCATCGTCAGTCATATAAACCAAATTAATCAAGGAAACAAATCAAGACCGAAGCAAAACTTTCGAAATCATTTCCATTTTGAGCATTTACTCCTCGTTAATATGAAAAATAAGTAGGTCAATACCAAATAAAAATGTTAAGGAACCCGAAAAACTTGTGTTAAAAAGTTAAGGACAATTTACAGCAAAATTATCAAAGATTAGTCTAGATCAGAATGAAAATACAAGACCTTACCTCGAGATTCGACTGTATAAGTTCGTATAGTACGTCTCCCATCTGCTCCCAGACAATGTCGAGAGTTCTGGAGAAGTTTTCGTTGTTCAAATGGTTGTAAAGTGTCTTTAGGTTGGCATCTAGGTAACGGAACACGCGTTCCATGCTGGAGCAGTCCTGGTGAAGCAACTCTGCACCTTCGACTAGGAACCGAGTTATGGAAGGCATCATCTGGAATTGAGACAAATTAAGAGTTATGAAAATACAACATAACATTTTACATACAGACCTGTGTCGTGGGAACCAGAAACAACAACATCACAGACATGTAAACATCCAAGACCTGGGCTTTTTTTTGTTGCCAGCCGAGATTCGAACCCGGAACCTCTTGCATGGTAGGCAGACGCGCTACCGCTACGCCACAGAGGTCGTCAATACATTTCAATTATTTAAAAGAAAACAGTTAAAATCACTTAGTTTAATAATAAAAATAAAGAAAAATCCAAAATTATATTTTTTTATGTTATTACTTAAAAAACCTATTTAGAGGCTAAAAATTCCACCCTAGCCGGGATTCGAAACCGCGACCTCTGGCTATCCGTGAGCGCTCTTCCAACTGAGCTAATACTAATGTCCTTAGCACGGGTTAGTGCATTAAAAAAAGAATATTATTATTAATTAAACAAAACATAAATTATTAAATTTCTCTTGCAACGGTCGCGACTTCCGTAAATATCTCTTGTTACTTTAGTTTTCAATTACACCATAAATTTAAATATTTTTTTCCCAATCCGACAATAAAACATAATCACTTTAAAAATTCACTTGGCCAGAGTTAATGGTTCATATCTGCCGAGCTTGAAATGAGTAAGGTAGAGAGTAGTCAGTACTATTAGGGGTTAAAAATATATTCCACAGTAGTGACAAATTTTTCATACTTGGCCCCCGTGGGGGAGTATTGCCTAACCTTCCAGCGATGTAGGAAGAGACCCGTGCGCCAGCAATGAGGACATACAAGGCTTGATATTCACTGGTAACGTTTAAGGTAGTGAAATTAAAATTTGAATTAGCGAGTAAGTATTAGAGGTTGTTCGTACAGTAATAATCTGTTAATTTTCTGTTAACAGTAGATTAACAGATTGTAATTATACAACAACGTCTGGGAAATATTGGACGAGACTAGCAAATGACCGGATAGGTTGGCTTGAAAGAGAAGTAGCCTATGCCCTGTTTATAGGCTGATTAGAGAGATAGATAGAAGGAACCATATAATACTTAGATAAGACAGATAAACTGAACAAGATGCAAAATAGCCTTACCTTTTTAACCATAACCTCCAATAGTTCAACAATTTTATTCCGCACTGTATCGATTGCGTTTTCTATAACATTTTGTAATGTCTCCTTGCACCTGGAATAAAACAAAAAGCATTATTGATGACTACACACTATCTTATAACATATTTTAAACTTTCACGACTTGTAACTATATATACACACTATCTTGTACAACAGACAGTTTAAAGTTGCTAATGCGCGGCGGGCACGCGTGGAATTTAAGCCCATACTCTCTCTCTGAGAGATGGCCTGTGCCCTGCAGTGTCACGTTTAAAGGCTACATAAAAAACACACACACTCTCCACTTGTCTGGAAACCATAGTAGAAGCTATCCTAGTCTGGGGCCATACTTAACCTGGCAGGCGTTTTGTCCAAACTTGGCCTAGATTTTCGCTATTAGGGTTCCGTATCCAAAGGTGCCAACGGGCCCTATTACTATGCCTACAACGTATGTCTATTCAGATAATATGCGTTAATAAGGCGGTTTCGCCAAAAAAAAGGAATAAAATGGGTCTATTTAACCTCCTCGGTCTTGACCATACAGTTTAATATTTATTCACAGTTTAATATTTCATGTTTCAAATACTAAATATATGAAATGCTAAATATATGAGATGACATTGTATCAGATATAGAGTTTCCTTACTGTTGTCGTCCTCGCCCCCCTCTTATCTGTGTGAGCCACCTTACATCGCGTCAGCACATTTTTTATAAAAGTGAATTGAAGACCAGAGGCCTTATGGGCGGCTTCATAACTTCTGACGGTAAGGCCCGCCACTGTCTTACAATCCTCCACCAACCCGGACCTGGCCCCCGCGGTGGAGTATGGCCTAACTTTCCTGCGTTGCAGGAAGAGACCCGTGCCCCAGCAATGGGGTCATGAAGGGGTTGAAATCGACCGAATTGAAAGACGAGGGCCACACAGACAGCACGTGGAGCGAGGGCGTGTATTATATGGTCAAAGACCGACCACAGAGCAAGGACTGTGATCTGTGACCCTACACAACACGCCATTGCTCCACGTCCTTTATGTGTGGCCCACGCAACGGAACACCACGCCTTTGCCGCGCCCTAGTCCCACGTCCTTCCTAAAGGCCAAACGGCTTATTTGCTCACCTTTGAGCTTCCAGCGGAGAGCGGGCCTCGCACATCCTCTGTATAAGTTCGTCCATGGCAAGTTGCTCGACAAAAGGCCGGAGGCTCTGGCGCACATAGTCGATATTGTTTATGGCGACACACCACTCCGTGGTCACCTCGAAACGAGCCTCGTACACGGTGGTCACGTGGCCGGCGTAGGCCACACGACCCGCCATCTTGTCCGAGTAGAACACGCAGCAGCGGCAGATGTCCTGAGGGTATTTAATCATGTAAATAACGCCGCGCGTGACGTTCTTTTTCTTAGCGTGACGAGGCAAGCCATCGTGGTGAAACGATTTGCCTATCAGCGTAAGGAACTCGGTGACTTCCGTGTGACATAAGATAGTGCTAAATAACTACCATCCGTCTGCAGTCTACGAGTAGCTTAGTCAACTAAGGTAGTTTAAATATATTTAATTTCTTGAACCAAAACTTTCATAAGCTCCACACAGCACAATACAGCGGGTTTGAATGGTTGTAGGATGGGGAATTTTCTTATACCTTCTATTACACCAAATCTCAAGCGGAAGATTTCCATTTGAGATTAGTTCCAGAGCTAGAATAAGTTGTATGTTTTTCTTGAAATAAACAGTATTTTTTTTGTTAAATTCACAAATAAGAAATATAAGTACAAGATAAGTATATTTCAAATTGCAATTCCTCTATTCCCCCCTATTCTTTTGTTTCTTTGCACGCCTACCAATTTTTCTTCCACCTCCTACGACCGACTGGTAGAAAATGCTTAACGCAAATGCGTTAGTCCGCCGTATTGTCCACGTGATTAAGTGTAATAATTAATAAAGTGAAAAAAAAATACATAACGTAACATAACCTTGTATCCCAGAGAGGTAGGCAGAGACCAGGGACTGCCACTTGCCACGATTCTGACAGATCACCTTCGCATCATCAAGGTTCATAAGACGTTGCACGCAAGCACACCGGTTCCTGTACTTTTTATCTTCCCCTTTGCTAATACATCCCCTATTTGGTCGACGTATGTCCGCCACCCTTCGCCTCACATTCGCAATATATATTTGTTTCATCAATCTTTCTTCCTTCATCCTCTCCACATGTCCAAAAAAAAGTGCAATAAAATCATTTATAATAACAACACAACTCACATCAATAATCTTCGCGACGAAAGTGTAACACCCCTCGATATCAGGCCACGCTAACTGCTCCCAGAAAGTCTTGATCTGGTAGAATATCGCCAGCGTGTCGACGCCGGAGCTGCTATACTTCACGTGGGGATCGTCCGGTATGAGCTTGTCCAACTCAACGGCCTTCTCGATACGGGTTAGGGCTTTGTAAGCCGCTATGTCTAACCACTGCGCCACGCCGTCGTAGAACCAGGAGTGGAAGTGGGCGATTGAGTATTTGGACCACTCAGTCTCGTTCAGACCTTCGCCCAGCCTGGAGGGAAAAGGCGTCGTTATGAAGATGGTTGATGAGGATTACAACGTGAGATATTTCTACATATGATTTTTATGTAGCCTATAAACGTCCTACTGCGGGACACATTCCTTCTAGAGGGAAAGAGAGCATGGCCTTATTTACAACGGGTGCCCACCGCGTGGTAATCAATTACCACGCGTTTGAAAACCTTAGACACTCAGATCTCCTCGCGATGTTTTGCTTCACCGTCAGCGAATGGTATTGTTACTATAACTTCACAAATATACATAACTTAGAAAACAAAGTCATTGGTACATGACGGGATTTGAGCCCACGACCTCCGCTTGTGATTATGATTTAATTGACTATTAAATCAATTATATAACCCGTTTATTAACTACCCACCAGGTACAAATTCGGATACAGTATTTCGTTCAGCACTTTTGGGGTAAAATTTTATACAATAATGAATTTAATAGTTATAATAAGAATATTATTATTACTATTAAAATTCTTTATTGCATAAAAATTTTGCACATAGGCGTATTATGTGCTACTTAGCGTTATCTACCAGCTAACCTAAGTTTTGGATACTCTCCTTTTTTGTAAAAAAAAATGTATTTGGAACACCCGGTAGATATTGTTGATCTCATGTTTTACTACGAACTTTATGAGTCTATGCAACACCTGATTACCAGGAATAATCAAACTGGAATGTCCGGACAGATGACTGTGGCAAAGAGTAGGTAAATACCAACACGACTTGTTCAAATGTTTGCTCAGTCGTTAGCGACGGCTCTTTGTTTTCTCAATAAGCGTTGACGCGTGCATTACAATTTTACTTTCGGTTTACCGACTGTTGTCCGCCTAAAGTTTGTACAAATGTTTTTAAATGACAACTATTGCTTTATGAACTGGGTTTAAAATAGGGATATTGGGGAACAGGCATCAATTTCCTTTGTATATAGATAGGACAATATTCGTATTCAGACGTCAACTTCTTTACGGATGTTTAAAGTAAATACAATCGTAACATAACGTAACCTCACGCCTGTATCCCAGAGGGGTAGGCAGAGACCAGAGACTGCCACTTGCCACAGTCCTGACAGATTACCTTCGCTTCATCAACGTTCATAAGTCGTTACATGCACTTACGCCGCGGTTCCGGGGACTTTGTACACTCATATAATCATGTAAATATTTTTTTTTATTTTTCAAATATTAGTCATTTGATTATTCTTTAGTTTTAACAGACATTGTGTTAACGCACATTTTTTGGTAAAACACTGCTCATCCTATACGTAATACAGATTACCTTTTTAGGATTTTATCTTTATCACTAAGGTCAGAAATATTTAAGTGAAATAAATTATGCTATCTTTTTTTACTATATGTTCTAAGTAAACGAGTAAAACCAAATTCCTAGATGATTTCATTACCTAATAGTCAAGGGTCAGTCGCCTCGAGGTCAGACATTCGTCAAGCTGGTCAAGGCTGACGCTTTTCAGATGCGCCTCTACTGGTCAATGATCTGATGTAATACTCTGATTATGTCTAATAAAATAAAAAAATAAATGAATGTAAATGTTATGTTACGCTAGACCAACGAAGCATATTAAAAAGTTATACTCACGTGAGGAACCTCTGCAGCGTCAAATATAACTCGAACAGGGTTGTACCCATAGCCAGAGGCTCGGAACCGACGTTGGGCGTTCCCATCGTGGTCTCGCCGTTGATCCCGCCGGCCAAATGCACAGACCCCTCGTCATAGCGCAGTCTCTTGAGACTCTTGCACACGTCTATCACTTGGGGCTCCACCAGAGAGGCTATCTTGCTTTCGTATAGGCCGTACAGAGCCTTCGAGTACGAGAAGCTCATTGTGCTGGAAAGGGAGGGCGAATGTTAGACACCTTCGTTTGTATTGGTCTTTAAAATGCTAGCGTTGCTATGCGTTTTATTTTAAGTCGCTAATCTGGTCCTATGACCCTGACAGGGGCGGCATAGGCCAAATGAAATTCGAAAGAGACTACACTTTGTGTGATATATTATTTCTTATATCCCTGTGCTCGGACGATAAGATAAGATAAGAATATTCTTTATTGTACACTGGAAAAACAACAATTACAAAACAATTGCAAATATACATAGTACAATTGGCGGCCTTATTGCTAAAAGCAATTTCTTCCAGACAACCTTATGATGGAAAGTTGCTGAAGGAAATTAGAAAGACGGGTAGCCAGTGCAAATTTGAATATAAACTAAAACTAAGAATATTATTTACTAGCTGGGCTCCGCGCTGTTACCCGCGGTTTATCTATTTCCCCATGGGAATAAGATATTTTCCCGTAGTATAACGTAGCCTATGTGTTAATACAGGGTGTCAGCTAACTTCATGTCAAATTTTACTAAAATCGCTCCAGCCGTTTAGACCTGAAGAAGTAACAAACATACACACTCACAAACTTTCGCGTTTAAAATATTAGTGTGATTCTTTGCTGTAATGATTTATATTTTGTTGTCACTTTAAAAATTAAATTGTCTAAAGACAAAGCGCACTTTTTATTAACCGAATTATTGAGCGTACCCTCGTACAATACGTGAATTATCATAAACTTAGCATAAGCAGCTAATTGTTACATCCCACTACAGAGCACAAGCTTTTTCACAGAGAGTGCAGTAGCGTAATCACCACCTGAGTCGGTGGCCATAAAGAATAGGCAACGAAAAGACTTCCATACAAAATAGAGTGGTACGGCCGGGACGAAGCCCAAGCAGAAGAGACGGGGCGAGGGCGGAAGTTCTATACAATGCTTTACGTTTTCTCCTCTCCCCGTCCCACGTCCCTGTTTTGTGGCCGCTGGCTCAGACACCTAGCTTCGTCGTCGTCGTCAGGCTAGTCCACTGCTGGACATAGCCCTCCCCTAATGAGCGCCATAGCGCCCTGTCTTCAGCTTGCCGCATCCAGCATCTGCCTGCAGTTCTTCGCAGATCGTCATCCTACCTAGTCGGGTGGATCATCACACCTAGCTTATCACGAAGTTTTCCTTCAACGATAGCAAGTAGGTGCTGCTATTTTTAAATCCGCGAATGTAAAAACCTTTCCAAAAACAAGGTACATGCCGAGGTTCGAAGCCACAACCATAAACTCTACGATTGTAAACTTCTTGTATGTTTAGCTTAGCAAAGATAACGTCTCATCGTCGGTTTGATATTATCAACGGAAAATTCTAGGGTTGGCGAACTAAAGCACATTAGTCAAATTGCCGTAAAATTACTGTTCTTTACAATGTAAGTATTTAAACTGCAGTTATTCTTTGTGTGTGTTATTTGGTATAGCATTTTTTTAACCATCTATCAGTAACTCAATTTAAAACAAAACATTTAGACATGATTTTGATGTTAGCGCTCCGTTACTGCAGAGGAAAAGAGTTAGTGTAATAAAGATGATACAAATGTTATAGAGTAATTTTCTTCTGCGATGGTGCCTCTCCATCACTAGAGGTCAGCTCTTTATAGCGGTCTCTATTTAGTGCAATTCTGAACAGCTTTTCCGCGGTTTTAATACCGGTGTTGCAACATCACTGTATGTTGTTTACACCCTGACATGTATTAGAGTCATTTTATAACAAGTTTTTTATCATTGCACTAAAAGTTTGCATTTTGGACTTATTTGTTTTAGTCAGCCGACTCTAGAACTAGAACACTTACTCCATAAAAACTCTGTCGTAATACTCGATGGCCCGTTGCAAGTCCGACCTCACAAGCTGTATGACCCTGATCAGATGCTGCAGTCGCGACTCTTCCGTTTTGTCCTTGCATTCGTTGTTATCCAGAATATGTATGAACCAATCAGAAGCGCCTTGATTCGCCGCCTGGTTCAGCACTTCGAATATCGTCATCTTCCCCCCTTCGCTCCTAAGCCAACTGTAGTTGTTCGCGGGAAACAAATCTATACCCTCGGGCACATCCATCACTGAGAGTTTTTGTAGAATTTTGAGGCATTCTCTTAGCGTTTTCATCACAGCTTTGTCGCCGGCAATCTTCTTTCTCAACTTTCGGATGTGGCTGAAGCAAGTGGGCAGGAGTTTCTTGGCGCCGTCCCAGAATAGCTTAACGTCCTCTTCGTTCACGATTCCCGATTGAAGAGGCTTCGTTATCTTATCGAGGAGTGAGCTGGAAGAGTGGAAAGCAATGAGTAGGTTACAGGTACCTACGAGCGCTGGATATACACCCGTCTTTAAATCTCCAATAACAATTACTTCAGCCAGATGTTGCACGTAATACAGAGGAGGAGGTTCGAAATTTCACTGATGCCGGTTCGAGTCCCGGCTTGGGTGCAATTTTTAGCCTCTAAATAGGTTTTAAGAATCTCCAATAACAAGTTAAAATTCTTGAGCCAACTAACGAGATAATTTTTTTTCAAGTCCTTTATTCGAATAGATGGGCAAACACAGGGCCGGATTATTCATTAGGCATTGTAGGGAATTGCCTAGATACCTGAAATAAGGGATCCTCTACCCCGATATTTTTGTTCGGGAAATTCTTTTGAGTGCAAAATTCATTCGATTTGTATGCATTAAACCCTCAATGACCATTAGTTCCTTTTGAATGAATGTGTAAATCAGCTCATTAAGTAGATAACAATAAATATTGTAGGAAGTTAGTAATGGGTAAAAGGGTCCGCGATGGCTTAGGGGTCTCGACGTGGTTAAGCCGGCCCTGCTTAGATGTAAAATGTCAAAAGTAGCAACTTTCCATAGCACCGCAAAACGCGTAACTCGCGCCCACAGGTTTAAAAGTCTGTGGTCACGCTGTCATATTAGCTTTGCAGGCCATACATACCTGAAGAGGGCAAAGCTGAGCGGGTGGTCGACGGTGACCGCGCAGAAGACGGCCCACTGCGCGAGGTGGTTATCTGTCTGGCCGAGGCCACTTTGGGCCACGTGCTGAGTGAGGATGGCCTCTGCGGGAGCGCTGAAGCTGCCACTCCACCAGTATGGTGCCACCTGAGTAAGAATGGTCAAAGTACTCAAATCCTTCAAAACAAAAGATGGGCTTCAGAACGATTAAATCATGTAAAGGTACATCAAGCACGCCATATAACTTTTTTTTTTTATTTAGCTAGCACAATCTAACATATTTCGTATTTGTAAAAGGAATACCTTGGATTACGTCGGCTTTGCTACATAATAAAATTATGGACATTCAACATATATTTTTGATATCCTATAACTTTTCGATTGACGAAAATTTGTACAAGTTTCTGTATCAAAAACTAACTTGCCTTGGACTTGATATAGGAGTAATAAGTAAGAAACAAAATCGATGGTCGATTACTTAAAATGATCCCGATCAAACCAATATATATGTAAGAATGTTTGAGAGTCGGTGTGTGTGTGTGTGTGTGAGTGTGTTGTACACGTGTGTACTTATGATTGTGTGTGTCCGTGTGTGTGCGAAATCTCCGTGTGTTCTGACTGCTGGTCATACCTTGGAGCTTTCAAGCTCGTGCAGCAACAATATCCGCAGCAGATGGCGGTGCTCCTGCGCAGCTACCTGGGAGTTTTTCTGCGAAGAGAAGCTCAGGCGAACCTAAACAAAAATATGCAAATATACTGTCACTGCCTATGAATTGATATTAATTTATTGTGAACATCTCTTCTCTGGATACAAGTAGTTTCCAGAAATATTCATTATATTCAATATTCGAAATATTCAATTCGTTTTTATCTGCTGATCTCGAGATTTGCGCTTACCGCAAATCTCGAGAGCAGCAGATAAAAATGAATCACATTTAGCGATTCATTTTTATTAGAAGATGGGAGTTTTGTGGCGACTTGAGAGTTGGTCTCACGATAAACGTTATTATTGTTGCTGTTCAGACTAAGTGTTCTAAGTTTATCGGACGTCTCTGCCACCGCTCTGTGTAAAATCAAATACGAAAAAACCGTCAACCTTCGGACTCGAATCCGAAAATCGTAAAGAGTAAGGTCACATGTAGTCAATATATTACCGACCTACCGCCGGAAAGATCTTTTCATTGAGGAGTCCTTATTAGAATTATTTTATTCTTATTGTTTCATTTACTACCTTCACGGGAACGCATTACCGGGATATCAAGTATCCTATGTCTAAATTCAGCTCTTTTTGTCTGCCTGTACGCCAAGTGTCATGTAAATCCGTTCAGCCATTATTGCGTGATTGAATATCGAACATCCAATTTTCACATTTATAATATTAAGTTGGATTATTATTTTATTTACATTATTATATTATTTTACTAGCTGACCATGGCATCTGCCTACCACGCAAGAGGTCCCGGGTTCTAAGCCCGGCTGGGGACAAAAAAACCCCGTCTTGGATGTTTACATGTTTGTGATGTCGTTGTTTCTGGTACCCACGACACAGGGTATTCTAGTGTGGGGCCAGAAGCAATGTATGTGCCTGTATGTAAATGTTATATAAATGATCTTATGTTATGACCCCACAAACGTTATTTTGGCGTATTAATAAGCCTCATAATCTATCCTCGGACCTGCCAAATATTAAAAAAAGATCGGTAAATCGGTTTCAGAGGAGTTCGATAACAAACACTGTGACAAGTGATTTTTAGATTTACCTTTACGACACCCTGTCGCCGCAGCTTGTTCTTCTTGTCCAGACTGTACCACATCGTCAGTCCGCCGGCCGGGATTGACTGTGGGGGTAGAAAAACAGAAGTCTTATTTTTAACATTGCTAACTTCCTATAACTAAAGGTCTATGTATGAATATTTATACGCATGTATATTATCTTATTATTACTTATTTATGTAGATATAAATATTTCTCACTTATTTCATTTTAAACACGCTCTGATAAGGTTTGGCTTTGTAACAATGTTGTGTAATAATATTTCCAATTTTGCAATAAAGAACATAATGTAACTATAACTGTATAGCTACGATAGCAAGCCTTGGTAGCCGAGCGATAGAACGCCGGCATCTCGATCGGAAGGCCATGGGTTCGAATCCCGGCATATACCAATGGCTTTGTTTTCTAAGTTATGCACATTTGTGAAGTTATAGTACCAATACTCGCTAACTGTAAAGGAAAACATCGTAAGGAAACCCTAGTGTTAACATACCTCAGTATAATGACTCAACTATGTGGCTAAGTGCGGAAATATCAGGTCTAACTTTAACTAACTCTGTATGTAATACAGAGAGTATTGTAAAGAGGTTCGAAATGTCACTGATGCCGTGAGTAGCCCAATAACTCAGTTGGAAAAGCGTTGGCACGGTTAGCCAGAGGTCGCGGGTTCGAGGCCCGGCATGGGTTTTTAGCCTCTAAATTGGTTTTTATAACTAAGAAAGCAAAGTTATGAAGTCTGAAATGATGGGCAGTGTGGTTCTAATTTATTTGCAAGTGAGAGATCTTGGGTAGGTTACTTTACCTTAAGAGGAATATTAGCTCGGCCAATAAGCTCATTATCGTGTTTTCCAGTGGACGCTGTGATGGCTATCTCCTTCATAAGTTTTCTTAGTCCTTTGACACCTTTCACTTCAAAAATCTTTGTCATTTTCTCTTTGACAGTCTCTGCTGGATCAAAGTCCCTGAAAAAATTAAATATAAAGTTATATATAAATTTTTCCCTGTTATTTTATTTTATATCTTGGTTATTTTTAAGATGCGTTATTCCTGAGACACCTCAATTAGTAGAGTTTGTGTTTCGTGTGCAACAACATTTGTTCTACGAAAATAGCGGATTTTTATTTTTTTAAATATCAGAGTTTATATTTCTTAACTTTTATTAACTTCGCGCTTTACGCATTTTAGCAATATCGCGGCCTTTAAAGTAAATTATTGCGCTACATAGAACAATATCAATTCTATTTAACACGTGGGTTTTAAACAGCGCGACTCCAAAGAAAAATAACCAATTTCTTTTTTTAAATAAATAATTTTACATACATATTAATAATATAATTGTAAGTGACAAACTCTAAATCTTTCAGCCCATTTTATAATTCAGCCCGTAATATAGGCTGCCTAAATTTTTAGAACTTCAAGGCTCATACTAGTCTAACTTTGGATGAAAAAGTGTAATAAATGTAAATATGAACTTACCAAACTTCCATACAAAGTGAGTCGTCGCATAAATTGTCCGGCATAGGTCTGCAACAACAAGTTTTTACGTCGTCAATCAAGCTAGGTACTATCTGGACTGTGCTCAAAAGGAAGTCCTTTTAGATTTTATGTTAAGTGATTCCGGGAGTAATGACCCCCCTCATACTATGACTACTATGAAGACATACTATGAAGACTATGAATAATTGAAACCGATACATCTATCAATTGTAGGATAAGATATGTACCTAATTGTTTGGTGTATCGATGTAAACGTATCAGTCTGCGCTACCACGCAGCGGTAAACCACAATTGGCCGCACATTCGGGAGGCCGTGGGTTCAAATCCTGGCATGTACTAATGACTTTGTTTTCTAAGTTACGTACATTTGCGAAGTCGTAATAGCACACGCTAATGTGAAGGAAAACATCGTCGAGAAACTTAAGTGTCCTTTTCCCTGAGTGCACATTCTCCCATTGCCGTTGTCTGGCTGTCCATTATTCCCCAAAAGACGATTTTTGCCCCTCCTTAAGTAGGGGCGAAAAGGTTTCGTTTGGGCTTTACATACAGTTCATATATACGTAATAAAAGAGACAGTAGGCGAGGTGCCTTAAAACGCATATCAATAGGTAGTATGGCTGAATAATGTTTATCACAATTTTTTGACATAATATAAATAATTATATTCTTTGGAATGCACTAACCCGTGCTAAGGACCGTTTTAAAAAACCAATTTAGAGGCTAATCATGGGGGTACAGCGATATCATTCCGATGTAAAACCTAACTGCAAAGTAGGTACTCGAGGCTGCAAGTGAAGCTAATTACTTCAGCCCACAGAGTACTTTTTCAGCCAGATGTCGCTGCCTGTACGTAATATAGAGAGTATTGTAAAGAGGTTCGAAATTTCACTGATGCCGGTGAGTCGCCCATTAGCACAGTTCGAAGAGCGCTGGCACGGATAGCCAGAGGTCGCGGGTTCGAATCCCGGCATGGGTGGAAATTTTAGCCTCTAAATAGGTTTTTAAAAATAATATAAATATTTTTTATTGATTAGTACATAAAACCTCCTTGATAAACCCCATGGTTTTATTGACTTGTAAGTAAACCCCCTTAAGTTCCACATAAAACTTACCTCCATAAGTTACAAATATAAATAAAGCGAGTTAGGTTTGGCAGGATCGTTGGAAGTGGCAAAATCTGGACTTCTACCACTCCGAGATACAGTCGTGAGAAAGGTTAAGATAAATTATACATGACCTCTCTGAAGCATTCTGATACAATTCCTAATAATATTAGCACTAAAGTACCAGTCACTAAACTTTACAGGAAGCTCTTATCACCCGGCGATGGCGGTGCTAGGCCGGGAGGGTAGAACAATGGACTCGCAAGGGAGAGACAAAGGTTCGATCCCCAGTGCGGGCATATACCAATGAATGACTTTGGGTAATTTCAAACGTACATTTGCGAATTTGTAGTTGTAATACAACACGCTGACGGCGAAGGAAAACATCGTGAGGAAACCCGCGGATTGGTTGACTCCGCACGTATTGACTTGTGGTCTAGGCCGACTAAACTGTCAGGATGGTATAGGTGCTGGGCAAGCCTACTCTATCTAAGCACTGCAGCGTCCGAGGAGTCCTTTCACCGATCTAGTGTGAGTGAAAATGCCACTGGACGCTGTATAAATCAACTCATTACGTGGATGCAGAAGCCAATGCTTTATCACCCGGGACGTACAGTCTATAGCACGTCAACCTTACATCCGTGTACTCTACTTAGATATTACGGCTTTTAAAATGTAATATCGACTGTACTTGCATGTATCAAACAAAATAAAAATAGCTACTGCGCTGCGCGACGGAAAATACAGCGTGATTTCCAAGTCTTTATTGACTTTTATTTATCATAGTGGTTATAATTAGATGAAAACAATGTAAAGCTATTTAATACTCGACTCTGTCGATGCGCTGCATTACAATATTTCTGAATATAAGTTCAGGGGGCACGGCAGTGCCCACGCCAAGTCGAGCTCGAAGCAAACTGGCGTAACTATATTTACAGGACCCATTTCGCCGCATTTTCAGGTCCCTATTTGAGAACCTCTGGATAAGACCAGAACGCAGACATTTTCGTCATTCAGTAAGCTATAATCACATACTTAAAATCCAAAATTTCAAGTCTGCCGGTCATTTAGTTCCGAAGTTAAGCGAAAGCAAAGGTTCGCATTTATGACACTCACTCACTGATGATCAGCAAAATAGAACTAGTACTTCCGATAAACTCAGAGAGCTGATTCATTTTTACAGCTATTCTTTAGAACAGTGGAGTTTCTTTTTTAGTTTTTTCTCCACTAACAGCTTTGACTTTCATTAATTAATTTAATTAACAATTTTTTTTACTTTGACTTTAAGATACAGTGTCGATATTCTGTTCATCGGTAAATAGGATACCAAAGAATAACGCTTTCATGTCGTAACAGGCAAGCACAGAAAATATTAGAAGTTATTATTATAATAATAATATTTATTTCCAGAACAAGTCCAATACATTTCAAATGTACCTACATATGTAAATATGTACAAAACATATATTTTAACCGCAATTAGATGCGTTATGGACTTATAACCAAGTAGGTAAGTAGGATTATTTCGGCTCACGGATGTGGTATGCTTACTTATACCAAGAGCAAGGTTCGTAAAACTGTTCACGTAAAACGTGCCACGTGTTCGCCAACAAGACGTACTAAATGTAACGAGGAAATCGTTCCCACATAAACCATCTTATAGGCACTAGACTACACAGAAAGAAGTTAAACGTCCTCTCTAAGCTTATTTTAGTGTAAGTTTGATTTATTGAATTAGGGCCAGTTTCTGAATTGAGAATTTCACTAAGTAAATACTTAACTAACGTTCTGTCACGCTCTTTCCTGGGAAATTCGAAGAGACAACGATGCAATTGCAACCCTGTATGTATCTCTGTGCGTAAAGAAAATTAAAAAGTGTCTTCAACAGATGGTAAAGTGTTGGGCGGCTGCCCTTGTGTGCTGAGTGCGAGTTTGACAGATCCAATCGAATAACTTTACTACCGCGTTAATTGAGCATTGAGTAGTGAGTATTAGTAAGTTAACCGTTCGAACTGGCAAAACGCTGTCACCGTACAACTCGCACTCGCGTTTATTCGTGTTTTGGCTGGTAAACGTGTACACTTCTCAACGTAAACCATTACAACTCGCACTCAGCAATTTTAATTTCCATACTTGTCGCTAGGTGGCGCTTCCTCGATGCCATAGAAATATGAGTTTACGTTAACGCGATCGAGTAGTTAAAAAACTCGCACTAAGCACTCAGGTAGAAGTTGAGGAAAAGAAACGCCTGGTCGTAGTTGAAGACACTTTTTAATTTTCTTTACGCACAGAGATACATACCTACACGTTGCAAGAAGGTTAGGTGACAGTGACAGAAGAAAATTGTTGCCATATCAAAGTGGTACAATAATTTGTTAAAGAGACAGCACTGCAGTTAAATATTTACTTAGCGAATTTCTCAGTTCAGAAACTGGCCCTTAGAGAATTTAGTTTTTTGGCATTTAGTATTGCTTGTAGTAGAATCGAAAAATTAGTAGTGCTACCCAATTAGATAAAGAATATTAGCAAAGAAAAGTTTTCAATACATATCAGCCCACATCAAGCCACTGCTGGGCATAGGCCTCCTTTTTACTGCGCCATTCCTCACGGTCCTGTGCTAATCTGAACCATTTCTGAGCCGCTTGGCCAGCATGGCGCTTTATCGGCTAAAAACCCTTTTTTATGGATTGCGCCAAAACAAATCCTAGAGTCAAAACAACTTCAATAACTTAGACGACGACGTGAGCTCCGAGTATAGGTACTCACCATGATTAAGCCCTCGGAATCAGAGCGGAATCAAGTCGGACTCTTCCGATAAAAAATCACGTAAGTGAATCCGGAACTAGGTTCATTACGTGCAGTGCTTACAAAAGTGTTAGTTCAAAAACTTCCTTCATTCTTACGTAGACATTAGTAATAATCTGTAGTCCAAGCAGCAGTTTTCATGCCTACGGATATTTTAGCCAACGTTCTTGCTTGCTTGCGTAAAGCATAAGCATGAGTAGCCTATATACATTCCACTGCAGGGCAAATGCCATGCCTTCTCTTAGAAATAGTAGATTTCTTAAAGAGGGTAGAAAAAATCAATTCCAGAGGTATTTAGCGGAGCGAGGGCGGCTATAGTCCGAGTAGGAATTGATTCTTTTACCCGTGTTAAGCACTCTACTTTGCATTTCGAATATGAGGAAAATAAAAACTCATTTTTAATATTCAAATCTTAGCATAAAAGATTATTAGGTACCTATTTTTTTAATTCCGTCACAGATACTATAACAGATTAGTACCCGCCAATTAAAGTCGACTTTTTAAATTAATATGCACTTAATATGGAACTCACCTTCGCTCAAAGAAGTTTGCGCTAAGTTCACACTGGCTGTTTAGAAACTCACATGGCCGCAGCATTTATTTAATTAGTTTTTTTTAGAAAGCCTATATTTATTACATAAAACTATTCACAACTGACAGTAGTTCTATTTTTAAAGTTCATTCGGGCCCTTAGGTGGGGTAATTTGTATGAGTTTTTCCCTCCCTATAGAGGGAAGCAGCATTTTCCAGCCAATAATCAGATCAAAACAACACTACTTTCCGAGTACGAGAAATGAAAAAGAATATGTTTAACCTCAAGCGTGACAATATCAAGCGCTGAGAATGTTAACACCTCAGACACTCGGGATTCCCGACGATGTTTTCCTTCAGTCAGCGAGTGAAAACAAGGTCATTGGTACATAAGCGTAAATGTATGTTTATTCGAAAGCTTAAAGACAGGTACTCACAAAGAAAAGTGCTCCTCCCACGTCGGATTCAGCGTCGCAGACTTAACCGAAGTGTTGTATCTGTGCGAGGAGCTGGACATGAGATAGATCGTCACGAAAGGGTCACTAAGCCCATTCGGGTCTTTCGGAACTAACTCCTTCGCCTCGACAACTTCCACGTTCAACATCATCTCTGGCGGTTCCTTAGCCTCCGCCTGGGTTAGGAGCTCCGTGTGCTTGTCGTTGGCAATTTTGAAGGCTTCCTGCACGTACGTGAGCATTGCCAGCTGGCCTACTTCGCAGCTTACGTCACATCCGCCGACATTGTGTAGGATCTCGTAAAGTATCTCCAGGTAAAGCTCGTCGATCTGAAATTGAAGGGTTCCATTAGACGTTGGCTGGAAACTTCACTAAATGAATCGGCGAATTGGTTGAAGATGGTCACACTTATATTTAGGTATCTATTATTATCAGTTAAACGCGTTGCTATCTTTCACAAACTTTCTCGGAAATAAATGGAACTTCGAAATAAATAGAGCTTTTTGCAATATGTTAACGAGTAAGTGCGACCGCGTATATTTGGAACTCCATTTTTTTTTATATAAGTAGCGTAAACGTCGTCGTCGGTTTTTTAAGGAAAAACAATGCGTAATAAGTTCATAATTTATGAAATCAATTTACTTTTTAAAGTTAAAAACACTTGGCTAAAAAAAGGTTTAAAATAGCCGTCATTAAATACTTTGTTCGCCATTACCGACCACAATTGGTAAAAGTATACTCTTTATTTATAATCATAAAATAAATATTTGATGCGAGAGAGAGAATGTCACGCACGAAAAGAGTCTTCATTTTTATTATGTTTGCTTGTAACACTTCATTGCACATTAAAATCATTAACAAACTTAAGACTTAAATAACAAGCTAGTGATAAACATAACGTGTAAAGGCGGATTTATTTCAAAAGAAAGTTCGCCTAGCGAGCCTAAAAATTATGAATGTTAAAAAGAGAGGGATTCATAAAATTGATGAATGGAATGTATTGTTGGTCCAGCGGCATCACGTTTAGTTACTATGTCGGAGGTGGTAGGGTCGACTCCCACTGGGTGCCGCCGTACAATTGTACAAATGGAATCAGTCTATAATTATAGCTGGGAGTATTTTTACGTTTGTGATGTCCTTGCCTGATTAGCATAGCGCAGGGTATCCTAGTTTGGGACCAGGATAAGTGATTGTGCTGTGTGGATGTTATTTAAATAACAACGTAAATAATGTAAGCATAATAATAATGTAAGAGGTTCGAAATTTAACTGATGCCGGTAAGTCGCCGATTAGCTCAGTTGGGAGAGCGCTGGCACGGGTAGCCAGACAGAGGTCGCGGGTTCGAGTCCCGGCATGGGTGAAATTTTTATACTCTAAATAGGTTTTTAAAAATGTAAGCATTGAGAATATTTAATAAAGTACTCTTAGAGATGAGAGGAGACTCACGGTTTTTTATTAAATAAACTTAATCTTTCGCGATCGCGATTACGTTTTAAGGAGAGATCAGTTTCAATAATTTCCCAAAACACACCACATAATTTCGTCATATGGAGTGATTTACAGTTCAACTGACGAGCCACTTAGCCGTAAGCTGTCGTCAACTTTGTTTTTGTAATATTTTCTCTTTCTATTTTAACAAAACCGTTTATCTGGAACACGAGCCGAATCACCGTTAAAAGTAACACTTAGAATCATTCTTTCTAAGTTAGATCATTTAATCATCATTCTATTATTAGAGATTTGTCGCCGCGTACTCCATCGAAAACAAGACCAGTAGGTATTTATTACAGACACGATAAGAGCCTTCAGACTGACATTAGGTACAACTTTCAGAGAGGATAATTTTTCCATCGTCCAATTGAATTATAAACTGCCGACAATAACTTCGCAGCGACGATGGATAGCGGTTAATTAATAAACGAGGTTACCATTATCTTGTGGATTTAACAAAGAGGCAAATAACACATTTGTTTGAAGAAATAACACTGATCAGACTTAACTTGCTTAAGTACTGACAATCAATTTGCGGTATAAATAAATAAATATTACTAATAAGTGCGAAAGAGCGTGACTAGCGTGAGTGGACATCCCAAGACGCTTTTAAGGTTCCGTAACAAACGAGACGAGACCCAAAAAGGTTTTTATTTATTATGTCTTGAACCGTAATAGATAACCCGTTGAAATGTCCACCAGTTGAATGAATTTGCCTTTGTCCGCACCCATTTTGCATGAAGTATTTATTGGTATACAGCTAGAATCTTTTCGATGGGTCTTATTAAGAAAATAACTAATTGTAGATAAAAAAAATATCACGGTTATCATTTAAAGTGGCTGCCCAAATCCAATGAGAACAAATAGATATTATTTTCAAGTAATAATAATTTAATTTATTCTTATCAACCAAATAGGGTATATATTAACAAAGTTAAAGATAAAAAGCACCCGAAACCGGAGTGCGTGCATGCAACGACTTATGAACGTTGATGAAGCGAAGGTGATCTGTCAGGATCGTGGCAAGTGGCAGTCCCTGGTCTCTGCCTACCCTTCTGGGATACAGGCCTGAGATTATGTATGTATGTAATTTATTCTTTAAACAATATCAAATTACAAAATTTCTTCGGAACCCTGCACTAAGCCGAGGCCAGTGTTACTGGTAGCCGCAATGCTCCTCTGGTGTTTCTTATTTATAAGCTACTAGCTTTTGCCCGCGACTCCGTCCGCGTGGACTTTAGTTATTCACCATGCTTCAATAAAAGGTGCAGATGACTGGAAGAGATCACTTTTAGTGATAAGGCCGCCGTCTGTACTCTTAGGTTAAGAAATATCTGTGTAATTTCCATTTTTATGTACAGTAAAGTGTTCTCAATCTATCTATCTTTCTTATCATTGAAAAACAGACTTTAAGGGGAAGCTGCAGTCTTTTAAATTCGAATGGGTACTCCGATGGAATGAATGGTTTACGGGGTACCTATATATACCGATTCACCTCTAGCACAGCCAGTAAATACAACGGCCTGTATTACGTTTTTATGTAAAACTTTCACGCGCAACCTGGTCCCATTGCACAAATTGGGTGGATTAAGATTTCGCGGTAGTGGTACTGGAGCACCAACTTTAAAGATAAGACGTGTGTGAGACGGTAGACCAGGTGGATTCAGGGTATTTAGGGACTCTACGGGATAGTGTACTGCATCATCCATATGCACTACAGTGACCACAGACGAATCAAAAGATCAGATTAATCACACACAAAGTAATAAGTAGCGTTGGTGCATCTGGCACGCCGTTTTTTCTAGTTTTTACTTCTTTCCTTTTCCTAGTAGCCGTTTCGGCGATGACAGGAAGAAGTGAAAGAGAGGCGGGCTCTGAAATTAGCACGGCGACTTAATTCCGTACATATACATAAAAAGGGCCATGAGATAGATAATGTGAAAAGCGTAGTCATCCCACGGGGTCCCCTGTAGTACCAACACTAAATATAGGTAAACTTCAAAGACGTACGGAAAGAGTTGCCCTGTCGCTTCCAGCTCACATAAACTACCATAAGTAGGAGAGCGTGACATGTCAATACAGTATTAAGTAGCACTGGAGTAATTGGCTACTACATCCCAGTTACTACATCTACTAATCCCAGTTGGCTACTACATGGCTAACGATTTGCTCACGTACCTCCCTAGCCATCACCTGTGTGTCATACAACAGATATGAAATGGCACGAAACAGAGAAATAATAAGAACTGCAGTGTGGGGCACCATAGATTCATCAATTTGTTTTAGTTCAAAAATTTGTAATAACTCAACAATCATTGCATGTGAGGGATAACAAACAATAAGTAAATATCAAAGGTTCCACTCAACAACCAAGAAATTAAAACACCGTAAACGAACGAAGACTAATATTATGCCAAGACAGAATGGCTTTTACGTCGACTACAAAAAGTAATATTATATAGTGGTAATAAGTATATAGTTTAATAAAAAAAAAATATAGATATATATGACAATAAAATATCACCTCACCCTTTGAGACTACCCCCACTTTCTCCACGTCACCTGTTGGTTGGCTAGAATAAAATACTATTTAGTATTAAGAACGCCCGCCCGCACCTGTACAATCTTTACAGGTACAATAATGAATTTAATAATAATAATAATAATAATATTTCTCAACAACATCCAAGAATACAATAGAACAAAATTTTGCAACCCCGTTCACGCCCTTAAAGGCTGAATTTAGAAAAAACGGCGAAACACGTATTCAATCAATTGTTTTGAAGAGTATTTTATTTTAAGTTTCATGAAAATAAGACAACATTCTTTATACCTCCCACGCAAATTTTAGAAACCCTTTTCGCCCCCTTAGTGATTAAATAAAAAAAAAACGGTATTTTTCCTTGCTTAGATTACATATGGACCCTCTGTGCAAAATTTCAGCTTCCTAGGTCCACTTCGGGAAAACATTCAAGAAACAAAATTTTGCAACCCCTTTCACTCCCTTAAGGGTAAAATTTAGAAAAAAATCGGCGAAACACGTGTTCAATAGATTGTGTTGAAAAGTATTTATTTTAAGTTTCAAGAAAATAAGACAACATTCTTTATACCTCCCACAAAATTTTAGAAACCCATTTCATCCCCTTAGGGGTTAAATTTATAAATGATCCGTTCTTATTCCATGCCTACATTATATATAGATCCTATGTGCAAGATTTCAGCTTCCTAGGTTCAATTTTGGAAAAGATTCAAGGAATAAAATGTTCCTACCCCTTTCACTCCCCTAGGGGTTAAATTTAGAAAAATGGTGAAATACGTGTTCAATTGATTGTGTTAAAGAGTATTTATTTTAAGTTTCAAGAAAATTAGACGACGTTCTGTATACTTCCCATACAAATTTTGACAACTCTTTTGACCCCCTTAGGGGTAGAGTTTCAAAAAATCCTCTTTTATTCCTTGCCTATATTATATACAGACTCTCTGTGCAAAATTTCAGCTTCCTAGGTCCAAGGGCTTGGGCTGGGCGTTGATGAGTGAGTCAGTCAGGAGAATAAAAAGTTGCAACCCCGTTCACTCCCTTAAGGGTCGAATTTAGAAAAAACGGCGAAACATGTATTCAATCAATTGTGTTGAAGAACATCTATTTTATGTTACAAGAAAATTAGACAACATTTTTTATACCTCCCATACAAATTTTGGCAACCCTTTTCGCCCCCTTAGGGATTGAATTTGAAAAAATCCGGTCTTATTCCTTGCCTACATTATATATAGACCCTCTGTGCAAAATTTCAGCTTCCTAGGTCCAACGGCTTGGGCTGGGCGTTGATGAGTGAGTCAGTCAGTCGGTCAGGACTTTGAATTTTATATGTATAGATTTAATGAACAAAGGTTTAAAAAAATTATCAAAAAAATATTCAAAAATTATGAATAAAAATGCAACACATTCTTGGTCCAAGAATGTGTTGCATTTTTATAATTAATCCAATAATTATTTGAATAGTAGGCAAAATTTCTCATCCCAGAGGCATTAACAAATCAAATAATGCAGAGTTTTGTGTGAGTGTTCGTGCGTGTGTGTGTGTGTCTGTGTGTGTGTGTGTGTGTGTGTGTGTGTGTGTGTGTGTGTGTGTGTGTGTATATGTGCGTGTTTTTAGGTACGAATCTATAGTATTTTACACTCGAATGGGGACAATGGATAATTAAAGATTTTATATTAAAGATTTTATTAAGTTTATTGTAAAGAAGGGCTAAACTTCGGGCAAAAGGTAAACCGTCAGTGCATTCCCCGGCCGGGTCAAACTAGGAAACGAACTTTTCTAGTTTGTCTTGGGTTTTGGATGTTATCTATGTATTTATTGTATTAAATCTATCGTCGAGTTAGCACCTATAAAACAAGTCATTTAGTTGTACTTAGTATAGGGCTAACGAGATCTGTGTAATATGTCCATGAATATTTATTTATTTATTATTCCCCATTGTATAATTTTATTACAAATACTATTAACCGGCCAAATGTTGAATGAATAATAAATAACTACTGTGACGTAATATTATCTAAATTCTAGACGTAACATGCCACTCAATCTAATATTATATTGCGGAACCCTCGGTGCGCGATTTAAATTCGCGCTTTGCCGGCTTTTTCTGTGTCTGTGAGACAACATGACTTGCAGCTTAATCAACATTACGGAACGAGCGTATGTGATGCTGATGATTGGACTCGCCTTTGTACATGTTATTTCTTATCAAATATCCTGTTATATATTGTATGTACAATAACGTGTATAATTTGTTATATATCATTATGTAGATTGTATTTATATATTATGGTGACAAGAAACCATCGATTTTGCCCACGCTTTAGCTCAACCATAATGATAGGTCTTGACTCTGTGTTCCTCCTTGCAGAATGAGGCGCGATTTAACATATCAACAATTTTTATAATCTCTGTACAATTATTAATTATATAATTAAAAAAATACTTAAAAACTAATAAAAATACCAGTTTTAAGGGTCCCCAGTTCATATTTATTATTATTTATTTATTTTTGTATGAGTCTATTTTAATCGATATGAACGTACGTCTGAAATAAATGAATTGAATTCAATTGAAAACTCGAATTGATGATCTTACTTCTACAATAAATGCGAAAGTTTGGTCGGATTGATGTTTGTTTTTCAATGACCACTGAACGGCTGAACGTATCTGGATGAAATATAACACAGAGATTGATATGGTCCGCAAAAGCAATTAGGCCACTTACTATCGTGAAGAAATACATAATTACAGACCCAGCATAATTTCTACGCAAACCAAGTCGCGGGCAACGGGTAGTATAAATTGAAGTAACCACTCAAGTAGAAAGCAATGCATAAATAAACAATAGAGTACGAATATACACACCGAAGCATCGTAGTAATATCTCAATTTCATCGACAAACACTGGATACAAAAAAGATCACTAAGTCCAATTCAGTACAATCTAAATAACACTCCAAAGCACACTTGTCCGCATTGCAACGGGAACCCTACGAGAATGACCTCACCACTGATGGAACCAGGGGTTAGTAACCAAGGCACTGCAGGGCCAAACTAAGCACACGCGACCAAAACATAACGTCACTCCGCCGATAGACATTGTTGTCTAGCAACGACCGATAAAACTTGGCGGGGTAAAGCGCAGCCGTGGGAATAATATTGATCCTGAACGGAGACTGCTATGTATTACACGCTTCGAAAACTTAGCACTGCGCTTGTTTGAAGTTCTTCATTGAACCTCAACGTGAAGGAAACAGTGGTAAGAATTTCCGGGAATCAGATGATCACACCAAAACATAAATTCTCGTGTAACTCTTTTTCACTTTTATGTTTTGGTGGGATATCACGTCCTACTTGTTGGGCAAGCAAAGTAAACTTTTCGTAGTATGCAAGCAAAGCAAACTTTTCGTAGTATGTTGAACATAGTATGAAAAGTTGCAAAGAATCACACATAATTTCTTTAGGTGGTTATTAAACCAGGAGTTGGGCAGTCTTTATTTTTTCTTTATTTCACATAATTTTTATGTAGGATATCGCGATTTTTTACAAAAGTTGTTTGTCTAATGAATTGTAAGTTTAGCTTAGAAATATAAAAATACATTAAAAATTTAATTCATATTTTAGCAAGTCTCAAATTACGACCTACTCAGCATTTGTGTATTTTTAAGAATTGTTTTCACTTAGACTTTTGAGCAAGTATAATAATAAAAGCTCTCAGTAAATTTTGTTTCAAAAAATTTATCAAACACATTTTGTTATCATTATCACTGTGCAAATTTTCTGTCCAATAACTTCGACCATACAGAGGGGTCGAAAAGCCTCGAATCACTGAAAATATATTACGCATGCACAGTACGGGCCTAGTGAGAACTTGGTCGGCTGCACTCTCTGTGCGCATATATTATTCACCAACAACAAAATCATTTTTACACAACCAGCGCCCGACGGAATCTTTTTTAATTTATCATTTATATGATTATATGAGCTACGAGTCTATTTATGTGACACTCACAAACTCACAAAAGCTTTGTAACTCTACCTACCCTATTACCAAAAGTCCTTGAAGCAAACCACTCAACGCAACTGTCAACTACGTACTGTCATTGACTGGATAATCATGCTGGTCTGCCGTTCCAGCAGCTCTTTCTTCACTCCCCTAAACTTAGTCCGTAACGTGCCCATCCCATTCATCTTCATCGGTTACTAGTCACTAGTTCACAGTACAGAAACTTTCATTACAAAACGGGAATGTAGTTGTGAACTATACTACTCGAGGGATCGGGAACAGAAATGTTTCAGGTGGGTGGTTCGCGATGCACTGTCTGTAAGACCGGGACAGAACCACTGCCCCGCCAGAATCTATTTTTGCGGGCGCCGCCAACGGGCGAATTTGAACTGAGTGAACGAATGGGAAAAGCCCCGCTGATATCGTTTATAAAATCAGGAGTCCGGTTAGGGACAAAACCGCAAGCTGTCAGGACCTTTAATTACTTGGACAGGAAATTGGTTCAGTAATTAGCAGAGACGGCTATGTGTTACATCTCCCTCTTCTCTACATATTATTCTTTAGACTGGTTTCAATGACAAGTCAGTTCAGTTTTATTGTATTATCGTAATGTCTATCAATAAATCTAGTTTCTGACGTAACAGATGGAGAATGAAGCTCATAATATCAATGGTAATGGATAGAATTCGATTTACGAGCCTCTCGAATCACTTATACCATTTAGCAGCAGATTATTAAAAGTTTTATTAGTTTGAAAAGAGCTTTCAGGGCTTTATATGAAGGTCTTTAGTATAATTCACCTACAATGGGATATATCGTGAATCTGTCACTAATAGCTAGACAATGAGATTCGTAACAAAAAGAAAAATGTTTGCAGAGAAATACGCACGAAAAGAGTAGGTATACCACACGTGGTATTGATATCGATTGCGTTACTCGGCATAGCAAAGAACAAAATAACTTGAGACAGCCTTAAAACGGCTAAAATTAGTTTTGTTAAAAAATTAAAGTTGATTTTGTGGCATGTTTGTACTTAAAAACCTAAAAATTCCACCCATGCCGGGATTCGAACCCGCGACCTCTGGCTATCCGTGCCAGCGCTCTTTCCAACTGAGCTATGGGCAACTCGCCGGCATCAGTGAAATGTCGAACCTCTTTACAATATTCTCTGTATTACGTACATGTTTGTACTTAGTTATAGTAATTTATATAATACAAATAAATTGTGTAAATTTTAACCGATATTCATTTTCATATTATTTTACTGTACATAAAATATCCCGTTTTAAGAATCTGCCAGTCCGGTAAAAAAGGGCAGAAATTTAACTCTATATCTGTAACTTTTCTAGATACCTTCATTACGTCCGTTCCAAGTTTATGAATGAAATCTCTAAAGAACCGCAAAGCGTAAATTTACTCGTATGTTTATGTTACCGCTTTACATCTGTTAATAGCCGTGGGCACCAAGGCTTCAAGGCAAGAGCCCCAAGGCTTCAAGGCACGGGCAGGCGCGTCGATTTATGGTATTTACTTTAATTTCCCTTTGGTATAAAATCGAAACGGAAGTCTATACAAATACGTGACCTATACAGCAGAATAACAACTTGCTTACTTACAATTAAAGTCTTATCAATGTATTGATCTTTAAGTATCTAGACTGTTAAACTGAGGACTTGCTATCTGCTATTGAAGAAAGTAACTAACAGTAAGGGTAGAGATAATTTATCTTGGCACTTCAAGACAACTTCACCGGATGATAACAGAAGAGGTTTTGGCGATGGAACTGGCATACCCTTCCATGCGGCTAGATATGGTAGTCAATCTTGGAAAATAAAATACATTACATAAATTCACGCCTGTATCCCGGCGGGGTAAAGAGACCAAATTTGTTACTAAACTAAAATAAAATAATAAAAAATAACGACTTCTGTACACTATAACGCACTAAAAACGCAGAAATAATTTAAACGAATATGACGTATAAATTTAAAATTCCGATATATCTAGATACTGTAGTTACACTGTTACATTGTACTTTGACATTCAGCAAACAGAATGTAAATTCTTTACGTTGAAATAAATTGAATTGAATTGAATATCTTGGAATGGGTGTCCAAAATGTATGTGCCGGTCAGGAACTTGGCACCGACTGAAATCTGAAATCTCTGAAAGTCTTCATCAGATCTTCACCAAATTAAAATGAGACCAATAGGACGCTATACCTAGTCGAACAAAAAAAAAATCGAAATCGGTTAAGATTTGACGAAGATAGCAAAAACATGGTAAAAAAAAGATACGCGTCAAATTGATAACCTCCTCCTTTTTTGAATTCGGTTAATAAATAACATAAATGAATACTTAAGAGTAAGTATATTTAAGTATTCAGTACTCTTCGAGTTTGACAAACAACTTCATTCTAGAGCCATACAAAACACTTCTCTTTGAAGAAACGTATTTAAAACTGATAACTTGATGCATCTGGAATCGCCAGACGTCTGTTTAGAATAATTCCAGGCGAGTAATAGCAATAAACTTAGTTGAAGTATGTTTGTAATCAGTCAGGAAACCACAGGAGTCCAGAAATAGGTGCGTTCAAATGTACTCACTACTGAGGATCCCGTAGGATATCATAGCCCTGGTCAATGACTATGATATTAGGTTTAGTGAAAACGTGGTGAATATTCTTAACGGCCTGTAAAATTATAAGTACTCTAATAAAATTCCAGTATAGCGTAAACGACTATTAGTTTTATTCAACAATGAAATGACCTCACGCACGGATTTTAGGCGAACCAGGGAGCCGATTCCCGCCCATGCGAATTGAAAGCGTAGACAGAAAATATTCGAAGGTGTAGACGAATCGACAATTCGACAATCGCTTAAAAATCTATTACAGGTATTCTCACAAAGTCGTATGCGCAAATTTGCTAATTAATTTCGCTCGCTTTGGGGTGTCATAATGTCGTAATCATAATCATAATTGGCTGTCGTTCGACTTTTTATGTAGAATTCAAGTCATACGCCTTAGAGTCGTATACGACTTATTTGCTAATGAAGTGAGAATTGGCTACCAGAGCATCAATATCCGACAGGATATTGTTTCTCTCGATACTTTGGGCGGAACAGTTCCTAATAAAAGGCGAAACGCTCTCAAAAGTCGTTCTCTCTTAGATGAGTCAGGCCGTACAGAGGACGTGTGCATAAAAGAGAGCCATGCTAGTAGAATAAAGATGAACCTGATATATTTGTTTAGTCTCATTAAAATTGGTATTAATGGATTCATGGATGTATGTATACCAACCTCTATATTAGCATACCAACTAGAAAGTATGTAGAGGTTAGCCTTACTTGATTTGTATGTAGATCGTAATTAGTATTAATATGAATTCTTTTATTGCACTTCAACACATGTACAATATGGAGGACTTAATGCTATTCATCAAATTAAGGGTTAAGCAATTATCATTCAAAATCATAAATTTAGTTCAACGTAGACAATTTTAATTCTGTTTGTTGAAAGTCAATATACAACGTAGGTCGAATATGCAACGGAGTGAAGGGAACGAAAAATCTCCACTCTGACCGTCTTTTTTCAAATCATAGTACCTAAACAAATACTGAGTTACTACAGAATCTCATAGAGGTTCACACGGATTCAAATCGTTATAACGTTTGTACATATCGTGGTATGTTACATATATGAATACTAAATACATTTGATACGGGTTGTATTGAGTATCGATACCGCTAGGATATCATAAGGATACTTGGCTTGACAAACAGTATCAGTAATGCCTGCTAGATAATATCGGTTGAATGTGGCCAGACCAAAAAAAGTGGTCCTTTGTCCAGACAACGGAAACCCGAAGGCAACTCAAAAGGTCTGCAGTGACATACGAAAAATTTACTCATTGGAATCAAACTTGCGAAAACCTTTATTCGCTTATGGAGTTTTAATATAGTTGTTGTAATTCGGTAACCCTTGCGGGGTCAAGCCGAGACATATTTTCAAAGAAATGTAGCAAAACGGCAGTGTCCCTGACAAAGTAGTTGACAAAATAGCTGAGGAGGGGAAACGTTAAAATGTCTCTGGCGCAATGCCACGACGACGCTCGGCGGGACTCAAATAACGTCATTGTGCTCTCTTACGTAGGTACCTATCTATGATTACAATTGATGCGTAATCAACATGACTCCCTTTCGCAACGCCCTAACCACAGACAGAGAATATTATGATATAGATAGTCTTCACATCAGTCTCCCTGTGGTTAGAAGCCATCCTACGACAAATTTTAGAACTTTAACTAAAAGAGTATTAGCTTGCCTGCATTGTATTTCTTTCGGGATAGAAAAATCTAATAATACGGCAGAATTTGTAATATTCAATCACATTTACATCGTCAATAAACGTCCATATTAATATGGACGTTTATTGACGATGTAAATGTGATTGCAATAGAGTGCATTTTAATAGACTTGTTTCAAAACTACTTCATCTGTTACCAAGACGGTTTCGGTAACAAATCAATGGCGAATGTTATCAAATTGCACTGGTACTCGTACTAAAATCAACAACTTTGATCCGGTGCCAAGAGAAATGAAAATGCATTCAGGGTTAGGCGGAGTAAATGCCCACACTTTACGAGAATACGAATGTGTGGCCCAATGTCTAGTTCAACGCGTGTGAGAACAGTAAAAACAAAACTGACCCAAATAGTCTTACTCTACTAGTATAATGAAAGACAAATCTGTTAGGTAGGTTTGTCCGTCTGCATTTACCATACTATAATAATACATTGTTCATGTAAATGTAACGTTTTCAAAACTTACTCTTCTTCTTTTTCAGCTAACAGTTGGGCACCAATAATTACCTATTACTAGTAGTCATCTGATGTCAAAAATGAATCAAAGGAGCGCTGCGGCGGCGCCAGCAACGGCGTAATTGGCATGTATGCAGCCCTAGATTTGGAGGGCCTTTCCTAATAAAGTGCGACCACCCAGTCCATCGATGAATATTTATTTGTATATAAATATTTTTTTATCGTTATAGGCCATGAAAAACGCTCACTGGTGGGCATAGATTTTTCACCGTCACGCCAACCTCGCCGGGCCTCTGGTAATCTCGTCCATTATTCATTAACCTAAAACGTACGTCAAGTTACGCGGTATTTTTTTTTAATTAGTATGAATAATAAATTTGGTTTAATTATCGATATCAAAGAAAGTGTTTTTTTTAAGTTTGGAGTTATTTTAATAACACGTGAAATCCGGACGAAATACGTCGATTTCAGCCCTCATCGTGCAAAAAGACGAATATGAAAATTTTATACGTCTAAAATTTCCGTAATGCTATTTTCTAGTTTATATAGAAGTGGTGTCACGGACAAAGGCTAGTGTGCCGATAACAAACATCTCTATAAATATAATAAGCGAAAAAGCCCACAAGCCCTTCGCATCACCGCCCATTTTACTGGACGATGAAAAATATATTGAACGGCAAGGTAGGTTTGGTATATCGGTAAACCATAACAAACCTTGAGATTACGAACGTATATTTACTTTTCCACATATTGCGCTCATTTGGTAGACCCGTTTATTATTGACCTAGGATGAAATCAAAAATCTTGATATCCTGTCAATCATTATCTTTGCTAGGTGCCTATTTGCCTATTCATTATTTTGATGATTCAACTATGTATCATAGCTTCATTATGATTCCTAGAATATCCCACGCAAATCAAGTTGCACAATCCTATCTAGGTACGTGAGTATAGCCAACGAAACGACAAAAGCGATACAGCTACATTCATATTTCATTCCATTCAGCTTTAGTCTAAATGTAAACAAACCATTGGCAGAAATCGTTAAAATACGGAAAGCACATAGGTTTATCAAGCGGTTTGCTAAATGTTTAGGTAACTGAAGTCGGTAAGTCAGGAAACAGATGTTGATAAACCTCGATTCTTTATCAATTTCATGACTTTGTTAAAATTAAGAGATATAATATATGTTTACACTGAGACTAAAGCCGATTTAAATTAAATAGGTATGTAGGTACCTATATAATGCGAAAATTACAAAGTGGAATATGGAACAAAAACGATGATGTTCTATAGATATGAAAAAAAGTATTACTCCACTTTGAAATGTTATTCCCCTAAATTGTTCGTTTTGTGCAAAATATCGCTCACGTCATCTTTTTTTCGGTATGTAGGCAGAAGGGCCTAATGCAGTGAGCATTGTGTGGTTAGTATTGATGTACCATGCCGGGGAATATGCCCAGTTTCTAATATGCCCGGGAATGCCTGTAAAACCAACGAAAGCGCGCGCCGCGCTAGCTGTATCCTCCAGCTTTTTTTAAAGTAGCCTGTTTACGTCCCACTGTAGGGCTCAGGCTTTCTCTTAGAGGAGTGGCAATTTCCAGCACTTAGGTATTTGAACACCTCATACACTCAGGTTTTCCTTCAGCGACCGACCCCTCCAGCTTAGTGCAAAAATGGGATAAGAAATAACTAACAACCCGACTGCTGAGCATTTCAGTTTATTAGACTTTTTTTTATTGAATTTATCCTGAATTTATATAGCCAAACTTGCGGAAATCCCACGAGTAGGATCTTATTGATTGGTTAATTGATTTCATTTGACATAGAATCGGACATACTTACATAATTAAGAGACAAACATTACCCTCCTTTTGGGCCCTGCCATGTAATCCTGTAAAAAAATACCCTAGCTCGCTTTTGCTGTTATAACATTCGTGCCCGGGTATATTAGCAATATTGCCAGGCATGGTAAATAGTAGTTAAAAAAAGGATCACTCACATTCCATCCAACAGCTTCCACATAAAGGTCTAACTTCTCTGGGTCTCCAGGATCGGATTCTGTGTCCAGCAGAGTCTCAATTCCGCTGTCAGAGTCTTTCGAGAGGCTAGGGCTCTCGCTCTGTACGTCCGAGTCCACCTTTTTTTCTCCATCCTGTTCCTCGGGCTCCAAAAGCGGAGCCAGTGGAGTTGATTCTTCTAGAGCAGCATTAAGGGACGCTTGTTTCAAAATGGAGCCAAACTTTTCGAAAAAGCTGTCGTCCACCTCTTGGATTCTGTAAATAAGGATTTTTTTTAGTACTTTTGATTATGTCTAAAGGTAATTGACAGGTTTGCGAAATTCTGTGGAATGGAAATAAAATAAAATTGGGATGCAGTTAATAGCTGTTTATTGGGTACATACAAATTAAATAACAGTATATTCTATAGCCACATAATGCACATGCAATAGTTATAGCTAAACTAGGTAGTGACTAGTCAACTACTGATTGTTTATGACAAAAGATTATTTATGACTAGTCTTAGAAACATTATGTAAACAGATTGCATATTAAACAAGTACTTAATTACATAGCTGCAAGGAGACTGAGTTACACATACTATCTTAAATCCTAAACAGAGCTAGATAAAATTTTACAATCACAATATTGGAAGACTGGAATGTTTTACAATAATTGTTTTACAGCTTTTACAGCAATTTCACAACTTTGGTAAAATAAAGTACCTAATTTTATTTCCATACACAATTAAAATTAGTTAGTGATAAATTACAATAACATGCTTTTATGTTATAGACCTTCTACAAAATTTTTATTTATCCAAAGCTGACATGAGGGTATATTTTATATCAGTATATTCTTCAATCCCATGTTGGCTTCCTTCTCGCCCAATACCCGACTCTCTGATGCCACCAAATGGTGCCTCTGCCGTTGACAACATGCCATCATTAATAGCAACCATACCAAAATTCAGTGATCGTGACATTCTAAATGCCTGTCCCAAGTCTTTAGTGAACACATAAGCAGCTAAACCGCTCCGTGTGCTGTTAGCTATCTTTATAGCCTCTTCCTCACTCTTGATCTTTAGGCACACGGCTACAGGCCCAAAGATTTCCGCACTGTAGATCTGCATACTGTTCGACACATCCACAAGCAATGTTGACTCATAGAAGTTAGATCCAAGTTTATTGTCTACTTTGCCTCCAATGAGAGCTTTCGCTCCCTTAGAAACTGCATCACTGACCAATCCTGATACTTTATCTAATTGCATTTTATTAATCAGAGGTCCACATGTTACACCTTCTTTTGTGCCATCGCCTAGAATACATTTGGTGCTGATGCGGCTTATGAAACCTTGGACAAACTTGTCAAACACATCTTCGTGTATCAAGAAGCGGTTGGCTCCAACACAGGCTTGCCCGTTATTCCTGAATTTTGCAACCATTGCTTGGTCCAGACTGTGTTCTACATCTGCACTTGGTAGAACAATGAATGGAGCATTACCTCCAAGTTCCAATGCAACTCGTTTTATCCCTTTTGCAGCTAAGCCATAGAGTATCTTACCAACTACAGTAGAACCAGTGAATGATATGCAGCCTACACTGTCATCTTCACACATGACTTTACCGACGGCGGGAGCATTTTTCCTACTTGTGGTTACAATATTAATCACTCCATTAGGAACACCAGCCTTTTCTGCAAGCTCGGCGGCTGCTAACGCTGTTAGTGGGGTGTCTTCAGAAGGTTTGATTACACATGTGCATCCAGCCGCCAAGAGAGCTCCCACTTTTCGGGTTATCATTGCAAACGGGAAATTCCATGGTGTTATAACTGAAACCACACCCACCGGTTGCTTAGTGACAAGTATTTGCTTGTTGGGCCATGGGCTGGGAATGATTTCTCCATTCACATGCTTCGCTGCGCCCGCGAACCACTCGAGAAAGGAATTTCCATAAGCCACTTCACCTTTTGCCTCCAATAAAGGCTTGCCTGATTCAGCAGTCAAAATTTTTGCCAAGTGATCTGTGTTCTCCTCGCACAGGGTATGCCATTTCTTCAAGATGGCGGCTCGTTCTTTAGCAGTGGTTAGGCTCCACGTTTGGAAGGTTTCAGCGGCAACATCAAGCGCTGCTTTCGCATCGGTCTCATCCATATCGGGAACTTCAGCGATCGTTGCGCCGTTAGCCGGATTGGAGACGACGAACACGGACTTGTTTCCGGCTCCGACCCATTTTCCGTTCACGTACGCCTGGTTCTTCAGCAAGTGCATTCTTCGGAGGCCGGTGGAGAGAGCAGTAACGTTCCTCAATAATACGCCAGCTTTTGTTAACACCATCATGACCTTACTGGTTTTTGAACTGGAACACAATGTTATCTCGTCGGTGACGTACTCGAGATAATAAAATTCAGAGATATGTAGGCGATTCGTTTCAGAAATATATTTCACGAAAGAAAATAAATTGATTTGACCGAGTCGACCGACAACGAAATAAATAACAACAAAATTGACATTTGACTTGACATGGGAATGGAAGCCGAGTTCGGTCTCATTTTTGTCGTCACCCGATTTCATATATTAGTTTTCTACAAAAAATATAAAACGTTAGAACCATTCTTTAAAAATATAAATGACATGTTTATTCGGAGTACCCAGGTTTAAATCTTATTTCTAATACCCTTAAACCTTGAATCCGTTTGATTTTACAAAGTTTGGAGATAAGATGTTGTTCATATGTATGGAAAAGTAGTAATCGGAACACGGCTTGCTGTCAAAGCGTTCCGTTCTACGCGTTATTGATAAAGTAAGTTGTTACGTGTGGCCTGTAGGTTGATTCTGATGCCAATATCTTTTTATATAGTTTTATCGGGATTATTTTAAGGTTATTTCTGGAACTAAAACTTTATTTAATTTTTTTTTTATGTTTATGATAACGCCTGGGAGTATTTTTATAGCAATACTTCATTAATTTTGGTACCGTAATCTGGCAGGCGCTTTGTTCGAGACAAAGATGCAGAAAGCTGAAAAGGATAGCTATAAGTACCTATATGATAGCAATCCTATACAATTGAATGTGGTCACTTATTACCTGTTAATCTAGTATGTATGAAATACATTATAATTTTAAAGGGTAGGTACAACCAAATCCCCATACTCGACAATACGTACCTAGGTACAACCATACCATCATAGCGAAACTTTAAAATAGCGAAAGAAAATCATCTGTTTTAAACTTTCGTGCGGAGTAGGTGATATTTTTTTTGCGATGTATTGATTAGGTATAGTCCTATACCTCTAATAGAATTCCAAATTTACAAATGTATTGAGGATTTTGTTAAAGCCTATACCTAGGTCCTACAATAGGGAGGTATACTAGGTAAGTAGGTACTTACTTCAAAAGTACCGATCATAATCATACGCAGTATTCAGCATTATTTATTTTTACTTGGCCTACGAATATAATCTTAGGTCGCTGCTGTTTATGTGGGGTACATTCGTGGACTCTGATATATTATTCGTGTGGGTATGCTTGGGTGTTACTTATCTAAATACGAAACGTTTTATGTAATGCTGGCATAGAAGTACCCAAATGCATCTGAATTGGCAGATTATATTAAACATATTAATAGATCTTACTTGTTATCATGCGCTTGCTCCTGCACAGATTTCTGGGTCTGCAGCTTTTCGTAGAAGCCCTTCCACATCGATTCCTCATCCATTATTAACTAGATTTTGTGTTTTATCACGGATAATTTCTTTATTTCTCTCACGACGTTTGCCGGTGCAGAACAAGTGCAAAACAAAAGTCAATAACTACACAGCGCGCACTGATTCACAGCCGGTCATATGGTAGAGCGGATGACGTAAACGCCACAAGAGCAAACTCGGAACTCTGCTCCAGATGAAAGAGATAACAGTCTACCGATTTAGTTCGCCGCACACATTACACAGACCTAAATTGCAAACCCGGATACGAACCTAAGGCTACGAATACGTAGGCGGAGGATCAATTCGCGTGCTACGATTAAATGCACAATTCAACGCGTTGTTTACGATTCGGGCTCCAGAGATGACTACCCAGTTAAGGAAGTGTGTCGACAAACCGTTTTCTTATTAGCTAGCTAGTAAAGAGCGAGCGAGTCAGTCAGTCTGACGTCACCTCAGTAGACGAGCGGCGGGCGAGCCAACGCGCCACGCAACCCCGGTTTGAATGCAAACTAAATTGTCTACAGCACACGCGTGCTTTTGTACTCTTTTAAGTCGCACAATCAAAATGTAAACAAAGGCACCAGCTGTCAGCTGCAAAACAACCTGCACCCGGCCTGCACGAAACCGATCTGGCGAGCGACGCGAAACTTCGTAGCCCTTTATACCTAAGACTTGATGGATAGTAATCAACGATAACAGGTCGGTAATTCCAGTCAGCTGCCATTGGCGTATCCAGCGTTATTTTCCAGGGGGGTCATGACCCTGAAAAGAGATGAACTGAAACGAATCCCAATGCATGTATATTCAATAACTGGACGGACTTATCATGTTAATGATAGGTCCGTCCAACATCAGACCGTTTTTGCTTTTTGCTTGGGTCACGGCCCGGCCCGCCCCCCTCCTGCTTACGCCGATGTCTTCTACGACAAAAGGTGTAATTTACCTAGGTACCTTGTTTAGCCTAAGATGTCTAGAACGAAGTATAATAATAAGAAGGTAAAACTCAGTAAGTAATTAAAATAGTGACTTGGACAGGTTAAGAACGTATTATTATAAACATTGGAGTGAGTCCTTGCGTGCTTGAACAAGTCCTAATGTACCTACTAACTACCCACAATGTATGTTCTATCGCGCTGTCTCCATTATATGCTAATGATGAATCGGGAATCGACTCCGGCCCGTACAACTTCAAGACTTGACTACGAGGAATATCCAGTTTAGTAGGCATGCACGACACTAAGCGGATCTTATCTAAAATACAGAACAGAGAAGAGAATTGAAAACCTGTCTTCTGTATAAAAAATAAAATACACGTAGGTACCTACTTATAATAAATAACATTCAAACTAGGATACCCTGACAAGGACGTAACCAGTATGGAAAACACCTCGAAATGCCTAGACATCGTTTTGTCCGGCGGCCACTTGTGAAGACGGTTCTGCGGAAATTGAGCCTACACCCCCTTTTCGGTGAGATGCTTAAATTTAGCAACAATCCAGTTAAAGTAATTCGTAGACTTTTAACGTCCAGTAATCCACTTAGTGTATTACCTAATATTCCTGCGATGCATAAAGAGACCCGTGCCCCAACAGTGGGGACATAACATTTACATACTGGCACATACATTGTTTCTGGCCCCACACTAGGATACCCTGTGTCGTGGATACCAGAAACAGCAAAATCACAAATATGTAAACATCCAAGACCTGGGGGTTTTTTTTCGTCCTCAGCCGGGGATCGAACCCGGGACCTCTCGTATGGTAGGTAAATGCGCTACCGCTACGCCACGGAGGTCGTCGGGGTAACTGTATAAGGGTTTATATCGAATCCAATTATGGCCGGGGTCTGAATTGAGAATTTCACTAAGTAAATACTTAAGTAATACTTAGGTATATAAATACAAGCAAAAAGCAACTGGCCCTTACAGTCTCAACTCTAACAAGCTAGCAGAAATTGGCTAAATAATTGTATGTTATCCTAAAACAATAGGCAGTATGGTTTTATTATCTTCTCATGTTAATTATGTTTTTTGGGCACTTTGCAACAGAGACGCGTTAAAATGGCGTCTCACGCTGTTTGATCGACTTCCTCAGAGCCAAGGCCATGGTTTGTGAGGTTCACGGTCATATCATAGAATTGGATGTTTACGTTCGAAATGGTTTTATTCAAAAGATATGTCGCTAGCCGTGTCGCGGAGTTCCGCGAGTACTTCACTATTCTATGACAAGGTGAGTGAAATAATAATCTGTTAACCTTTACGATTTGTTTTGAGTGAATTGGGTGACAGATAAGAACGCAAAGAGAAACATGATCTGTTGGTTCTGTGGTACAGGAAAAAAGAAAGATAACAAGCGGAAACGGACGCGCAAGGTGTGCGAGAGGTAGAATATGGGCGGTAAAAGGAGACAAGAGGGCGGCAAGTGTCATGGAGGTGTGGGCTCCTGCAATGCTGCCGTGAAAGATGTGATCACCGGCTACAGAGTTGGTAAGTTTACCGCACTAATAATGTACCGTAATGTTTCCGCTTCATATGATATGAATATAAGAAATGGCTAATAGTTTAATAGCTTATGATGAAGAATCCAGCTAAGATGTTAATAGCTGATGGATCAGGCTAATACTTAATAGCCTGATAACGAGAGTCAGGTGAAGGTTCGGTAATGGGCGAGGGGATGGAGGCAGGCCCTACGAGGGGCATGGCCCCGTAAGAGTAATAAAACGAAGTTGGTCGAAGTAGTGACCTTGAGAGTTCTATGGAAGTACAAAAACGATTAAGACATGGTCGTACCGCGGTAGCCCTGCGGCTTCCCGGACTAAGCCCAAATAAAACGGGTGATGATTATGTGCTAACAAGATTACTTCGTACCACATGTTGTGGCTCTTACACAAGACGTAAAATGACTCAAAACAAGGCCAAAGATTGTGGCCAAGAAATAAATGATCCTACAGCATTCATAGATTAAGATGTACCATCTTTTGTCGCATGATGTTATCCTATGTCTATTCTCTAGGATAACCCACTGTAATAAAAAACGTCGCGACAAAATTTGGTGGAGGAGCTGGGATCTTAACCAGTTTCTAAATAAAACGCCTTAAGATTATAGCGTAAAAAATTATTGCGAAGTCATGATAAAAATAAAGGCGGGTATAATGTTACGATCGCATATTACTCGTAAAAAATAAGGAGATACCTACAAGATGAGAAAAGGATACACGACACAAGGATTAAAGTATATTCTGTAAAGAATAGAAGAGAAATTTTTGGTTTCATGTTACCAAAAATTGAATTGAAATGATTTTTTTGGTTTTTTTTCGATACAGGTTCATCGAGATCAATAAAATATGTTTGGAAACGGTGGTTGTTTTATTTGCTATAACAAAACGCACGAATTTATTTCTTTTTTTTGCAACACTACTGACCAATTTCCGCTCAGATTGTTCTCGGAATTTCCGGTTCAATTTTTTTTTTTTGTCTTTGGTTTGCAAGTTGCTGTTTCGCGGTACTTTGTATACGACAAACGCCATTTTTTCTTTTCGTTTTTGCACAAATGTTTTCCATGTGAAGTGAAGGCGAAAATTTATGCGGAAAGGTGATATTAACAAGGAAAATAAGCGATACGCTAACCGGACTGTGGAAAACTTAACACGGATTATCAATTCAAATCATCTAGGCAAGTATTTGCATTCTCGTAGGAATATGATTTCACGTTCGGCACTGAATTTCAAGTTTCAAACTTTACATAAGGTTGGTTGGTAAAGTTGGGTATGAGTAAAGCACGAAAAGCAGTTGATAAAATAGTATGAAATTCGATTACAGTTAACCAGGAGAACGAAGAGAACTAAAAACTAAGAAACCGTCGCCATTCCGACTTGGAGAATTACTTACCTACTTCAGATAGGTACCGCTAAAAACTGTAAAACAGATTTTACGTAAGGTAAGTTTTAAAATCTGTCCACAAAATTCAAGTCAATTTAGAAGTTTACTCACTGAAGTGAATAAAAGAATAGATTGAGGCAAAGTTTTTGTTTCGATGAAATTTACGAAACCAGTCATAAACACATATTACTGTATACATTCCAGCCGACTCGACTGCAATACACACCATGGAAGAAGCGGTATTGGCCCGACTAGGGGCAAGGAAGGAAAAACTACTCAAAACCACAGTGGAGGCGAGAGAAGCCATCCAACTCTCCAGCACGGTAGGAGTAGACTTAAAATTAGTGTGTAAGCTACAGCACATGCTGAACAATGACTTAGAAAGGCTCAGAGCTGAACTACAAAGCTACATTAAAATAGGCAGCAATATTTCCCAAGATTTGGTCACATACTTAACACAGAAAGAGATAGAAGCAGAAGACCTGCAGGCGGAGCTAGTCTCTTTGGAGAAATCGGCTGGATGGAGAGGAAGCTCATGTTCAAGCACAAAATTACCTAAAATTGTGCTTCCTACATTCAATGGAGATATTCTTCACTGGTACCAGTTCTGGGATCGTTTCGAAACAAGCATCCACAATTCAAACCTATCGGAAGCTGATAAACTGGCATACCTGATGGGATCATTAGAAGGACCTGCACAAGATAAGCTTACTGGAATCAGCACAACCAACCTGAATTATAAGATTGCTGTAGACCTGCTCAAAGAACGATATGGTAGTAAAGCAAAACTGGTGGACAGCCACTATGATGCCATATACAAATTAAAGAAGTGTTCCACGTCTGCCTCAGAGTGCAGGAAAATGCTTGATGAGGTGGAGAAAAACATGAGAATCCTTAAAGAACTTGGAGAAGACACAAATGGCAACCAGTTCCGTGCCATAGTGATGGACAAGTTTCCAGAAAATATCATCTACCAAGTAAACCTGAAAACTGACACTGACAGCAACACAATTAACATTCTCAAATGTTTAGATACTGTTATATCAGCCATGGAAAGGACAGATATTCAGTATAACAAAGATTTGACTGAACAAGGAACAACCACAGCACTTCATACTATCGACAGGAAATTTAGGAAGAGAGAGAGAGGACAAAAACCTGCTCACTTTAAACCACGTGAAAAACGCAAGGCTGAACACAACTCAAGTGGACCAGCTCAGAAAAGGACTAAGGTATCTTGCATCTTCTGCGAAGGAGACCACTACAACGACACATGTGACAAGATGAAGACCCTGAATGACAGAAAAGGGAAGCTAGCGGGTCGGTGCTATAACTGCTTCCGAAAGGGGCATGATGCGAAAGTGTGCAGATTGAAGAAAAAGTGTGCCCATTGCCAGAAGACACACAACAGAGCTTTGTGCCCAGAGAAATTTGCTGTGGCCGTTGTAAATGGTAATAATAATCAGTCTTTTGCATCTGAAGATTTAGAGGCAGCAAACTCAAGTTGTTTTGCATCTAATAGCTCTACTGGTGCTTCTTATTTGCAGACGGCAACAGTAAAGGTTCCAACCAGCAATAGTATCCAACAATGTCGCCTGCTCCTAGACTGTGGAAGTCAGCGGAGCTACATCACAGCTAGAATGGCAAGACAATTAAATCTAGTCCCGGATAAAGAAGACCTACTCTTGATATACACATTTGGATCTGATGAGCCAAAGGAAACATGCAGCCCTTCAGTTGAGGTAAACTTTACAACAAAACGTAACTTAAAACGGACCATCAGAGCCAATATTGTTGCACATATAACAGATAGGCTACCTGTTCCAAATCTTACAATGCCAGATTATGTAGATATCACTGCTGATGATAACAGCGTTGGTGAGAGGATTGACTTGCTGATCGGAAACGATTACTATTTCTCTTTCATAGGAAATACATATTCATGCTTGCAAGATAATTTGTACTTGATAGATACAGATTTTGGCTGGATTATCTCTGGGAGTACAGCAATAAACCAAAATGACAATATTCTATCTGTAATTACTTATTGTCAATGTCACAATATGGAATGCCCTTACTTCACTGAACCTGACCTGCCATTAAGGAATGTGGACATGAAATTCCTTTGGAGTTTGGAAAGTATTGGCATTACTGACTCTCCAAAAGCAACACAGCAAGAGGAAGCGGTGAAACACTTTAATGACACCGTCAAATACCGAAACAACAGGTACTTAGTAAAGTGGCCATGGGTACAATACCCACCAGAGATACCTACTAATTTTGGACTTGCCTATGGAAGATTGAAGAGCTTACTTCGTAGACTTGATGAAGATATGCTTCGAGAATATGAAGAGATTCTGAAAGAACAGCTTGATGCAGGCATTATTGAACAGGTCAACACAAAACAACTGAAAGAAAACAGACAACAATCGACGCCACCAGTTCACTATTTGCCACACCATATAGTGAAACAAGAAGGTAAACGCGGCAGAATTGTCTACGATGCTAGTGCAAAAGTAAAAGATAGTAAGAGCCTAAATGAAGCAATGTTTAAAGGACCATCAATGCTAGAAGATTTGACAGGACTACTTCTTAAGTTCAGGACAGGGAAAGTTGGCATTACTGGTGATGTTGAAAAGGCATTCCTTCAAGTAGGACTACAAGAAGAAGACCGAGACGTAACCAGATTCCTATGGGTAAGGGATCCTTGCAAGGAATTAACAGAAGAAAACTTACTGCATTTAAGATTTTGCCGAGTCCCTTTTGGAATAATCTCGAGCCCTTTCCTTCTCACGGCAACAATCCGGTATCATTTATCAAGAAACAATGAACCACTACTGAAGAAAATCGCAGACCGGTGTTATGTTGACAACTTAGTCACAAGTTCTGAATCTGTTACTGAAGCCGTGGCGCTGTACAAAGAAACAAGAAAAGTATTTGGCGAAATATCCATGAATATTAGAGACTGGGTGTCTAATAGCCAAGAGTTTATCAGCGCCATCCCGGAGGAACTCAGGGCCAAGCAAAAGGAAGCTGTCAAGCTTCTTGGTCTGATTTGGAACCTAACAGATGACACATTAGAGTTGAAACTGAATGAAGATCTTTTCCAGAAAAATCATAATGTCACCAAGAGAGATGTCCTGAAGACACTAGCCCGTGTTTATGATCCCTGCGGGTTTGCAGCACCTCTGATCTTACCAGCAAAACTTTTGTTTCAAGAGCTGTGTACTGAAAAGGTGAAATGGGATAGCAAACTTCCTGAAGAGTTGCTAAAGACATGGGATAATGTATGTGATAGCTTACAGATTGCCAAAGATATTAAAATACCAAGATATACTGGAAGCACGGAAGCTCGAAAGGATGATGCAGTGTATAATCTTCACTGCTACACAGATGCTAGTAAAAATTCGTATGCGGCAGTTGTCTACCTAGTAACATACCATCAAGACAACACAACTGTGGCTTTCATCATGTCAAAGGCAAAGGTAACTCCAGTCGAAGACAAAGACGACCTCAAGATACCCAGATTAGAGTTATTAGGGTATCTCATAGGAAGTCGATTACTGAAGTATGTGAAGAAAAGTCTTGAACTGAACATAACAAACCAATACTTGTGGACTGACAGCCTTATAGTACTTAGTTGGATGCATTCAAATAAACTGCTGCCACCATTCGTATTGAGAAGAGTCAACGAGATCAAAGAAAATTCTGAAGTTGAAAATTGCTATATCAACACTAACGTCAACCCAGCAGACCTTGCAACGCGCCCTGAGTTATGGAAAGAAAAGAAGGATCTGTGGTTTAATGGCCCCGATTTCCTCAAAGAGAACAAAGATAGATGGCCTAAAACCATGTATATGCAAGTTAGTGAGCAAAAATCTTGTCTTTCGGCCGGGGAGGCGCTGGACGTGGTGGATGGTCCAGAGATGGTTACGAAAGGCTATGAAGACTTAACTACAATGGCCTTTCAAGATTCAGAGCACGATACTTACGAAGAAAATGAGTCCACAGAACTAACTACACTTGATGAAACTGCGTCAGCAATTAAAATATTACAAGCTCAGCATTTTCCAGATGAAGTCACTGGGAAGGAAACTCACTTGACTAGAAACTTGGGACTTTTCTTAGATGGTGATGGAGTACTAAGATGTCGCGGACGTATGATGAATACAAGCTGGCCTTATGAACAAAGGTACCCTGCACTCATACCAAGAGACTCTACTTTCACGCGTGAATTGATCAAACGTACTCACGAAGAAAACTATCATGTTGGTGTATCACATACACTCAGCTTGATAAGGCAAAGATACTGGATACCTCAGGGTAGAGCTCAGATTCAAAAGGTCATAAAGAAATGCCCTCAATGTGTCAGACATGGCGGAGGACCCTACAAACTGCCACCTCCTCCAGCCTTACCTGCAGAGCGAGTGAACTTCAGTGCACCCTTCACTTATACGGGCATAGATTACTTTGGCCCGCTACTAGTGACTACAGCCGCAGGTAACAAGAAAAGATGGGTGTGCCTATTCACATGCCTGGCTGTACGAGCGATCCACTTAGAAGTGGTGGAAAATCTCACAGCAGAAGAATGCCTGTTGGCCCTAAGAAGGTTTATAGCTTCCAGAGGATTACCACACATGATTGTCTCAGATAATTCGCAAACATTTAAGCTGACAAGTGAAGTCCTTTCCAGCCCATATTGTATCCAGAACAAAATACAGTGGAAATTCATTCCGCAGTTGGCACCGTGGCATGGTGGATTCTATGAAAGACTAGTGGCATTAGTAAAGCACTGCTTAAAACGGACAATCGAGAAACACCTGCTTAACGACAACCAATTGAAGACAATCATAAAAGAGGTTGAGGCAGTTCTGAATACCAGACCACTGACATACATAGGCACTGACCTGGAATCAGTACTAAGGCCTGCAGACTTTTTGACCTTAGGTAAATGTCTGGCAGTTGAAGCAACAGAAGAAGAAATAGTACTGGGAACAAACATTAAAATAGACCTTGTGAAGAGCTGGAAAAGAGGACTGAAAATTATAGAAGAATTTAAACGGATGTTCACTAACCAGTATTTATTCAGTTTAAGAGAAAGATTCAATCATTCATTCAAGCAACACAGAACAACGTCAAACAGGGCACCGAAAATAGGCGACTTTGTACAGATTAAAGATGGTTCGAAGAATCGAATTAACTGGAAAGTGGGAAAGATCGTCTCTTTACTAAAATCAAAGGATGACTTGTGTAGAGTTGCCAAAGTTAGAGTGGGCGACACCGAATTGACCCGTTCTATAGCGCACTTGTATCCATTAGAAGACGACCCTAATCTCACAAACACAAGAAAAGATAGTCAGTCGCCACTACTAGCCGAAGTTGAAAACATAACTAAAAGTACCTTTGTGGACCAAAACCAGATGGAAATCGATCCTGAATTAGGTTGTAATGAATTGTCACAAGAGGTCCGATCTGAACTGCCTGACAAGACGAATGAAGAAAATGTCGTCAATGAAATGGACAACTCTGATCACCCTGACAAGACAAATGAAGTGGATGTTGTCGACGAATTAGACAACATTATGATAGAACAGAACTCACCGAGCAGAGTTGACAATACTGAATCCGGTGAAATGAATAAAGATCATCACAAGGGAGATGAAGAAATATATCTGGGCCCTGATGTACGATTAAGACGAGAAGCAGCCATTCGAGCGAGAGAACGTATCGCTGAATGGACGCGCCTGCTATTCACCCACCTACAATGAGGGGAAACGTGAGTTTCTCCTGTTGGGGAGTGTCGCGGAGTTCCGCGAGTACTTCACTATTCTATGACAAGGTGAGTGAAATAATAATCTGTTAACCTTTACGATTTGTTTTGAGTGAATTGGGTGACAGATAAGAACGCAAAGAGAAACATGATCTGTTGGTTCTGTGGTACAGGAAAAAAGAAAGATAACAAGCGGAAACGGACGCGCAAGGTGTGCGAGAGGTAGAATATGGGCGGTAAAAGGAGACAAGAGGGCGGCAAGTGTCATGGAGGTGTGGGCTCCTGCAATGCTGCCGTGAAAGATGTGATCACCGGCTACAGAGTTGGTAAGTTTACCGCACTAATAATGTACCGTAATGTTTCCGCTTCATATGATATGAATATAAGAAATGGCTAATAGTTTAATAGCTTATGATGAAGAATCCAGCTAAGATGTTAATAGCTGATGGATCAGGCTAATACTTAATAGCCTGATAACGAGAGTCAGGTGAAGGTTCGGTAATGGGCGAGGGGATGGAGGCAGGCCCTACGAGGGGCATGGCCCCGTAAGAGTAATAAAACGAAGTTGGTCGAAGTAGTGACCTTGAGAGTTCTATGGAAGTACAAAAACGATTAAGACATGGTCGTACCGCGGTAGCCCTGCGGCTTCCCGGACTAAGCCCAAATAAAACGGGTGATGATTATGTGCTAACAAGATTACTTCGTACCACATGTTGTGGCTCTTACACAAGACGTAAAATGACTCAAAACAAGGCCAAAGATTGTGGCCAAGAAATAAATGATCCTACAGCATTCATAGATTAAGATGTACCATCTTTTGTCGCATGATGTTATCCTATGTCTATTCTCTAGGATAACCCACTGTAATAAATAACGTCGCGACAAGCCGAATGCGAGAATAATTAATTCTTTGTAAGAACGGGTAGAAGACCCTCCGGTGTGGATTTGTACCAAGAAAATGAGATAAATTTTCTGTAATTTCTAATTTTCCGGGCAACTTTTCCATTTTATTTTGTCCCTTAAGCTTAATTCGGAATTTGGAAACATTGACAAAATGGTTCTGCTGTTTTCAAGTGATTACGCTTGCGGACGCACATTTAATTTTTATTTATACAGGGTGTTTCAAAAAGGACTACACTCATCAATAGAAAAAAACTGTTACTAACGGGAGCAACTCTGAAATTTAATATAAAAAATATTAGCAGTAACACACATTCGCTCAGGCACGGCAAATATAAAAATTGCACATGGAATATTTAATACACGGATATATTTTTCGACATTCCCGAAAGGAAATATATTACGAATAATGTATACATTCTTTTGGGTGCATTCTTATTCTTAGTCTTATTATGCAAAACTTAAATTCCGTACTTTATTTTTATAGCCCTGCCTAGGCATCTAAATAGAACAAAATTTCTTTTTAAGATTGAATAAACTATGACTAAAATCTTGGTACCTATAGCTAACAGTACCCAAATCTTATGGACATTAATCTAATATTAACAATAGTTTACAAATGATAATTAATTTTAAAGATATAATACAAGTTCAATGAATATAATGCAACAAATAAAATTCAATAATACTTAGAGATTTTTTGTGAATAAATGTGTGACTAATTCGACCTTCGTACGTTCGTTTAGTACCTTTGAAATGTATGAGGGGAAAACGCCAAGATAATGGACATCTCGGTATTCCGTAAAAAAACAAGTATAATATAATATCTACGTTTGCACAAATTAGAAGTCTTAGAGTTCTTCAAATTAGAGTTCTTGTATCGAGCCGTGGTATCACTAGAAACAGCTCGTAGGAACTCAGTTGGTGACGTACTTCCGGTTTCGTACTCCGGTTCTTTTAAGCTTTCCTGAAAATTACCTATATTCTCGGAAAATATAAACAGGTTTTCTTAGGGCAATTCCCAATCCACTATCACCGAATTGGATATTTTAGACTGTCCATTTGAGGTCCCTTTTGAAAGCTAATTCTTAATACTCGTACCTACTGCTTTAACCTACAACAAAGAAACTTTAAAAAAGACTATTTTGGGAATCAAGCATTCCCACAATTTCCACAAGTTATAATTTTCGATTAAAATTAAAAAATCTTAATGTAAATTTTCTGAAAAATGGCCCGGTTTCGTAAAAACACAAATTTAAATGAAGTTCAAATAGTCTGTGGAAGACCAACTTAAGAAGTTTCACCCGTAAGCTACACATATTGGACACCAAAAGAAAACTTTAAGTGTTATTTAATTTTGTACTGTGCTTTTACAGTATTATAAAGATTCGCGTGCCCTCTAAGGCACTGATTAATGATTTTATTTATTCTGTCGTAAATTTTTTCCTTGTTTTTTTGTAATAATATAAGGTTTTTTCGGTTTTTTCTTGTAAAATTTCCAGACTATTTTAATCAGCGTTTTTCTTTTGTTTCAAGGGATCGTGGTTTATGTAATAACATTATTATGGCCTTATTTACTATTAAGACGTAATTGATTAAAACGCTCACCGAAATTGTCTGTAGTGGAGAATTTACAAAGTAATCAAAGACTTAATAAAACGCCTCAGTTGGAGAAAAAGGCAGTATACCCAGTAGTGGGCAGCGGTGGGCTGATAATGATCATGATGATGATGATTTTAGTGGATTCGTGTAAATAAGGCCGGTAAAGTATAGAATAGTTAATTAATGAATTACACACAATTTATAGAATTCCCTCCCAAAAAAACCTAATTATTTGTTTAAAAAACGCACGCTGCCTAAGTCCATTGAGGGCCATAAACTGCAATACGCCTATTTTCAAGAACAATAGAAATAACGCGGGAAATAACTGACTTGGCAATCATTCAATTATCAATAAGTATCACAAAACGTTTTACCGCCACATTGTTATAAAATTCCAAGTATAGAAATTGGTGGTTTCCAAAGCGACAGTGAATGGATGGTATTTGTATTCCCCAAATTTCTACATCAGCCTTTACTGGCAGTAGAATATACGCAAGAAACATTTGACAGGCGGTCGTCTGTAGCTAAACTTATATTTTGGGAAGGAAAATCTCAACAAAGAGTTTACTTTCCATCACGATTCAGGCCCGACCTTGTCTGGTGGCTACTACTAATGTCTGACATATAGCTAAACGTATTTGTTAATTAAGTTTATTTTCATTTTTCGTTTCATTTAAGTTTTTCAGTGTTTTTGTCACTTAATAGATAGAGTCGACGGCACATCAACCTTTTCACACTTGGTGCGCGTTCACTCTACACTACACGGTTACGTTACGGGTGACTGCAACATAAATGTTAAGGTTGACCGGCTGTTAACTATATCTACTGATTGGTCCAGTCAACTGGCCCAATTATAATTGGGAGACAAAGAATCTTTGATTCTGGTTAGTAGAGTCACCTAGATTTTAAGAAATCCAATCTTCCCCTAGAAATTAGAAACGTTAATAAAAAAGGCAAAGCGCTAAAATAAAAATTAACCGTCTTATTTATAAAAACAGGATTCCGAAAACGCCAAAAACTATTAAAATAATCTGTGGTAGATATTTAACGAGTAAAAAATGTAACCACAGATTAAATAAAATCACTATAAGGAGTAGTGATAAAAAAAAACCCCAGGTCTTGGATGTTTACATGTTTGTGATGTCGTTGTTTCTGGTTCCCACGACACAGGGTATCCTAGTGTGGAGCCAGAAGCAATGTATGTGCCTGTATGTAAATGTAATGTTATGTTATGTTTGGTAATCGTGTTTTATAAGGCCGCACAAGCACAGTTTAAATAAAGGAGAAGCTTTCCTCTGGTGTCCAATATGCGTAGCTTACAGGTCGAACTGAAGATCGACCAATAAGCTCTCTTTTTTAAGTCTTAACACCAGTTTATGTACTCAACACTATAACCTTCTAATTTAGTTAAGGGTTAAGGTTGACTAGCGCCACCGATAGGTAAAAAATCATCTCTCTTTCATCAAATTCTTTTTGTAAATAGTGGCCTACAAAAGCCCCTCAATAGTGTTAGTAGCGATTTTTAGAATTTGAGTGAAGTTGAGTAACTAAGATCAAGGATATTAGGAAAAATAAAATCTGTTTTAGGGGAAATTCTATCTAGATTTTTTGGGTACACCACTAGGTGTACCCTAAAAATCTTAATTTACATTATTGTTGGATTTATAAGAGACTTTGCAATAACGCTACATAATTACATATAAGATGTTTTTTTTTTCATTGCTGGCGCTAGCCTCATATAGCCCCTTAAATAAAAACGTCTTACTTCCTTTTGCTAACAATTTCCTTATCTTGAAGTTTCTTGAACACAAATTTCCAAGGATCGACATGAAAATGTGAATCCATCATGAAGAACTTTTTGTAACTGGCCGTTTTACTGTCTTTTCCACTAACACTATTTTAGGAACTTAGATGTGTTGTGTGTGTCTTTATTTCACAAGCTTTATTAAATCTCTGTAATTTGGAAATTCCGCACAACTTCATTCAGTTTCAGGCAACAGTTGCTGGCAAGATTTTAAGAGTGACTGAATCTCGCAACATGGTGTCAGCGAATTAGCCTCAACTTTTTTAGGGACTCAGTATTTCGCACGTAAGCCATTGTGTTTAACAGGCTGTTTACAAAGGGCTTTTCCATGCATTCTAAGACATGGATTTTTCCTTGTCTCGTAACAGGAAGATCTCAATGATTTGTGTCTTTTACCCGACTGCGCCAGGAGGAGGGTTATGTTTTTCGAGTGTGTTGTACGAGTATGTATATGTCTTTGTTGCGATCTATAGCCTGAACGGCATGATGTATTTTAGCTTGAGTGGTGTCGTTCGATTAGTCTTAGCTGTAGAGTGTTACTAGGTATATAAAATATCAAAACTATTTATTTATATTAAAATTTTTTTTCGCAGTCGGGAGTTTTTGTTTTTTACGAGTAGGTCGATATACAATTCACAGTTGTCACACTCTTATATTTATCTCAACGTGTAAGTATTTAAGTTTGGTGGAGATTTCGCAAGTCAGAAACATAGATAAGAATACAATATGGTCAGAACCACCTACTGTGAAGTCAAAAGACTAAAATTGTAGAAATAACATGACACTGCTGTTTAAGTAAACCACATATTACTCTCTACCATGCATACCGAATAATGCGTGGTTTAGTTTATTTGTATCAAAATAAAATCCAGATTTCAAAACGTAAAAAAAGAAAAAATTGTTAAGGTACCAACAACGGTATGACGTTTCGATACAATTTTCTAATAACGTGAAGACTGTACAATATTCTGCTATGATTGCTACGGAACCCTGCGCTACAGCGAATTATAACAGGGTTGGTGCAGTATCACTGAATAGCTGCTGCTGAACGGTGGGAAACCCGGGGAATATTTAGCCAGTAGCACAGGGGTTCCCAAAATGTAAGGCTGGGCACAGTGTGTTCTGAGGCCTTATGTGCCTTTTTTTGCAAAAACCGAAAGACATTTCCGTTTGAAGTAGTAGACAAAAACACTCGGGTGCCAAATACGTTTACTTATATAAGAAAATATGTGCACTTAAAAAAGAGACTTCTTTCTTCTCGAGAAAAAGCAAAAAAATATTCCTTGGTCAACATTTGGTATTTTTGAACTAAAAATTTTGTAAGCACAACACATTGTAGACTTTTAGCCCGGATTTACTTACGGGTGTTGTTATATCGGAAAAGTTGACGATGGACATTGACGACGGGAAAGCAGTAGGCGCTGCGGCGCAAGCCAGCGGGAATCCCGCGCAGCCAGTGTCGGCACCCGCCCCACCTATCTCGGCGCGGGCGCGCCGCGCGCTTGCCCGTAGTGTGAGACGAGCAACCGACGACGCGAGCTCTGTCTCTGCTCACCATGATTAAGCTCTGCGAATCGGAGCGAAACCTGGTCGGACTTTTCCGATATAACAACACCCGTAAGTAAATCCAGACTAAAAGTCTACAAACATTTGGTATTATAGTTAAAAAAATTATTTCCAGCTCCTGAAGTACAAAGCTTAAATCCTCGATTCGGAAACTAAGCATTTTAAAACTATTCAACGATTATAATTGGATTTAAATAACCAATTTTGTATTTAAAACATGATTTGAACATGTGACATAATATGCAGTATTTGTAAAGATAACTTATCGGGTCCAGTTAGTGCGGCCTAATACGGAAAACCTACGTCCGTCCGGTCTAATGCAAAGGAAAAAAATCGGGACGATAGTATAGGCAGATAGGAATGGGAACTATGTTTGTGTTTCAATTGCATCCTACGTGTTTTTTTTTCTCGAAGGTAGCATCTCAGGATCTTCTTCGAGAAAAACACAAAACCTTATTAATGAAATTCTGGCGATGGTATGAGATTTCTGTTTGAACATAAAATAAGGCTTTTTACTTTATTATAACAATAAATGTTTCATTTATCACGACAAATTTTGACGAACGCATTGGATTGTATTTCTGTTTCACAAAAAAGCAGTCCGATGTTTACGTAGGTAGCTACTCATATCTTGTTAACTGAACATAATATTTCGGTTTATGCAATAAAAATGGGCACGAAAACTGGGCATCAGAGCACATTGCGGCGCCCCGGCGCACTCGCCGATCGTCGAGATTGATCCTGTTTTATTTTCTTGGGAAACTAAACTTACTTTAAAAAACTATTTAGAGGCTAAAAATTCCACCCGGGACTCGAACCCGCGACTTCTGGCTAACCGTGCCAGAGTTAAGAAGATAAGATAAGAATATTCTTTATTGTACACTGGAAAAACAACCCACAGTGTTAGTGCATTAAAAAGAATATAATCTAAACTTACTTATTCCTATTATCTATTCGAATGTAAAATCACGCTCTAAACGAAATATGTATATTATTATAGTTCGACAGGGCGCCGCGGGCTCACGACAAAAAAACATACCTGTTAAAAAAATTATAATAATAAAGCGCGTTGCGAACTTAACAATAGTTTGGGAACCTCTAGGCTACAAAATATAAGTAACACATAATAGTTATACTATTACGTTACTAACTACGTTACCAGTTAATTCATATATTCGTTGCTAGTCCAAATATTTTTGTAGTCATTTGGGGCTTTACAATTTTTGTCTTTTGGAAATCCGCCTTTTTTGTCGCTTGGATACCTCTGATAAATTATTTAATCTATACGACCATAAAAAAAACTTTTGATGTGTTTGAGTCCCACAAAGGACATGAGGACACTAAAGAGGCAAAGTAAAGTATATTTTTAGGAGGAGGGACGGGGTCAGCATTGTGACAATAGGGTGTCGAAAGATACGTGACGCCACATGTATAAATCTAAAAGTATAAGTACCTACACTCAAAACTACTCTTTATATCCTTCCTACCAATTTGTAGTTTTCTGTGATATTTTGTACATTTGATTGAACTCAAATTAGAGTTCAATAGAGGTGGCGGCTACCACTCAACTTCTGTACGGCTCCTAAGAGGAAAATTAAATTAATTACTCTAAATATTCTTCTGCTATAAGAGAATATTCAGAGTTATTAATTTTATATAAATAAAGGCTTACCAAAATTTATGCATCCTTCCCAAAATAAATGCTCAACAAAACGACTCACAAAATCTTATAAAGGGTAGATGTTTCGTATGGACATGGAGAAGAGATGAGCAAATATGATTATTAGAAACGTTAGCATTCCAGACTTTTTCGATCACCTACTTTTTTGGTTTCTTACTCAGATGGTCTAGCATAAACGAGTTGATTATCAGCAGCAGAAATGAATGGCATCAGAAAAAAAGTGTCGGAGTGCTTAGTGCGAGTTTGACAGAGTGCTTAGTGCGAGTTTGACAGATCCAATCGAATAACTTTACTACCGCGTTAATCGAGTATTGAGTAGTGAGTATGAGTAAGTTAACCGTTCGAACCATTTGTTCGCTTATGGCCAACTTAGCAAACCGTCCACTAAAATTTTCTGTAGGAGATGAGCAATCGGTCCCATTGTCATATAGTCAACTTCGCAATCGGGCCGCTTCTTAAACCATCCACTTCTTAAACCATCCACTTCTCAATGTCACAGTACAACTCGCACTCGCGTTTATTCGTGTTTTGGCTGGTAAACGTGTTCACTTCTCAACGTAAACCATTACAACTCGCACTCAGGAATTTTAATTTCCATACTTGTCGCTTGGTGGCGCTTCCTCGATGCCATAGAAACATGAGTTTACGTTAACGCGATCGAGAAGTTAAAAACTCGCACTAAGCACTCAGGATTCGAACTAACGACCTCCCGAATGAGAAGCTGGCGTTCTACTGCTCCGCTTCCACCGCTGCACCGTAAATTTGTGATGTTAGAGTAGCAATACCACTCGGTTACTGTGAAGGAAAACATCGCGAGGAAACTTAAGTGTCTGAGATGTCACAGACCTCAGCGCAGGGCGGTGGGCACGAGTGCATATTAAGCCCATACTCTTTCTCTGAGAGAAGGCTTGTGCCCTACAGTGGGACGTATTATTAGAAAAAAAAGGAAACAGCAATATTTCCAAATGCTCTAAAGTTAGACGTCGTTTCCTAATAATGTCTCCAAGTAGCTATGAGGAGTTGCCCTCGTTGCCTCATCTAGAACTACCAATTTGTGTACTGTTTACTTTTATATAAACGCAATTTAGTGGAAATAAATCAGTTTTTTTTAAACAAAAAGATATGTTTGATAGTTAAAATGGCTAGGTCGGTTCATTTTTAGAAGTCGGTTCAATAGAGGCTATTGTTTAACAACAAACCTCCTAAAATTACATGTTAATATGACAACAAGTAATCACGTCGTATTAAATTATAAATACTTTATTGCACAAAAAAACACAATACAGGAAAAACAAAATACCTGTCAAAAGGCGAGCTTATCTCTAATAGTTTTTAGTTAGTCTCTGTCTAGTACGCTTGCGACATATATTCTATAGTAGCAATCTCAGGAAATCTAAACTTTGATATTTGTATCGTTCAAGTACACTGGAAATTAATAGCAAAGCAATTGAATCAAGAATCACCCACAAACATTGCCCACGATGATAACTTACCAAAATCCCAAATAACGTTTGTAGCTTGATAGGTACAATGAAACCGTGCGTCATCTTTACATCAACATACCGTGAGTTATCTCGTATCTTATCAGTCTCCCCGGTACAGAACGGCCTTGTTTGAAAACGACAAAATTAGTCCAAATTAGTATGAGCAATAGCAGCACATTATAGCATGCATCATCTCTAATACTACTTAAACAAGCCAGCGAAAATCGCCAGACAGCTGCGGTGAAACAACATTAAACCGTATTATCAAGAAGCTAAGTTCTTGATTGGCATCAATAACAACAAATGTTTCAATCTTGACTGGACCTACAAGTTGACAATGAAGGTAATGCCCATGGACGCAGTCGTAGTCATCATGAGTAGTTATGACACACACAAGCAAGTAATGCCAGAATTTACATTTGAATATGACAAGTAGCAAACAGTTGCAGAGGTCTATTATTACGAGTTTCCTATTGTTTTCAGTCAGTATGACTGTGCAGCGTAAGTACGCAGATCATATTGATATCGTTGACGTGATTTCCAAGTTTCAGTTTCATCATACTCGTAGTCCTTTAAAAGTGCTGGCTTGAGCGTTCAATTAATCCTGCCAAGACTTACCCGTCCACTAAGTTTTTCCTCAAGACTCTTAGAAGGAAAACCCGTTGAGTTGGGTAAGTGCGATAACAATTAAATTAAAAACGAACGCAATGTTGCATACGGTAGTAGTTAATAACATGAATATTTCAGGGATAGAAGTTGTCGATAACAACTTGACATTTATGATGAGATGTTAATTTCAAAGGAACGATTGTTTAGGTTGCGTTTGCAGAATAATGTGAATTTGGATACTAATATAAAATCATCATCAAGTTACTCATCGCTCGTCTTCTTGACAAATGACTGCATCACACATCAAACAAAAGAAATAAAACGTAAATACAAGTGTATTCAAGCAGAAACTAAATGCTCATGATGACGATCCCTTATATCAAGTGTCACAAAGATAAATGTCGCTACGCTCCATAAGGGTAACTATAATATCAAATGAACAGACATCTGATATATGGTGCTCTCGCCATATGAATAATAATACTACTCCTTAATATTCACACAGAGGCAGTTCTTTGTAATCATTTTGCGTGCATAAATAACTAATCTACGATATCATCTTAACGTTCGTAGACTTGTGGTAGAGCGTTGACGCGGAACGCCTCACGAAGTTACCACCTCGCGGCGTGAATTCTAACACTTTGTAATAAAATAGGTTTTAGACTGATAAAGACATTGCTAAGCTTCTTAATCGTACCGTGGTCAGTTTTGTACTGAAGGTACGCATAACATGCGCTTATAACAAAATCTGTGTTTTGTGTTGTTACGGCCATATGAAGTGAAGGTCATACGCTCTAGGTTAGTTACCAAGTTAAAAACTTTCACCTGAGATTTTAGGTTCCGTGTTGAAATACTGAAATTACAGTATTTCAGTATTTCAACACGGACAAAAATTAACAAAAATTACAAAAAATATTTAAACTCACCGACTCACCGGCATAATTAAATATTTATTAAATTATTTATTTCAGCAAAGCTTTTTCACAGTGGATTAACAATGACATCAGGTTGCCTTATTATTGTACAACCGTTTATGTGTGGCCCTACACTATGCAAGCTTGTATCGTGGGTACTAAAAATAGATTTACAATTTAATTATTTCGCAATGGTAAGGCAGACTAATGAACAAAATTGGATGATATCAACAGAATTAATTGTAGAGTGGTGTAGTGTGGTGTGGTGTGGTGTAATACAATTCAATATAGTACAATACAATGAAATATTTTACAATATAATATAATAACAGGAATAGTGCATTTTTAGGATAAAACTGAGAATATCCTACGTTGATCATAGGTCATTTTAAGCAATGCGTCAAGGAGTTTAGACTTCAGATTTAACATTTTAAATATAAAGGTACTGGCTGACCCAACAAACTTTGTTTTAGCATATTAATTAACCTACAACTTAATTTCAGATCTACCAAATATACACCAAAAAATTCATAAAAATCGGTGAATCCGTTTCAGAGGAGTTCGATAACAAAAACCGTGGCACGAGATTTTTGTAATGCTAGATAACGCTTTAACACTTCTAAAATGTTATTTGAAACATTTGAATTTATAGCGTTGTGAGCATTTTACAACACGACAGTTTTTATTGAATCCTTGTAACGAAGAATGTTGCTCGCACACTGTGCGTCTACAAATAGTATAACGGGGAAGTCCCTTCTGGTAATTGGAACCGTCAGGGATTGTACTTTCAGGCTTAAAGGTATGGAAAATTAATCAAGGCGAAGCACTTGCGAAAAAAAAATCGATATCGCTATCAACCCTTTTATGTCCCCACTGCTGGGGCACGGGTCTCTTCCTGCATCGCCGGAAGGTTAGGCCGTACTCCACCATGACGGCCAAGTCCGGCTTGTAGGAGGATTGACTTTATCAAGCCGCCCATAAGGCCTTTGAGATCTTAACGTGCATTGCGAAGCACGGAAGCGCTCGGAAAGAAACTAGCGGTAGTCACGGGATTCAGGTCACCCACCCTGCACCTGACAGCGCCTATTATTGTCTCAAGTGATTGATTCGAATCACACAATTCAACTAGGCCGCGAGCGAAAAAAATCGCGTTAAAAAAAAAATCCCCCAACCAAATCAGTGCGCGATTTATTATCCGTTAGACAAAAAAACCGCGGTGATATAATTCGCAATGAGTGCTAAGCCTCGGATGCACGAGATCCTAATTTTGTTCAGCCCAGAATCTCAGCTCAGCTCCAGTTCCTATATCGCGCTGATCTACTCCAGAACTAGGTAGGTATATCTTTCTGAAGAACGATTCTAATCATCTAACTGTAATAATATTAGTGTGGAAATTGCCAGTCAGGTGATTGGTATCAGAATTTGGTGCGCATAATTAGGACGCGACTCAGAAACTACAATTCATACTTTATTCCTACTATACGCACATAGGTTCTATGCACCTAGGGATGGGCTAAATTGCGTAGCCGATTCGTACTTGTAAATCTGTGGCTTAATCGTCCATGCAATGTGCATTGAATTGACATACGGAACTAATAAGGTCTAGCATGCAGCGTACCGTTTGTTTTCCAAGTTAGTGAATTTGTAGTCGCCGATCACTTGTCAAGCGCGAGTTCCACCTTAAAATATGAAACGACCATTTGCTAAAATATACTAAGTATTAACCTATTTCCCTACAATTATTAGGCTATTTAATTTAAATTAGAAAATAGGTTTTAGGTTTAGTCTCGTTTTTATAATCATAGTCTAAATAGTGAAATATCTATGTATATTAATCTATATCTATAGGCTATTAATGTAATTAAATTATAATATATTTTTAAATAGGTACCTAAAACAGTTTTATTTATCATGTTACACGATATGATCTCATTATCATTATCTCAGCTATATTTATTGAAAACTAACCACCCACGCGGTTATTGTTTGAGGCCAATTTTTTTGACAACTTTTAATAAACATTCAATCATACATAACTGTTTGTATACTGTAGTTCAATGAAATTAAAATTATAATTTCAATACATTATGGCCAGGAGACTGACAGCGCTATCTCTTGACGTCTTTGAGAACTATAACGTAGGAACTCCCGCAAACAGCAGCACTTGGTTCAAAGTGTTTGCTACAGAGCTCCGAGCGTACAATGGTCGGCATTTGAAAGTACTTGAACGAGGGTTCACCTTACACTACGCACCTAAGGCATCTAGCCCCTGTCAATAACAATAAGAGTCAATATCAAATATGAAAAGTGGTAAAAGGGTAAATATTGAACAATACCATACCTGAGGAATACAAACCACAATCGAAATCGACTATGCGTTATGGAATCGACTCTGGATTTTGGACCGTCTTCATGTTCTAGACAAAGAGTGGAAATAAGAAGTGTGGGGTAAGCACTGAAAGGCCAAAGCGCTCGATGGTGCAACTATGTGCGTCCAACTTTTATAACTGCACAGGAAAAAGATTGTGCCAAAGTTTATTTCAATTGCACCTGATAAAATATCTCATTCTAGAATTTCCGTAATTCCCTGCTTTTTTACGAGACTCAAGCGATGTGTCATTGCAACAGAAATTGACATAAACTTTTGTAACTATAACTGAAAGATCGAGTGTTTGTTCGTGATGCTCAACTATCTCTAATGTTGTTTACGCGTTATCTATCACACTGATTGCTCATAGTAAGACTTGATTAGAATAATTTCCATAGGAGCTTCGTGTCTTCTATTACACCAATTTCAGTAAACAAAATATGACAAGATCATTATTTTTTAGGCACAAAATTCGTCAGAGCCAAATAAATATTATGGTTAGTATATTCTTCCGCGAAAATTAAACAACTATACCTCTTTAGTAATCCGTGACTATACCTAGTGGAAACCGTAATAGAAATCCATCGGGATAGTACTTACGCATGCAATTCATCGATTAGACATAACAAATACTGGGTAACTGGAGAACTTACTTTGATTTTGGTTGGCTGGACTTCTTCGTACGCCACGGAATCAGGAAAGAAAACGCCTGTTTTCGGAACTGAGGTCGCAATAGCTTCCACCTCTTCCGCGCATCATTAGTACTGGCGTTTGATGCTGACACTGATTCTGTACTGGTACTTGCACTAAGGATATCAGGTTCTGACGCCCCTTTCCTCAGAGTGAAACCACCGGTAGCATATCTCACACACTTTTGCAAACTACTGACTGATGATGTATCTCCTTGGGAATACGCTTTTCGTTTAGACACTGGAGTCGAAGTCACGAATTTTGAATCACTTCTTAATTCTATTGCACTGTCCTTGAACCCTGACACATCGAGCATATTCTCGTCGATGCTGTTAAGTTTGCGCAGTCTTGGTTTCGGATTAGGGGCCGTTTTTGCATTGAGGATGCTGCATTCTTCGAAGTTTTTGCTTTTTCGCTTGTGGTTGACATCGTAGAACTCTGTGATGTCTTCGCAACTCTTTGTTTTGTATTTAGCAAAGTTGAACCTTGGCGGAGGCTTGATATCCGCTGCGGGCGGGTCAGGGTTCCTCTCCATTATGTTGGCTAGGTTATCTTCGCTCTTCGAGAATTTAAGGTTAGACGCTTTCTTTTGCCTCGTGGGTCTCACCGGCGGTTCGGGCACGATATGCGACTGGTGCGTGACATATCGTTCGTCCGTCCTCTTATTAGGTTTCGAGTACTTTGCGATAATTTTATTGATTTCTGCGCTGTTCTTGCGTCTGTTCGTGTGTCGTCTGAAGTTGACGGGTTGCTGATAAGAGTCGGCAATACCCGCCCCGGCGACCCGCGCTGACCTCTCGCGCCATTCTGATACTTTGTCTTCGATCAACCTCTGGAGCTCCAGAGCGCGCATCATAGGACCTAATTCTGGCATTTCGAAGGGTTTTATAGAACCTTCTTACGGAAAATATTACAGATAGATATATTAACTCTTTGGTGTAACTTTGGGTCTTTGTTTATTCAGCTTCTGATCGTGTCAATTTGTGTATTCTGATAAGAAGCATTATCTTTATCCGAAACATCTAGGTACATAGACGGATAATATCTTGAAGGATTTCGGCTTAGAAGATAACCCCATATAGTTAAGCTGAAACCAAATCAACAAATCGTATTAGCACAACAAAAGTTTAGTTGCATTAACCTATTGAAACTTATTATACGCGAGATAACAGGTGCAGTGTAGGTTATAAAGACTTAAAGAGAGGGTTAAGAACAAAAGGTCATTGGACGAAGTCAATTTGATAAAGTGACATGTTAATTAAGGTAATGCCGCCGTAGGATCAAGAAGACACTTTGGTACCCCGCAATTGAGCGAAATAAGCCCCTCATACCAGTGATGTACCCCTAATCTTAACACAGTGTACGGAGAGTTGCAGAAATTCATACGAGTATCTGTGTTACGGGTATACGAGTATTCTACTCAACGAAAACAACTTTTATCATGTATGAAACCGCTACCTATCCTAGTTTGGGAGAAGTGATTGCGTTATGTGCAATTTATTATTGGGTAGGCACTGTATTTTACTCACATAATAAAAGTTCTTTGAATTAATACATAGAAAACCTCTTTATAGCCGAATAGAGCGGACTTCTCAGCAACAATCCGTATAAACAATGTGAAATACTATCATATAATGATTGAACTAAGAAGAACAAATGCTAACTGTGAAGGAAAACATCGTAAGGAAATCTGAGTGTATGAGGTGACCAAAAACCTCAGCGATTAAAACTGCCAATCAGCTGAGGGCACGCGTGGTAATTAAACCCACACACTCTCTCTCTTTCTCTCTTTCTGAGAGAAGGCTTGTACCCTGTTGTGGGACGTTAATAGGCTACAGAAAGTTAGCTGAAGACAGTGACTTAATACTTATGGTATTATAGTTACCTATTAGTAAATCGCACACTAATAATAACACCACCGGGTTACAGGCGTAAGTTTAAGCTCAATTGGTAGAGCGCTGGCACGGATAGTCAGAGGTTGCGGGTCCGAATCCCGGCATGGGTGAAATTTTTAACCTCTAAATAGGTTTTTAAGTTTAAGTATGTACGAGTATGTATGCCCATGAAATACGTTAACGCGAAACACGTGAACGGGCAGAGGCCTTTTCACCGTCACGTAAACCTCGTCAGTCCGGTATGGATAGATGCCATAAAACCCATTACACACGCAATATCTGAACTACTCAGACGCATGACGCGTTGATACTTTTTTTACAATTCCGAGTGTGCAAATAGCGTACAAACTTTGGTTTACCTATATTTTTTAACAGGCAGCACACTTTCAAACTGAACCGAGTGATGACTTCGGGAGGGGCCCGTCGGCCGTTCCAATGACTGGCCACGGGATGTGGTAACCGCGATTTCTACCACCAAACCCCGAATCTATCAGCGGACGGCCAACATCCTTCCGACTTCCATCATGACCGGTAGACACCTATTATTTCATTACGAAGTGAAAAATATTGGAAACCAGTCCCGTTGAACTTAAAAACAATTGGCGTGATCGCTTTCATTCGAGTAACGGATATCGGATAATCGTGGATATGCTAAACAGACGGTTACGCTCTATGGAACTAAGGGCCGGTTTCTCAATTGAGAATTTCACTAAGTAAATACTTAGTGAAATTCCTACAGTCTAGAACCTAGAATCAACAACCAAGGACTTTAATCACTTACCGTCAAAAAGGGCCGTTTTTTTGCGGAAATCTTAAAGTTTAGTCTATTGATCCTAGGTTCGAGATTGGAGGTTCTAAAAACAGTTCACATTGTATAAGATTTGTCATGTTCATTTTATATATAGATAAAACTTATAACAAGTTATAATTTTTTTTCCATTGGTGTCACTGGTCTATCATGCTCTTTGCTGAGAAATTCGAAGAGACAGCAATACAGTTAACTATTTACTTGGCGAAATACTCAATTAAGAAACTGACCCTTACTCTGTACACTACACTGTCAACATGCAGCAACTTAGACGTGGAAAATACACTCACTTTGAAACTAGGTACCTAAATATGTATGACCCACCATAAGACTTTAGGAATGTTACAATATTATTTTTAAAACAATCCGTGGTTTTAGTACAAGTAAATAACGATAATATTTGTCTTCGCTGTCACTAGTTTTCGCAATGAGTCAAGTTAACAACTAACACGCATTGTTCAAATATCATCTCGTCTCCTCGACGGAAAGTGATACGATAAGATACAACTTTTGTATCTGAGATTGTGTGTGCATGATAAGATTTGGGAAAACTAGACGCATAACTGTTTCCAAACAAATGATAGAACCTTATAGTATTTAAAACACCCATCATCGATACGTCTCTCTTGGAAAATTCGATCTTAAATTCATTCTTTTAGAGCTGCGGGTGGCCCTATAACCTCGCAGCTCTATAAGAATGAGATTAAGAGAGATTGTATTAGAACTCTACCACTATGATTCGATAAACTGTTACGTGATGCAATGGGCATCTCCATGATCTCGTTGAACGAAATTCGTGTTACAGAACAATTGTTTTTCTTGTGAAGGTTCGCTACTCATCTAGGCCGTACAATACAGGCTCGCTTATATTCAGTTTTAATAACACATAACTTCTGTTTGAAGACTTTTGTCTCAGATTGATATTTTTCCAAATATCAGCGTACACAATTTTAATAAAATGCACTTTGCCAATGTCGCTTCACCATCAGATAAATTTGTACTTGTCTTACTTTTACATTTTTTTTGTGGTGACTCAGATACGATAAAAAAATTCTTTATTGTTAACTAGAGCACATGACAATAAACAGTGTAGCTGTCTAATAGCTGATGCTGTGCAAATAAAATCAATGTTGTAAAGTTTACCAGTCTTTTTAATTAAAACATTTCCAAATCGTAACAACTCTTTATATGTCCCCACTGCTGGGGCACGGTATCTTCCTGGATCGCAGGAAGGTTAAGCCATACTCCACCACGGGAGCCAAGTCCGGGTTGGTGGAGCATTGTAAGACAGTGGCGGGCCTTACTGCCAGAAGTTATCAAGCCGTCCATAAGGCCTCTGACATGGCTAAACGGCTTCCACAAATTAAATAATTATAAAACGATCCCTGTTACATAGTCTGGTAAATATGGCAAAGTGCAATGAAACTTTGCCAATACTTTTAGAGAATACAAATCGAGGTAATATTGTACAACCAAGAAATGGCAGCCTCAAAATACTTTTCATAGAAACTATTCTCAAGGCTATCATTGCTTTTTAATAAGTTTATTTTCAATCCCAAGCACGATCAAACCTCGATTTGTGTTCATATTGACTCGTTTCTGAACTGAGAGTTTCACTAAGTAAATCTTAAGTAACGTTCTGTCCCGCTCTTTGCTGAGAAATTCGAAGAGACGGCATTACAGTTAAGTATTTACATAGAGAAATTCTCAATACAGAAACTGGCCCTAAATCGTTTTGGCAAAGTTTCATTGTGTTTTGAATAAAAACCAAACCACCGTTTGTATGTGACAGGCTCCTTGATGTGCGCCTTAAAGATTAATATTTCAAAGGTTTAACATTTCGTAAAAGGAATCCTGAATAAAGAATGGTTTTCTACGCAAACAATATTTTTTAGGGTGCTAACTAGCGCCACCAATGGAATAAAAAACATAATTTTTATCTAAAAGTGAACACGACAAATCTTAACAACTGTAACAAATATTTTTAGAACCTAGGTACAGTCTAAAACCTAAGATCTACCTAGGACTAATCGATTTCGACCGTTTTTATCGGAAATCCATTAGTTCTAGGATATCAATAGTGCATTCTAGTCAATAAGTTCTAAAAATTAATAGTTATCACAGGTATTAAGATTTTAGACATTTACTTTTTGAAAAAAACCTTATTATAAAACAAGTTATGATTTTTATGCCACACCGGCAATAAAGTGCCGCTTTCTGGCCAAGTGTAGACATAAAAAGATGTACACAACACTTGAGGTAATAAAGAAAGCTCTCGATCGCATATTTACGTCCCTCGCTTGCAGCTCGGGCCGCAAACTTCTACGATCTCGGCCTTTCTTTGTATTACCACCCTAGTTGTGTAATGTACTATTATTCCATTGGTGGCGCTAGTCAGCGCTCCTAAGCGCCTTATGTGATTGTGTTGTGTGGAAGTTATTATTATTAAAACGATAAATCTAACGACAACTTACATTGTTTTTATGATATAAATATTTGCTTGTTTTTTTATATAAATAAAACTCATTTACATAATGGGGTAGGCGAGAAAAAAATTATCCCTTATCAATCATCATCATCCTTAATCATGCTTAGGTACATACAATTTTTTTTGAAGATTGAAGATCTTATTCTACAGTTTCACCCGTGAGATTATAACGTACCTATACCTATACCAAATTTCAGCTTTCTAGTACTAATCGTCTCTGATCTATGCCGCGGACAGACAGACAGACGGGCGGGCACACGGTGGGCTGAGAATCACGTTTCAAAGACATAGGAACTTGAGGTTTCAAGTGTCACTTTTTTCTCTCGAAATAGGTTTTGTTACTCATTACTATACGAAACAATGTGATGAGAGACAATTTAGAGAGCAAACGGATGTGTAAGAATTTTTCGAAGAAAAATTTGTATGGAGCTGACATGAAAAGTGGCTATAACTCTGGAATCGCAAGTTTGGCCGTAATATCCTTGGAGATGTAAGGAGTGCTATTTATTTGTGATTTTTCGGCATACTTTTTATAGCAGTGCCCTTTGCGATTTTTTTTTAATTAATAATGTGACTAGTTAGACCAACTTTAGATATACCCTATACCATATGCCCCAGCCTATGAAATTAAAATTAGGCGTGTTATATATAATGTAGTTAATATCCCTTTATTTCAGTAAAGGGATAACATGTACATTAGACAACATTCACCAAAGTAAGAAAGGTTTTAATAAAATAAAAGACCAATTTTTCAAAATATATTTTTACTAATTGCACATTCACTGACCACGAACTGGCAGATGCGAAGTAGGACACCCACCAGTTCGCTCGACCGATGATCCCAAAAATATCGTTGGTGGTGGCTGGATGAGGACTGCAGAGTGCTTAGTGCGAGTTTGACAGATCCAATCGAATAACTTTACTACCGCGTTAATCGAGCATTGAGTAGTGAGTATGAGTAAGTTAACCGTTCGAGCTGGCAAAACGCTGTCACAGTACAACTCGCACTCGCGTTTATTCGTGTTTTGGCTGGTAAACGTGTTCACTTCTCAACGTAAACCATTACAACTCGCACTCAGCAATTTTAATTTCCATACTTGTCGCTAGGTGGCGCTTCCTCGATGCCATAGAAATATGAGTTTACGTTAACGCGATCGAGTAGTTAAAAAACTCACACTAAGCACTCTGAAGATAGAGTAATGTGGCTTGCCCTGGGAGAGGCCTATATGCAGCAGTGGACAAATACAGGCTGAGTGATTGCACATTAAATATAAAAACCGTTTCTTTATCATGAATTCCCAAAAACGGTAGTATCACTTTAATAATTCGTAAAACAAGTCTTATTAAACACATAATGTATATGCTCAGTTTTAATTTCATAGACTAGGGTACAGGAATATCTAACTACGCATAATCAGGACACAAAAGCATTAGAACTACTCATTTTAGTACAAAGTACACATTATTATTTATTTTTTTAAATCGCATAAAGTACCGCTATAAAAAGTATGCTGAAAAATCACAAATTAGTAGCACTACTTACATCTGCAAGGATATTACGGCCAAACTTGCGATTCTAGAGTTATAGCCACTTTTCATGTCAGCTCCATACAAATTTCTCTTCGAAAAATTCTAACACGTCCGTTTGCTCTATAAATTGTCTCTCATCACATTGTTTAGTGTAGTAATGAGTAATAAAACCTATTTCGAGAGAAAAAAGTGACACTTGAAAACTCAAGTTCCTATGTCTTTGAAACGTGATTCTCAGCCTACCGTGGGGCATGGCGAAACTATAAGGGTTTCTTATTGACTAAGGACCCCTAAATATCGAAAAAAATTATACAGAAGGTGTCTAATCCAATGGTTTTGGGAATTGCTGATTTTAAACGCAGCCCGTAACGTAATTGGATGTTAATTTATCAACGTCCTTCCCCAAACTCACGTTTTCTATGAATAGTTATGATATGAAGTAATGTAATTTTGAAAATCAACGAAGAGATTGAGGGTTAAAATCGCACTTAGTTTTTTTTTTTTGAGAATTTAGTAGTATATTGTATATCGAACATTTCTTCCCAAAGAACTTTGAACCGAATTTTCGGCCTTTCTTTTAGAAAACGAATAGGTACCTATAACTTTTGCCATCGGCCTGGTTAGTACGAATCGTACTAACGGATCGTACTGTACAATGATGATAGTCGAGCATTTCAAATGTCATAAGTCGCGACTTTCCAGTACATTGTCAAATTCTGATGTTTCATCGCTACAAAACGCGTGACTCGACTTACTACCGAGTAGTCGGGATCGCAAACAAGTGTACATTCGATAGCATCGCAGGTCAACCTAGTTTTGGAACCTACCTAGTCCCAGTTTCAGACTAGGTTTGGGTATCTTATCTGGATTTGGAAGCAGGAAAAGTGATTGTTTTGTGTGGAAGTCATAACTTTTGTTGCAAAGTCACCATTAACGTAAGTGATTACAGTGCTTGCATATAAAGGTAGATGTGCTGTTAAGTACCTACGACTGTACCTACGCTCCGTGACGAGCTCCGAAAGTAACGCTTCCATAGCGTGCTAACATGTTAAATATAGTAAAAACTCAAAAACATTTTTTTTTATTTTATTGAGGTCTCCTTTTTTATATGAAGCAGTTTTGCTGTTCAGTACCTTAAGAGTCGGGCTTTATTAATCTGACAATTTCAATTAATAACGTAGGTAATATCACTTGTGGGGGACGCGGACTAGGCGAGATCCGAACAAATCTGTATTTTAAACACAAGTTACGTTATTTTTCTTATATAAAGAGAGATAGGAGAATTAAAACATTGTTAAAATTGTTTAACACAATAACAACATGTTAAGTACTCGTAGATACTCACGTGATTGGATCCATGAAACATAATTTGTTTAACTCATCCAGATTGCAAGAAGCACAAGCACTGCACACAAAGGGCCACTGTAACTATCCCCGACTAAAGGCGCCCTCACACTGGGCACAACGACTCTGGCTGGTTGCGCGCGCGTAACCAACGCTGATGCTATGGTGCGTCAGCGCACACGTGTGCTCGTACCACGTGCGGATTCCGCAGTGAGCGCCGTTCCAGACGAACGCTCCTGCACCTGACTCACAGTGGAATGGACCCGGCCCATCCTGTGTCGGAATACAATGGGTTAAATAGAGCACTCGATGTCGTAAACTCTTTGGGCGCCCACCGGTCAAATCAGTGCCCTCATGCTACTGCCACTATTGTGGCACGCAGCTTAGGTGACACTTTCAAACGAAAAGTATACTATTCCTAGCGTCATCAACATCATACTGTACCGTTTTCTTCGACATCCGCTCTTATATCATTCGCGATAAGAGCTTCATGGACACTACGGTCTTGATGAGGGTATGGGACCTAGGGTCACCAAATAGGTCAGTGAGTGCTGAAATTATGTTAGCAGATGGACTAGAATTTAAAGCAAGGTAGTTCATGATGAGATCAAGAAGAAAATAGGGCACATTTTACATGATTTAGTTTACAGACCGTACATCATCCTAGGCATTGTAAGTAGTAATTACTGTGCTGTTTGTTTCTGTATGACATACAGATGCAATGGATTTGTTACGTTTATTGCATTGCTATGACATAATTTTAATGGGTTGAAAACATGCAGGTGTCTTGGAAACGTAAGGATTAATCATCACATAGTATTTCCTCTGTATTTGTGGTAGGTAAGTGCTTAGACTAGATCACACGTATCCGATAGAAGACTCTAATTTATGAGCACTAAATATTCCATTACCGTAGCATTGAACTTGGCGGAAACTTGTAATAAGAATAACATTTTATCGTCTCCGTCACGTTTACGTCGGGTAGGTAATACCTACTTAAGATAGGTATATACTATATTGTACCTACTCGCAAAAATCTTTTGTGTTCAAACACTTCTACTAGCGACCAAAAACTGTGCAACCAGTTTTTGGTCCCTATTAGATTCGATAGCAGTGACTATTGATCGTTTGAAGGTGAGGCATCGCAGTAGTAGCTAGAAAAAAAAATACTGATGAGAATTATCGTGGCTAAAAAAGAACTATAGATGGGCTAAAGCAAACGTTTTTCCTCTACATCATTTTATTGGTAAACTAACTGATTCCGCAAACGTCGTGTAATATTAGCCTACGAACTCCTCAGACGTACCAAATCTAAACAAAAATTTCACAAAAATCGGTGAAGCCTTTTCGGCGAAGTTCTATAACAATGTGACACGAGATTTTATAGAATATTATATAAGATTAAAATTTTATTCAGTATCTCGAATTCAAAAAAAGGTTAACAGTTACGAGTATACAGTAAAGAATTACACAGAATTTTACCATATTTTTTGCTTGTATTACTAATCCAGGAAAGGAGAAGGAGGCCCCAAATGACTCATACGAGGCAAACATCTTCCCCCATATACAAAAATTCAACAGGAGTTTTGTGCCCATATCTATCGATTTATGTAAATCACGAAATTGTGATTTTACCTGGGGTTTCCGCACTTAGTCTCAAAGTTGCAAAGGTGCCGTTGTCCGTAGCTGGCCCTGAGGGTTACTCGGGTTTCCTCACGATGTTTTTCCTCACTTTAGCGAGTGACATTGCAATTGTATACGTGCGTACCTACGTAATTGTATGTACCAATGGCTTTGTTTTCTAAGCCTTTACTTAGAAAATAATCAATCAGTCCGTATTCGTCCACTGCTGGACATAGACCTCCACGAGGCACAAGGAAATAGAAAATATTGATTTGTCTACAAACGAAATAAGGCACAATAATCACTTACACTATAGATCATTAATGACAGTTTAAAGAGAAATTTATTTAACAGCATGTGAATTACATATTATGAAGACCAAAAGGTCATTGGTAAATGCCGGAATCGAACCCAGGACTTTTCGGATGAGACCAGCGTTTTACCAATGTGCTACCACCAACTAGCACCTTCCCGAAAGAAACACGCGTGTTCCCATTTCGAAACAGCAATAGAATGGCTAATTCGTGATTATCAGCTGCTAGGGTTGCCAGCACCTTTTAAAATAGGTAGTCAGCCCCGGAGATATCGGAAATGTATTTCTTATACCCACAGAACAATAAAATTGGGTGCTTTTATCCCTTACCGCATTCCTTTTTTCCTTGTAAATAAAAAGGTATTTCGTCAAAGGGGAAGAACAACGCAGACTAAATAGAGATGAAAGCAGAAGCAGCAAGTGAAAATCCCAAAAGAAATTAAGGGCGACTTAATTTTTTGAGTTCAAAATGATATGACAGAATGAAAGAAGGATCGAAGACGGTGTAAAGAAGTTTGCTTGCACCGCCACGCGACACAACTATGCATTAGTGGTATAACGGTGCGAACCCGAAGAGCTAGCAGCCCTGGCTGCCCGGGGCATTGTCACGGCTGCGGGCGTGACAAGTGCTTCCGCAAGTTCATTGTCGTGGCGCGGGCGACTTGACTAACCAACTCAACTCTATTATACGTAGGCACTTACGATACAACTCTACAAGTCAAACACAGAAACGTACCAATCGTATTTTTAGGGTTCCCTATTCAAAGGGTGCAAGAGGGACCCTGCTACTACGCCTACGGAGTATGTTTGGTTATCTGTCTTATCTTATTATTATTAGTATTAAGCTCGCCTTTGTACAAACCCCTTTTTGAGAAATACAGAATTTTTTTCAATTCAATTCATTTATACAACAGTTCCAGAGCATATTACATACTGATATATCACATCACACTATTATAAATGCGAAAGTTTGTGTGTATGTTTGTTACTTCTTCATGTTTAAACGGCTGGAGCGATTTTAATAAAATTTGACACCCTGTATTAACACATAGCCTACGTTTCACTGCGGGAAAATATCTTATTCCCATGGGAAAATCGATAAACCGCGTGTCACATCGCGGGGCACAGCTAGTGTAATATATTCTCTGGAATTGTAGTACGGAGGCAGTAATTTTTTTTATAATATACAAGTGACAAAACAGTAACCTCGTTTGATTATATAACGAAATTATTGGATTGTGTGATTTCCCTTTTATGAACGATGAAGTGTTCTCTATCTATCTATCTATTACAGTAAAATTCTTATTGCATAACAATAAAGGCCAATGTTGAGTCGGCCTCAAGCTAAAGAGTCCCAAACTAAATGAAGGAAAACACGATACGGAACCCTCAGTGCTCTCCCTCAGATAAAAATTAAGTCATAAAACTTTTTTTCTTACGTTTCAACGTAGGGAGGCCTATGCCCAGCAGTGAACGAATACGGGCTGATTGATTGATTTGTTATTATTACTTAGAAAAAATATATTTCTTGTAGAAATATATTGTTAGCATAAGGTAACCCCGTCAGCATTACCAACCAGATAGGAAATGAAAGAGTTCGAGGTAGCCCGGCTCGAGACTCTGGACTCCAACCGCCAACAGCGCAAAGTTCTTCCGAAACTCACTTACACACGTACAACGATCGTGGCGAACTGTATACTGTGGTCGTTGTCGGACTTTCAAAAACATGCTGGGTTTAGAGAGCCACAATATATGACGTCGCCATCGTCGGATCACGATGAGGAAAAAATCATCATCATTATCACTAGATAGGAACTGGTCAGGTCAGCAACAATAGCGATCAATGAAAGTGAAATAGCGTTGCGAATCGGGTGTTAAAATTGGGTCAGGTCTATTTTGGTACTGGAATTTTATCTAGAAATTGAGGACTTGTTGTCATCACTTCAAATTAGAGTAATGACCTTCCCAAACTGGGGTTGATTGATACTAATACACTGCTTATAGCTATGATTCTAGAATGCTCGACATATTAATCCAAGGAAACAGTTGAGCTCAGTGTTTCTCTTAAGTAGCGCGCGTTTCTTCAGAATTGACAATAGGCATTTTTACGATGTGGCTCGGAACGGTTTATTTGGATATGTTTCAGTATTATTTTAAATTTTGTTTTCACATATTTTTTTTTTATTTTGTCATTGTCGAAATCTTTGGTATTTGATAAATTAAACATGTTTCGTTTTAAGATTTTAGTTATTTTTGAATAAATTGTAAGTATCCCAATCTCACGTCCCCCCACCAACTAACTACGTAGACGGGTAAAATGCCACACTGTATGCAGGCAAAGGATTGGATAATCGCCTCTCACAGCTCTCTCAATTAGACTAAATTGACTCGAATAAGACCCCATCCTCGCGGTAGCAAAGACCAGACGCCTCAATTAGTACAAGGAAAATACAAACAGCGTTCTAAGAAACATCCTATTTTTATAATAGACCATGATGCTTTATCCTGGAACAAAGGATGGAATGATATCAATCCTTTGTATGTCCCCACTGCTGGGGCACGGGCTATGGGCACGGGTCTCTTCCTGCACCGCAAGTAGGTTTAGGCCTTATTCCATCACGGGGGCGAAGTCCGGGTTGGTGGAGGATTGTGAGACAGTGGCGGGCTTTACCGTCCGAAGTTATCAAGCCGCCCATAAGGAATGATATGGCTTAACGATTGACTAAAACGATTTATTTTCTCGTAAAACGTGACGCGAACATAGAATCAATTGAAAAAGTTGCTATTGAAAAGAGGGATACAAAAAACTGATCCGGAACTGATATGACAGTAAGGCCCGCCACTGTCTTACAAACTTCCACCAACCTGGACTTGGCCCCCTTGGTTGAGTATGGCCTAACCTGCCTGCGATGCAGGAAGAGACCCGTGCCCCAGCAGTGGGGACATCTAAGGGCTGATATTGATCATGATCTGATTCTGTGTACAATAAAGAACTATCTACCTAATTGGAAAGGCACAGGCATTACGATTCAGGTTTCTAAAAGAAAATAAATCATTCTAGCACTTTCTTCACTGTCAATCCTGCGTGGACGTGCGGAATTTAAATCGCAAAGCCTCGGTCACACAATTTTCTAATTGACCGACCGACTGCAAGCAACAAAGCAGGCATTGACATTTTGTACATTAGCATGCAGCGCGGGACTCGTGGACGTTTTATTGCATTGTTACTCGGGGTCTACGTTTGATCTCTAACCCGATAAAGGGAAAGTTTACTTTTCTCCAAATTCTTTTGTTGATCGGCGAAAAAAACATATGCATGCCGTAGTTGAGGATAAAATAATAGTAGTATAAATTTTTCGAATTTGCAGTATTATTTTAATATAGCAGGATTATTATCACGATCCGAAATCCACGTCAGACCTTTTGGTACGTAACACTAACTTTTTTGTGTCAATTAATTCGTAAGCGTTATGGTTTAGGAATTTATTGATAACAATTTTCGATAACCCGATTATTTGGTTAAAATGTATTAGAAAGCTACATATTAGAATCGAATTCCATATTTTATTCCACTAATTAAATAATTTATCTACAAACTACAGAAAATTAATTAATTAAATAAATACACTTATCAGACTTTCATTTCAATGGCACCTAACCTATACCCGGAACGAAGTCACTCAAGACGTTTCGGTTGGTGCTAAAAATGCTTCAGACCTGAAATAAAACGCAAAAAAGACAACGGTTAGTATGTGTCTGCTGTCTGGGCATTTCACAAAATTAATTCCGGGCAAGTACCCAAATGTCTTGCTGCATGCAATTTGCTAAAAATACTTTTAAAGAATTTTAACAAGATTAACTTGATCGCCAATCGGCGAAACTAATTCTAGCCAGTTGGACAAACAAAGCGATTAATATTAATACTAAAAGTACTGCAAAGAGTTTCACAATCACGCAATACACAAACAACCATTGATGACCAATGAAGTTTATTTAACGTTCTGAAAACAAACTATCTTTCTACAGTCTAAAATCATCCCTCTACATACCTGAAGTACGGTTCAAACTCGTACAAATCGTCGAGGGCCCTCTGAACCCGACACGTGACTCCACAGGCCGGCTGCTGTTGTCCGTAGACGCTGATAGCGCGCTCCAATAGCTGATGCACTGACGTTAGCTCCGCTACTGAGAAATGGTAAACATTGTGTAATGTGTGCCGACATGAAAATGCGAAATAGAATTACTAGACCTAAAGTAGTATTCAATACGTATTCAATGAATGCCGATGACATTTCATTTCAAATTTTGAATCTAGGGTATCGTTAGACGTCAGGTCAAGTCCATTTAACGTCAGAAGTGTTCTGTTCTGAAGCTAGATGGAGCTGAAGTCATATCCAGCAAATAGATCTATTCTCAGATCATTAATCTGAGATTCCATCACTAGATGTGAATGTGAAATAAAATGATAATCCCATGTACAATCAGTGCAGTGAGTGCTTAAATTCCTAGTATGGCAGGACTATTCAAAACAGTATAGGTCTTAACTAGCAAATTTTGCGAAATTTGTGAAAGATTTCAACAAGATTTAGAAGTGTTCTTAATCTTGATTTCAACAAGATTTAGAAGAGAAGTGACAGTATTTAATACTGAGTCCAAAATATTTTTTTAGGAAAGTAAGTAACTTATAGGTAAAGTTTTTGCTGATAAATCTTAGGCAATTAGGAATAAAACGTGTTAAAAAAATCTCTCTACTGTCCGAAAGTTCGCGGAAATGGAATGTATATTTCTCAAAATTTCTTCAAGTTTAACAACTTCAAAATACGAACTCCTTGATATCAACCCTTTGTACGTCCCCACTACTGGGGCACGGGTCACAACTTCACCACGGGGGCCAAGTCCGGGTTGGTGAAGGATTGTAAGACAGCCGCGGGCTTTACTGTTAGAATTTATCAAGCCGCCCTTAAGGCCTCTGACATGGCTTAACGACTGCTGTTACATGACAGCGAAGCACAGAAGCTCAGAAAATATGCCACCAGCAGAAGTCACTGGATGGTCATCCATCCAGTACCTGACTGCGCCTGCTGTTGCTCAATCACTCGGTTCTACTAGCCCACGAGCGCAACGAAGGTTGCTTACATGTCACATTGTACATGAATATTTAGCAAACAAAGTGTAAAGTCTTTACGATGAATTATATTTTTTTATTTGATTACTTACCATTCCCTTCAGTTCCGAACTTCCTCTCGTCCTCATCATTGTAGTTGCCTCCACTGTTATCGTCTTTCTTGAACTTAATCAGCTTCGGGATCACGAGCAGCATACACACTACGGCCAGCATCGTAACGATTTTCTTAAAAATGAGGAATTTCAGCAACAACTTCGCAACCGTCAAAATGTCCAATTTCAAGGATAGCTTATCCAGGAATCCCAAGCCCGGCAGGCCAGTGCTGTAAGGCACCCCATAAGATGGCTTCAGCGGGGGCCCGTAGATCGGAACGGGGGGTAGAGGCTTGTGGATCGGAGGTCCGTAGCTCTGGGCAGGGGGTCCATAAGCCGGCGCGGGCGGCCCGTATGTCTGAGGAGGTCCATATGTCTGAGACGGCGGCCCATAAGTATTCGAGGGCGAGCTGTACGTGGTCTCTGATCCGAACTTCACCGGAGACCCGTAGTTCGAAGACGGCAGGTAGTTGTTTGACGGCGGCGAAGAATAACCGGAGGAGCTGAAGCTGTCTGACGGCGCTGAGTAATCGTATCCACTCTGATAGCTATCCTCGCGGTTAGATATCTTCTTCTCGCCATCTTTAGCGGTGACTATGACGACGCCCTGTTTAGCCTTCTCAGCTTCTATCCGGGATTTCGAGTACGCGTCCAGATACGTGTCAGTTTTGTGATTGGATTTAGTGCCGTTCCCTGACCCGGGCCCCACGATCGCGGAGACACAGACGCACAGCAAAAGCACCGCGACGCAACGCACCAACTCCATTTTGTCATTAAACCTGGAGCTTCCGTCCGCAAGAAGTTGCCTCCATGGATCGCGACAGAAGAATGACGAGCGGCGTCGACTCCCATTTAGTTTTCACTTTTGAGTTACCGTAAAAGAACCTAAATATGATAATGGAACACAATTAAATTCTCTGTGTGACCCGCGCGTTCCGCATCGCTCATGGCAAGTAGGTGCGTTGGCGCCGCGAGCCGCATGCTAATCGGCTGCAGGCATCGAGCAGAGCCATACTGGATGAATGGTCTCAACCTCCAGACCTTTTTTATCCGTTAGCGTCACATAAAAACTCTAATATAGACTTCTATTTGTCGTGAAAGTTAATGATATTGTTTCAATTATTACTGGGTTCCGGATCTTTAGTATCCTTGGCATTATTTAAGGTTATGTCCTTTATTTTGAAGCGAGGAAGGAGCCAAAATATTCTACTAAAAAAACTTGAAAGAAATTATACGGTTATTTCGAAAATATCTGCTTGGATTCAAGCCAAGAAGGGAAACATATTGAATACCTAAGTCCGCAAACTATTAAGTGTATTCGGCCAGTTGCCGATTTCTACTGATCACGAATGCACAAGCTTAGTCATTTTCACTCGAAGCAGACGCTGATCAATGAGTTCCGTTAGCGTTAACATATACTTTACCGTACCATTGTCATTTGATTTCCATGGTAACTCATATTATTAATGCCGCCTTCAAGTGCAATATTTCCTCCGTTTTGTCGTGAAATCATCGGATTATTGAAAGTCGTGCATACACAATTGATTTTTTTTTAATATTCAATAGTTACTTACTTATTCAAATGAGCTTACAAGCAACGAGAAAACTTAGTCAAACGCGTTACCTATAGTCAGGCATCTTTCTTCAAAAAACTTATGCCTTTTACGCCTTTTCTGGTCGCCTCCAGTCTTTTCACTGAAGAATGAGCTGATGGACTTGGTGCCTGCGCCTCTTTTCTTCGGCGTTTCCTCATCGTCGACTTCTTCGAAGGTGCAGACGGCTGCTTTCTCTTTGAGCATATTCTCGGCTGTCGACCAACTGAACCGGACAAGGAGTGGGTATCCAAAGACATGATCTATCTGGTCCTTCATGAACTTCTTGGTTAACGGATCTGTGAATGAGAGAATACAAATTGCAATGGAGTTATACAAAGGGACTAACTAAACACATAATCCCACGTCGCCCACGATACAGGCTATGCCTAGTGTGGTGGCACCACTATTCTTAAGTTATTAACACAAAATTTTATAATTAATATCTACTGTATTTTTAACCATGGTAATATGTATGGCATTGTGTATTTATTCTTTATACAAATAAATATTTATTGCGTGTTCATATTTATATTCATTATATAACACCAATATTTGCTGTGTGGTGTCGGCCTAGAGAATAGCACCAACCCAATTCATCCCGCGGGTGTCGTAAAAGGCGACTAAGGCACACACACCAAGGGGTGGGCAGGAGCGCCCCCTGCAGTACGATTCCACCGAAATGCGATATTACCCCCTATGATAGCACAACGTGGCGCTCTTCAGGGTAGGGCTATGTCCACCAGTGGACTAGTATAGCCTGACGACGACGACGACGACAAATAAATATTATTTGATTTGAAACACGCAGCCAATTTAATCTCCCTTTCAGCCTTTAGGAGCAAATTCCATACAAACGTAGTTTGGTTTCATACACCTAAACAACATGTCGGATCCAAATAAAACCTTGCCAATACGTTAAGCGGATGCGAATACGTGCTTATAATTAGAAATAAAGTTATCAAAAATTAATTATAGCCTTGAGAATAGTTTCCATGAAAAGTTTTATGAGGCTATAATTTCCTTTTTATGTTGTTATTTTATCTTGTAAGCATGAGCAAACCTCGATTTATGTTCTCTAAATGTATTGGAAAACATTAATTGCAATCAAGCGTTAATATATAAAATACAAACTACGTTTGTATGGGATGGCTCCTTGTTTCAGTCACATTTAAATCTGTTTTCTAATTCGAGGCACAAAAAAACACTTTTAGATGTGCCGTCTTAAATGGGTCGTAAATCAATAGAAAGATAGAGAACACTTTATCTATCTATCTATCTACAATACATGGGTTGTATTGGTTTATGTTTGACCACTCTATGTGGACATTAACAAAAGCTTGTTTTGTAAAGGTCGTTACCGACGCGGTGTCTTATTAGGGCCTTAATATATTAAATTCGACCAGAGTTGCGTGTGAACCTGTGTTGTATGTTGGACGTTGGAAAGTTGTATACTCCTGTATAGGTGTTTCACACTGAATTTTACACTAAAGTTTTTAATGAAATGTGAAGATATCTTTATATTTGTTGTTAGACCTGAGATTTCCGCACTTAGCCTCATAGTTGGGCCATTGTACGTAGCAAGCGCTGAGGTACGTTAACACTTCAGACACTAGGGTTTCCTTACGATGTTTTCCTTCACCGTCGGCGAGTGGTATTGCTACTATAATTTCACAAATGTACATAACTTAGAAAACGAAGTCATTGGTACATGCCGGGTTTGAACCCACGACCTCCCGATTGAGAGGCCGGCGCTCTACACCGCTCCGCTACCACCGCCATTTATATCTTTATATTTATAATTCTACTGTACGTGTGTATGTCACTGAACTCCTAAACGGCTGGACAGATTTGAATGATATTTTTGTATGCAGGCGCCCTGGATGGTTTAAATTCACAAATCAGCCCGGCAGATGGCGTCTGTTGGGTCCACTGTTAATAAATAAGGGACTGGGGAGTAGCCAACTAAAGATGAAGCGAAACGGTTAGTATCCAACATTACCACCAGGATATCCACTGCCGAACTCTGTGTAATCCATTTCCAGACCCTCCTGGAACCGCCACACCTTCAGTGCGTGGTCTCTGGTCACCTTAGCCACTATACTCGCTGCCGATACAATAGGGTATATGGAATCAGCCTTCTTTGCCACCTTTAGAGAGAAAGTGATAAAAACTGTGTTACAACAGGAATAGGAATTGAGAAATCAATTATGATTTCGTGCTAACCAATGTAAAAATAAAAATATTTTCTACAAAAAGTGAACAACATAAATAAAATCTCAATAGACTTTAATTTAGGTATTTCTGCTAAAAAGGACTGTTTGGCTGGCTTTGGAAAGGATTGGCTTAAATGCTTAATAGCATTTTAAGTCCTGGGTTCTTGGCTGGGTTACAGGTTCTAAATAGCCAGAAAGACCAGTTTTTGTTACTCTGTTAATATATTTTCATTGTAACCTTTCAGGTATGGAAGCCTATTAATTATATAGTATTTTTATATACTCAATTGTTTTGCTGCTAGAGATTAAAAATACTCACTATAATTTTTAAATCTGGGAATATCTCCGAGAGCCGAGCCTGGTATTTCTCTGGAGGTCCAACAGTATCAACGTAGACTTCAGTTATATTGGCACCAGCCTCAACCACATTCTTGATCAACGCTATAGCTGACATCATTGACACCTAAAACATAGCAGCAAATACCTCATAAGTACAGGACATGATATGCTGCAAGTAATGTATCTCTAACTAACACAAAGTTTATTGACAAACAATTAAATATTTTTTTGTAATTATTTTATACCTTCTTAATAAATTTACGTAAAACATGCCATAAATTAAATTTTATGTAATTTGAAGGATGGCAACCCATGCTGACTTAGACCTGAATATCTCGGTACTAATTTGTACACCATGCATCACAGAGATTAAAATGTCAACTTTCATAAAAGTTATGATTAAATTTGTTTTTTTTTTTCTTCGCAGTGAACATGAAACTGTAACATGTAATAATATAGACATAAGGAAGTGTCTACGTGTGCTTTTTATTAGCATTAAATAAAAATTATATTTTAATTCTATCAAGTCATTTGTTTGCGCTACCAAGTATAGTTTTATTATAATTTATTCTTTGCTTACTTGATACCACATCAATATTTACCTCGTTCAGTGAATGCTTGGCCCTCTTGTACATGGAGTTTGAAATATAATTTGGTGAAATAACTTCAGCTGCCCAACCAACATTGGACACTGCAAACTCTTCCTTTAAAATTTTTGTATAAATGTCATCACGTTTCTCTTCTGTTAGAGCTTTGGAGTCAGCACAACCAAGTGTCTTGAGTACTTCAGTCTGAGATAGGGGACAGTATGCCACTCCATAGACCATTGGACCTGAAACATGTATTTAAACCTTTGTATAGTATGCGACAATATTGACCTGGACTGCGCCAAAGTCGTTTTTTTGGCATATTGCGGCGTGCAGCAAAGGATTTAACATACTTCGTTTTGAAGAGGCCTTAACAAAAGCGGCCACTTGCGGCGGATAATTTACCCATTGCATGTACAATCACTTACAAGTTCGAAAACTCTTGAAATTCAACAGACAATACATACCCAAAACAGGTCCACGACCTGCTTCGTCAACACCAAGCATGCATGGCTCAGTTCTACAGATTGCAGGGATTTCTGAACAATTCACAAAATTTTTGTTGTTCTTATGTGATGAAATGTATTCTTTGAGAGCTTCTAGAGAATTCATCTTAAGGCAAAGTAACAAAATTACCGCCTGTTGTTTTCTGAGCTTCTGAGTGTTTCACTATTTATTTCGATGCAACTAAGCTAATAAGTTTTGAACGAGTTTTCAGCACCGTTTATAAACTTCCAGAAATTAATAGCCTTAGTTTACACAACGTTGTACAAACCGAATGTTCCGTAACCATAGGTACCTATCGTAGACAGTGTTGCCGCAACCGAAAATGTATTTCGGACGTTACCCAATCTGAAAAGGGACCGTTTTCAAGATTAAGGTACGGTTTTCAATGTACTGTATGTATAGTAAAGAAATAAAGTAAAAAAACAAGATACTAGGTAACAATAAATACCTACCTAAGGTAGGTATTTATTGTTATTATACCTTATTGCTCAAGTTGTTAGTGGTAGGTTCATGACGCTCAACCGCCAACCACAATAATAATTTGTCAATATCTTTATTTAAAAACCTATTTAGAGGCTAAAAATTTCACCCATGCCGGGATTCGAACCCGCAACCTCTGGCTATCCGTACCAGCGCTCTACCAATTGAGCCAATGGGCGACTCACGGCATCAGTGAAATTTCGAACCTCTTTACAATATTCTCTGTATTACGTACAGGCAGCGACATCTGACTTAAGCAAATTGCATTACTTACAGCCCCGACTACCTACTTTGCAGTTAGGTTTTAACATCGGAACGATATCACTGTACCCACATGATTACACTATTTTTATTTTTAATGCACTAACCCGTGCTAAGGAACAAATTTAAAAACCTATTTAGAGGCTAAAAATTTCACCCATGCCGGGATTCGAACCCGCAACCTCTGGCTATCCGTACCAGCGCTCTACCAATTGAGCCAATGGGCGACTCACGGCATCAGTGAAATTTCGAACCTCTTTACAATATTCTCTGTATTACGTACAGGCAGCGACATCTGACTTAAGCAAATTGCATTACTTACAGCCCCGACTACCTACTTTGCAGTTAGCAGTTTTACTTTGTTAGTTTGCAGTTTGCGGGTTCGAATCCCGGCATGGGTGAAATTTTTAGCCTCTAAATAGGTTTTTAAATTTGTTCCTTAGCACGGGTTAGTGCATTAAAAATAAAAATAGTGTAATCATGTGGGTACAGTGATATCGTTCCGATGTTAAAACCTAACTGCAAAGTAGGTAGTCGGGGCTGTAAGTAATGCAATTTGCTTAAGTCAGATGTCGCCGCCTGTACGTAATACAGAGAATATTGTAAAGAGGTTCGAAATTTCACTGATGCCGTGAGTCGCCCATTGGCTCAATTGGTAGAGCGCTGGTACGGATAGCCAGAGGTTGCGGGTTCGAATCCCGGCATGGGTGAAATTTTTAGCCTCTAAATAGGTTTTTAAATTTGTTCCTTAGCACGGGTTAGTGCATTAAAAATAAAAATAGTGTAATCATGTGGGTACAGTGATATCGTTCCGATGTTAAAACCTAACTGCAAAGTAGGTAGTCGGGGCTGTAAGTAATGCAATTTGCTTAAGTCAGATGTCGCTGCCTGTACGTAATACAGAGAATATTGTAAAGAGGTTCGAAATTTCACTGATGCCGTGAGTCGCCCATTGGCTCAATTGGTAGAGCGCTGGTACGGATAGCCAGAGGTTGCGGGTTCGAATCCCGGCATGGGTGAAATTTTTAGCCTCTAAATAGGTTTTTAAATTTGTTCCTTAGCACGGGTTAGTGCATTAAAAATAAAAATAGTGTAATCATGTGGGTATTGTGATATCGTTCCGATGTTAAAACCTAACTGCAAAGTAGGTAGTCGGGGCTGTAAGTAATGCAATTTGCTTAAGTCAGATGTCGCTGCCTGTACGTAATACAGAGAATATTGTAAAGAGGTTCGAAATTTCACTGATGCCGCGAGTCGCCCATTGGCTCAATTGGTAGAGCGCTGGTACGGATAGCCAGAGGTTGCGGGTTCGAATCCCGGCATGGGTGAAATTTTTAGCCTCTAAATAGGTTTTTAAATTTGTTCCTTAGCACGGGTTAGTGCATTAAAAATAAAAATAGTGTAATCATGTGGGTACAGTGATATCGTTCCGATGTTAAAACCTAACTGCAAAGTAGGTAGTCGGGGCTGTAAGTAATGCAATTTGCTTAAGTCAGATGTCGCTGCCTGTACGTAATACAGAGAATATTGTAAAGAGGTTCGAAATTTCACTGATGCCGTGAGTCGCCCATTGGCTCAATTGGTAGAGCGCTGGTACGGATAGCCAGAGGTTGCGGGTTCGAATCCCGGCATGGGTGAAATTTTTAGCCTCTAAATAGGTTTTTAAATTTGTTCCTTAGCACGGGTTAGTGCATTAAAAATAAAAATAGTGTAATCATGTGGGTACAGTGATATCGTTCCGATGTTAAAACCTAACTGCAAAGTAGGTAGTCGGGGCTGTAAGTAATGCAATTTGCTTAAGTCAGATGTCGCTGCCTGTACGTAATACAGAGAATATTGTAAAGAGGTTCGAAATTTCACTGATGCCGTGAGTCGCCCATTGGCTCAATTGGTAGAGCGCTGGTACGGATAGCCAGAGGTTGCGGGTTCGAATCCCGGCATGGGTGAAATTTTTAGCCTCTAAATAGGTTTTTAAATTTGTTCCTTAGCACGGGTTAGTGCATTAAAAATAAAAATAGTGTAATCATGTGGGTACAGTGATATCGTTCCGATGTTAAAACCTAACTGCAAAGTAGGTAGTCGGGGCTGTAAGTAATGCAATTTGCTTAAGTCAGATGTCGCTGCCTGTACGTAATACAGAGAATATTGTAAAGAGGTTCGAAATTTCACTGATGCCGTGAGTCGCCCATTGGCTCAATTGGTAGAGCGCTGGTACGGATAGCCAGAGGTTGCGGGTTCGAATCCCGGCATGGGTGAAATTTTTAGCCTCTAAATAGGTTTTTAAATTTGTTCCTTAGCACGGGTTAGTGCATTAAAAATAAAAATAGTGTAATATCTTTATTTTATGCATTATCTTTATTTTATGTTACAGTTTATTACATAAAATTAGTACCTATGTTCAAATCGTAAAAAACAAATCGTAAAATCAAGGCAAAATGTTTGTTTTCTTTTCATTGATGATGTTCCGCTCTACGCAAATTATTTAGGTTGCAGTTCATTCAAATTATTATTTCATGTTATCCATCTCATCCACTCAACTGTACTGAGTGTTATGTGAGCTATAGCTAGTTTTTTCCTAATTCGGAACGGACCATGCCATGAGTTCGTAAGCGGCATGTCAAAAATATTGCTATCTTTGTTCCCCATAAGAAATTAATAGTGTTATCTCAGTTTTTGCTTAGCGCTGTCCAGGGATGTTATACGTGTCATAATTATGGTACATGTACCATAATTCAGTTGTTCGTACCATGTACCATGATACATCCATTATGGTACGCGAAAGTACCATAATTTTGCCATTTTTTGATCACAAGCACTTTTGCATCACATATTTTCATCTTTCGCTTTTGCTGTTGACGAGTTTTTTTATATACCGATACTAGATATCGGTCAACACTAAAAAATCATTGATTCATTTCGTTCAGTAAGTTGATAAGAACGTTCATATCTGTGATAGTTTTTGTAGTCTGTGGATTGTAAGTGAACTTTACAACAGGTGAATCTTCATAAAGTTGAACTTATAGTCTGTAAAATATAGCTTGAGCTCCGCGACAGCTGTCATCGAAATTGAGTCCATGAAGTTTTGAATTATTTCATAGAATATTTGTACTGCGAAAACTCCGTACTTACTGCACAGTTAGTGATGTCTAACCATTGTAGTATGCAAGTTTCAAACTTGCGATGATTTGGTGATGGATGATCCAAACTGCAGGTTTACTATTGAACTTTATTTGTTTGAAAACGATTATCAAATTTCATTAGAATTAAAATAATGAATATTGTTTTAATTAATACCTTTCTAACAAAATACTGGTGTTTGCTCCGAACCTCCATGCTTCTGGGTTCTGGTCAGCTGCGTGCTCTATGGACAAGTTTTGTTTTTTATTGAGTGACGTTCTTGTTTATCCTGACGACCAAATGTTTGTTGGTATTCGATGAATTTTTCAAATTATTTTCTATTAAAGTATTTCATGCTTTAAAGATGTAGTTGCTATGGTGAAGTTGATTTATTGAGTTAAAGTTGTTCCGTTTAGTTTGCATGATGCCAAAAATATCAAAGAAAACAGTTTGAACAGTGAATGCCGTAAGTTTGTAATTCGTTTGCGCGAATATTTCAGGCGTGAAAACCAAAACCGTGGTCCGCTTCTGCCATTAGAGCGAGTGTGTGACAGAGTTGCGGATGCTCTTGGTATTGGACGATCTACGGTGGTCCGTATTAGCAAAGAAAAGTACGGAGAGAAAGAGATTAAAAACTTCTTCCGTCACAGAGGTTGATAGTTTTGACGCCGCCGCAATCTACAACCACATATTACTCAAGAGGACAATTACCAGCATTAAGAAAATTGGGAGCGTCACTTAAAGAGGCAAATTACCATCATTGGCTAAAATTCTAAGAAATACTGGGTTTTCATATAAAACGAGCGTTAAAAGGAAAATTGTAATCAGAAACTGATTTAGGGATATTACGATACACCTCTACTTGAATAAAACTTTGTAAAATAATATTTCTCGTGTTTGATTTCATGTTTCCAAGTTCTCGAAAGTTCCATACATGTTATCACATACGCTCTAAGTGACATTTGATGTCGTCATTGTCCATTCCTAGCCCTGTCAGTGTGACAGCTGTCGTGGAGCTCAAGCTATATTTTACAGACTATAGAAGTAGCGATTAGCACAGACTAAAAAGAAAAAAGCGAGTAGTGTTTGTTTTAAGAATTTATGAAAATCGAAGAAATTTTAATACTTTAATTAATGGTACCTACCTAATTTATTAAATCCGTAAGAGTTTTCCTACCCGTACCTTATTTTTTTCAAAAATACCATAATTTTGAGCGTCTGGTGCCATAATTAAAAAGTTGGCATCTAACATCCCTGGCGCTGTCGTAAGGATGCGTCCAAAGAAAACATAATTACTTAGTTGGATGTGTTCACTAATAAAATGTTGATTGGGATGCGTATAAAGACGGAGTGGCGGCGGCTTAGAAAAAGGGACGGTGGTAGCAATGGGATGGTGAAGGGACGGTCGTAAAATAAAAAGGACGGAAAACCGTCCCTTTTAGGACGGTGTGGCAACGCTGATCGTAGATAGAGTCCCTCTACGGTACCTATACACTAATGACAGTTTTTTTTTTAATTGTCAAACAGTGCTTGGTTTAATTGTTCTGTGAACAGTGCCCAGCCCTCAGAATAAGGACTTCTTAAGCCCGCAGTCGTAGAGGGAGTAAAACTACCCGCAGTACACAGTGGCCCATTCTGGCCCACTGCTCGCCACGATCACTTGCTTCCCACAATGGCGCGCGTGGCTCATTTCTGTCTGGCAAACCACTTGCGATGGACACACAATAATGCGATGGACGTGGAAGTAGTTGCGGCCACAGCTATTTATTTATTTATTTACTATTTATTTATTTATTTATTTCATTTATTTACAAGTATTACAGAAGTATGTACAAGAACAAAGTTATTAAAAAAAAATGGCGCAAAATTACGGGCTCAGATTGATATAAATCAAAAAACTTGAATTTCAATTGACTGAACGATGGGCCACTGTGTAATCAGGGATGGGCCACGCTACGCCACGATCCTTTGAAGTGTGCTCAAAAAACCGACAACTGTCCGATTGCGCGCCACGATAGGCAATTGTCCGCCACTGCACACCATTACCCCGAGTACACAATGGCAATGACGAGCAGTGGCCCATCACAGGCCACTGTGTACTGGAGCCATTATTCTGAGGCCTAGCCCCAAGGTAGGTAGCATGGTATGATTTTTGGTAAAACTAGGTACTTGAATTATAAATCGCCCAAAATGTCCGTATGCCGGAACAATGAAGATAAATCAATAGACCTTCAAGTTTATTGATTTATATCAATCTGAGCCCGTAATTTTGCGCCTTTTGCGCCATTTTTTTTTATAACTTTGTTGTTGTACATACTTCTATAATACTTGTAAATAAATAGCTGCGGCCGCAACCCACTATTTGACTCTTTTTTCAAGTAAGTCTTAAACGGTAAATAACTCTTCCATTAGACCAAAAAATATTTTAGTATATATTTTGAGGACCTAAAAGCAACATAAAAATATATTTTAAAAGTTTATTTTCCTAAACAGCCAAAAACGCGGTCAGCCATTTTTGTCTATGGTTTGAAGTCCAAAAAATTGTTAACAAAGTTTGATATTCAATTTTCTGTAAGTGATCTCTGAGCATAGAGAAATAACAACAACGTAATCGTGATTGCAACCATCGAATTTCCATCCAAAATATACCAATTATCATTATTGCATTGTTTGAGAATGAAAAAACACGTCAATAAAGACCCCCGGGAAATTAACATTCGAAAAACTTGGCTCAAACTTGCCAAAAGAGACCCCGACTCTTTATCAATTGAAACTCGGGTGTATTTATGTGAAGATCACTTTGATGTAAGTCCTATAATAATCAATGTCCACTGGCTCTGGCTGAAAGATGTTTGTTTACATACTTTCAAGATGGCGGATAGCGTTTTCACCTTTACGAATTAAACGAGGAAAAATTTTTTACTTTGTATATGCTTACTTTGCAGCCATCCTGCATACTTACTTAGCAAAATCAATATATTTCGGTTTCATACGTTAAATACTATAGGAAATATTCATTTATCGCGTCAAATTTGATACGTGTCAAATAGCGAATTACTTCCACATCCATCGCAAGTGGTTTCCCAGACAGCAATGAGCCACTCGCCACTGCGTAAACAGCAAGTGATCGTGGCCTACAGTTGGAAATGGCGAGCAGTGGGCCAGCATGGGCCATTGATATGATATGAAATGAAAAAGGTTTTATTCAAAGTAGCACAGAAACTGCGGCTTAATGAACGTTACAATTCAAACTAGGTGTCCATTTCAAAATCTAGATCATTTAGGAGAAAAAATGGACAAAAAAAACTCCTAACTTAGTCTTTTCAAAAGTCCTTAATTAACATAGTATAAATAATTATTATAAAACATAGAACTCATACATTGTACTGGCTTTAATTCCAGACCTCATTGTCATCTAAATAATCCTTTATGGTAGAGTAACCCTTTTGGCACAAAGTGTGCTTAACATATTTTTTGAACCGCGATTCAGGCAAGCTTGATATATCTTCAGGGATTTTATTATAGAAGCGTATACAATGCCCCATGAAGGATGTATTAACCTTTGCCAGCCTAAATAGTGGGAACAAAAGTTTATGTTTATTTCTGTATTTACATTGTGTTGGCTACCTAAAGTTTTAAAGTTACTGATATTTTTCCTGACGTACATAATGTTTTCATATATATACTGACTGGCAACTGTCAGGATGTTAGTTTCTTTAAATAAATCTCTTAACGAATCTCTACTACCCAGCCTATAAATGAATCTGATCGCTCTCTTCTGCAAGACGAAGATGGTCTCAATGTCTGCTGCCCGTCCCCACAGTAGTATGCCATAGGACATAAGACTATGGAAGTAACTAAAATAAACAAGCCTAGCAGTTGCGACGTCAGTTAGTTCCCTAATTCTTTTGACTGCATATGCTGCTGAACTAAGCCTATTTGCATTTTTTTTTATATGAGGACCCCATTGAAGCTTTGCATCAATTGTGATACCTAGAAATACAGTTTCATTCACAAGGTCTAATTTGTCATTCCCCAATAAAACATTGCTGTCTACCGTTTTGACATTTGAAAGAGTGAACTTTATACATTTCGTCTTTTTTGAATTTAACAATAGGTTATTAGAAGTAAACCAATTTATTACCCGAGAGAGAGTATTATTTGTATTGTCTAGGTCATTTTCTTGTCTCTTAATTTTAAAAATAAGTGACGTGTCATCTGCGAATAATACTATCTCTGACATATTTTAAACCATGAACGGCAAATCATTTACATATACGAGGAAGAGGAACGGCCCCAAAATCGATCCTGTGGCACTCCTATCCTGACCTCTGATCCTGAAGATTTAGTTCTATTTATATCAGCTCTTTGAACTCTCCCTTCTAAATATGATGTCATAAGTTTTAGGCTATTCCCGTTTATACCATAGTGCTTTAATTTTAAAAGAAGTGTTTTATGGTCAACGCAATCAAATGCTTTCGACAAGTCACAGAATACGCCTATAGCATCCTTGCGCTCTTCCCATGCACTAAATATATGTTTAACTAACATGACGCCGGCGTCCGTTGTAGAGCGCCCTTACGTAAAGCCGAATTGCTGACCATGGAGAAGTTGATAGTCATTGAAATGTGTAAGCAGTTGACCTAGAACTATCTTCTCGAATATTTTACTCAAAACGGGTAGAACTGAGACTGGTCTGTTTGTGGGATCTTGCTTATCACCACTTTTAAATAAAGGAACGAGCCTACTATATTTCATTAGATCAGGGAATATACCCTCATCTAAACATTTGTTAAAGATTCTGGCTAAATGGGGTGTTAGGGTATCGATTACTGAGCTAACTACTGTTACTGACATACCCCATAAGTCCTCAGTTTTTTTAAGCTTTAGCTTTTTAACGATTTAATCACGGTATGGGCTTCAATATAGTCCAACGAAAAATCGTGATGGCATGGGGGGACATTGTCTTTCAAAATACTTTCAGCAAGAGCTGGAGAAGAGTCTAAAGGAGCTGTCGTTACAATTGGAATATTTGTAAAGAACTGTTCAAAAGCCGTAGCAATGTCTTCATTTGAGGTTATTAATTTATCATCTATTAAGAAAGTTCGCGATCTCCTGATTTGGATTTACCGGTTTCCTTATTTATAATAGACCAAATTGTTCTGGATTTATTAGACGATTGAAGGATTTGGATTTTATATGCTCACATTTTGCTTTGTGGCAGATGACCTTAAATAATTTTGAATATAGTTTAACATACTGTATAAAACTGGGGTCATATGTGTATGTTTTTTTCTCATATAGGGAATATAGTGTGTCCCTGCTTTATCGGATGCCGGCAGTAGCCCATTCACTAAATGCTAGTTTATTTCTATAGCTTTTTCATAACTTTTTCAATTTAAAAACTTTTTCAAAACTATCTGAAACAACTTTGAAGAAATCTCCATAATGAGCATTTGCATTAAGGGTCTCATTATTTTGTGTAGGTAAGCTACTTTGTAAGTCATTTCTAAATAATTCCATCTTTTTTGCTGTCATGGGCCGATAAATTAAATCTTGTTCCTTTTTTATTTTAAAATCTGCTTCAAAGTGGACAATTTGACCATTGTGGTCTGACTTTAAGCAAGTTACTGTAGAACAATGCGAAAATTCACACAATTCACATACCTTTAAAACATCCTCTAGTACGGATTCAAATAAACTGTAGTCACTGGCGGGGGGCCTGTATACGCTTACGACCATATGCGTATTGCTTAGCCAGTTCAACACATGATAGTTCTACAACTTTTTAAACAGAAAGTCTGCTAATATCTTTTCGTTCTTTATACTTCAAACTACTATTTACTATTATTAAAGATCCACCATGCAATGCAGACTTCTATTAAAGCAACTGGCTATTTCATAATTATTTACAAAAAAAATCATTTGGGACTCTAGTAGCCAGTGCTCAGTGACACAGAGTACATCTACCCTATGTTGTTCTAAAAATAACTCTAATTCTAGTAATTTACCAGAAAAACCGCCCTGTATATTTTGATTAGCTATTTTGATGATTTAAACTATCAGCGCAGATAACAGCTTTTCTGTTGTCTGCGCTGATAGTTTAAATCATCAGTCAAGCTTCACCTACTTATACTAGGTTTTTTTAAAGCCTCAGAATACAAAGGTTTGAGTGTAGAACTTCTACAGTTAGCAACTTTAGTTGGTCCCTGTTTTATTGTCTTAACAATAATGGGGTCATAAATATTGAATGCCAATAATTTGGCAATCTGTCGTTTCGAAGAAAGATTGTGTACTGCGGGCTTTAGATCAAATATTTTTTTTATGTTGCCTATATACATCCCACTGCAGAGCACAGGCCTCGTCTCAGAGAGAGAGAGAGAGAGTATGGGCTTAATTACCCCGCGTACCCACTGCGGATTTTTCAATTTCCAGCGCTGAGGTATTTGAACACTTCAGACACGAAGTTTCCCTTCACAGTTAGCGAGTGGTATGAGTGGCACACCACGTGAATTAAGTGTATAACTAAAAACTCATGGTTTTATTTACAAGAACACGACGTCATCCTCTATCGTGAAGTATTTCTCTTTACCTCATACTATGTAAACTGCATTTGAGAAACTGTGTTTCAAGATATCATTTTTAAAGAAGGCTGTTAAACCACTAACGGCCTTATTAATAAAGGTTATGAGCTGTGTGTGTGTATACAGCCGCTTTGCCAGGTCTGAGAAACTGGTTATTTGTACGCTAAATGCGATTAAACCAGTTTAAATTGATATACGTCAAATAGTTATTCAGAGTGTATAACTTATTTATTAAGGCCGTAAAAGTGTAGAACCACCATCCTTATGTGTATCGAGTGTGAAGGTGAAGTAGGTATGTGTGAAGTGAGTTTTTGATGGGGGTTCAATTTGACTTAAACTGCGAATTTTAGTTCGCCGCCCTTCTATCACGTAACGTGCACGTAACTGTCCGTTAACCTATTTGACTAGGTATTCCAAATTGTCAACAAAATACCTTAGATTGTATCTATTTGACAGTTCGGAGTAAGTTAAATCGGACATCTCCATACAGTGGAACAGTCGTAGATAGAGTAGAACTACAGTACTTTTATGTATTCTGTCACTTGTGTCGGGGGCACGCGAAATAAGCTGGCAGCGATAAATTATTATATGTCAAGATTATTATTATATGTATGTAATAAATTAATATATGTAATATACATTATATTGCATCCGATAGTGAGAAGCCGGATTTAGCCTTACGCTTAGATTACGGGAGGGAAGTGTTCTGTGGAGGGAAGACACATAGGAACGGAGTTTTTTGGCGGGCTTTTGAAGAGGATAGGCGCGTTTTTTGAAAATTTTTGCAAAAATATTTCTGAAAATTGTTAAAACTCGATAAACTTACGCTAAAAGTATTTAAAACATCGTCGTTAGGTTCGGCGAGATGAAAGATCGCCCGGGGGCAAAGCCCCCTGGGCTTTCCGAGGATGAACCTCCTCCCAAATTAAAGAGGGGGCGAACTGAGGACCATGGACGCGAACATCACGGCGAGCAGCAGCAGGATGATGGATTCAAGCCATATCTGAAACCAGGTTACAGGCGGCTGTACGCGGAAAATTTGGTGAGCGATGAATTCATTGTCTTTGTTGAATCCGAAAATGGCAGAATTGGTAATAAAAACCCTGACCAGCTAAACACGATCTTCAAAAATGACGTCAAGGGCGTGGTGGGCATCAAGCGCATCAATGCTAATAAAATTGGTGTGTGCTTTGGACAAGCTTCCAATGCGAACAACTTCCTGACGAATGACGAACTGCTGAAGAAACAGGGCTTTAGAGCCTATATTCCCGCGAGGTCTGTAGAGACTATTGGGGTCCTTCGCTTCGTTCCAACAAGTATCACGAATGAAGAACTGTTTAAGAAACTTGCAGCAGAATTTGAAATTGTAGGCGTAAGGCGCTTTACCCGCAAGGTCAACGGAGAAATTGTTCCGTACAGTTCAGTGTCTGTGACTTTCTTGTCACAGACACTACCGGAGTATGTATACCTAGATCTGTATAGATTTAAGGTCAATGAGTACAGAGCACCACTTCTGCAGTGCTTTAAGTGCTTCAGATTTAACCATGGAGCGAAGTTCTGTAAAGGACTGCAGAAGTGCTCTATCTGCTCTGGTGAGCACCACTTCACAAAATGCGACAAAGAGGATGAATTGAAATGTATCAACTGCCAAGGGCCTCACTTGGCAATTTCCAGAGACTGTCCAGTTAAAAAAAACAAGTTAGAAGAACATGTTAATAGGACTAACTATGCAAAAATTGCTGCTTCAGCCAAAAAACAAGACAATATTGTCAAAAACTACAACTCGAACTTCCCTCCACTGAAAGCCAAGCCTTCGCCAATGATTGCTAGGGCTCCCACAAAACCCATAGTAACAGAACCTCCACAACTTGTGATCTCAAATTCAAATTTAGTCAAAGAAATAGTCAAGAGCGACTTCATCTTAAATGGTTTGGTAGGAGCTTTGGTAACATTGGCGAATGGTAATTTGCCCAAAATCAATGCTTCCATTGTGCAGGAAGTGTTGATTAAATCACTACAGAATAATGGATAAATCATTTATTACAATAGTACAGTTTAATGTAGAAGGAGTTATTAACAAGAAGCCATTATTAATTTCATTTTTATTAAATAATGATGTAGACGTTTGTCTTTTAAATGAGACTTGGCTTAGGAACAATAGCACTTTTAATATTCCTAATTACAATATAATTCGACAAGACGGGAAAGATGGACGAGGAGGTGTAGCAATTTTAGTTAAATCCAATTTGAAATTCTCTACTGTCTCTGTTCCTTTTTACAATTTTATGCATTCTGCTGCAATAATCTTACAAACCAATGCTGGTAATTTATCAATTCTCTGTAGTTATATACCGCCTCCTAATGATAACCGTAGATTTCAGTGCAGAAGACTCAAACAGATTTTGAATATGTTACCGAAACCAATGCTTTTTTCGGGCGATCTCAACGCCCATCACGTCGCTTTTGGGTGTTTGAGGTCTAACTCTCGCGGTAATGAGATCTATAACACACTCGATGAGTATGATCTATGTATATTAAACACTGGTTTTCCTACCACTGTAGGTAGTCCTTCTAAAATGCCTTCTGCAATTGATATTTCTTCTGTCAGTCCTTCTGTTGCTCCTCTTTGCGAGTGGACAGTTCATGATGATGCGATGGGCAGCTATCATTTTCCAACAGTTATAACAATTCACACCACAATTCATAAATACGATATTGGTAATTCCGCTGATCGATATCTTTATAATAAAGCAGATTGGCAGGCTTATGCATCTGAAACAGAGAGAATATTAGGGCAATTTAATATAGACAGTAGTAACCCAGTCAAAACTTACAATGATTTTTGCGAAGAACTTAATCAGATTAAAGATGTCACTATTCCAAAGCTAAGGAAAACTAATAGCATTGTCATTAAAAAGCCTGTTCCTTGGTGGGACAATGAATGCTCAGATGCTGTTAATAAAAGTAAAGAAGCTCTAAATATGTATAGAAGTAATGGTAATATGTCGAGTTACATTGAATATAAAAAATTAAATGCTTTTAAAAAAAGATTATTAAAAGAAAAGAAGAAATACGGATGGACTAAATTAGTTGAATCTTTTAACAGGTATACACCTATAAGCACTATTTGGAATTACATCAAAAGATTCAAACGTGTAACATTACCCAAAATGCCCAAAAACGACGAATGGATTCCAGCCTTCATTGATAAATATGCTCCACCGTCTCCTCCTGAAAAAAACATAGACATAAACTCATTAAATGAAATCTTTAATAACACAGGGAATAGTAATTGTGCTCATCTTTCAGAACCATTTTCCTTTGCAGAATTCACATTTGCTATCAAATATAGAAAAGATACAACCCCAGGATTAGATGACATTCCTTACAAGCTTATTAGGAACATGCATGTTGATGCCCAAAAATCGTTATTGGAAATGTACAATGTATTGTGGATGACTCAGTCCATTCCTGAAGCTTGGAAAACACAATGCGTTATTCCTATATTGAAACCAGACAAGTCTAGTGATGACTTTAATTCATATAGACCAATTTCTTTATCCTCATGTGTAGGTAAATTGTTTGAGTTTATGCTTAAAACCAGATTAGACCATTACGTAGAGCAGAATAAAATCTTACCAGAGCAGCAATTCGGCTTCAGGAAGGGTCGTAGTGCTACAGAGAGCTTTACTTCACTCATCTCTGACATCAGGAATTCCTTTCACAGCCAATCAGCCACCGTATGTGCATTTCTTGATGTACAGGGAGCTTTTGATAATGTTGATCCATCTGTATTGGCAGGAATTTTATCAGAGATTGGTATGCCAGGACATGTCTGTAAATGGATATTTCATTTTCTTTATGATAGGACTATGTATGTTAAATTTAACAACATACTACACGGACCAGGACAAGTTTTTAAAGGTACTATGCAAGGAGCAACCATATCCCCTTTATTGTACAATATTTATACATCTCAGATAAATAAATATCTGACCCAGACTGGAGTTCAATTCCTGCAGTATGCAGATGATTTGTTAATATACTCTGTACATAAGGATGTAAATATAGCTGTAAATAATTTAAATTTAGCCCTCTCTCAAGTGCATAATTATTATTTTAATAAGCTCAAATTGGTTATAAATCCATTAAAGAGTGGAGCTATGCTTTTCTCCAAAAGGCTTTCTCCTTGTAATAGTTTGGTAGAATACAATAATCTCCCTATACCTTGGTTGAAAGAAAAGAAGTTTCTTGGTATATTGCTGGATCATAGGCTAACATTTGAATCTCACATAAATTATATCATCAAAAACGCCTCCAAAGCCCTTAATATACTTCGGTCTCTGGCAGGAGTACATTGGGGGTCTGACCCAAAAATATTATCTTTGTTATATAAGAGCATTATGCGCAGCCATTTCGATTATAGCTCAATTGCTTATATGGGGGCAAGCCTTGCTTTGCTGAAGAAATTAGAAGTTATTCAGAATAAAGCTTTGAGAATTATTACAGGGGCTATGTGCTCTACTCCAATTAATGCAATGCAATGTGAGGCTTGCATTCCCCCTTTACATCTTAGACGTCTACAGCTAGCTGAAAGGTTCTGTTTGAAAATGTTAACTAAAAATAATAGAGTTGTTTTAGATCACATTTTACCAATGCATGCCACTGAATTGGGCAATTCAGTGGCTCCTTATGCAAATTTTAATCAGATATTAAATGGTAACATACCAACCTTATTAAGAATAGTTTTACATTTGAATGATTTAACAAAAAATTTGCATCAGGATAATTTGTGGCCCCTCTATAGGATGGATCTCGATATTCTATTGAAAAATAATTTTGTACATAAACCATGCATTACGAACCAACAAGATTTACTTGCTTTCCTGGAAAATAATCATCTGTATTCCATCTATACTGATGGCTCTAAAACAGTTGATAGGGTAAACTCAGCATTTTTTGACCCTCAGTTAAAGAAAACTAAATGTTTTAAAATTGACACTAGATGTAGCATTTTTACCGCCGAAGCTTATGCTATCCATCAAGCTTTAATTTACGTTCAAAATATTGATACTTGTAATATAATTATATTTACTGACTCACTCAGTGTATTATTAGCTTTAGAAGGTAACTGCCTTCGTTATAATGTAAATTATCTCATCTATAATATAAAGAATTTGTTAAATAGTTTGTTAGTTAGTGGTAAGGTAGTTAAGTTAATGTGGGTACCTGCTCACCGGGGTATCACTGGAAATGAAGTCGTCGATCGAGCTGCAAATCTGGACCCTGACGAGGATCACTCTACAGACCTCAAATTGCCATTTACTGATCTCCATGTTCATCTGAATGAGAATCTGAAAGCAATATGGTGCAACTACTGGAATGAGATCAGTAAAGAGAAAGGAAGCTGGTATAGAGACATCCAAGGAAGCCCGCCCGCCCAACCTTGGTACCATCGGAAAAAAGACATAAACTGCCGGAAATACATAACCACCCTAAACAGAATGAGATTCGGCCACTGCCAAACTCAAGCTCACCTTTATAGACTCAGCCTAGCCCAAGATTCGAACTGCATTTACTGTGGAACTGAAAACGCCGACCTAAACCATCTCGTGCTCAACTGTCAAGAATTTAAATTGCACAGATTAATACTTATCACGGAACTTGACACAATCAGCTGCGAAACGGGTGTCCCTACACCAACTCTTCTTCCAAATCTACTTAGCAATCCTACCTTTTTCGCCCCCTTATATAAATTCATTATGAACAGTGGAATAAAAATTTAAAGTGACTGGAAAAACTGAACATTATAGTGAAGTGATACGGAAGTGATAAGTGCTCTTATCTGATAACTAATACTATAAAAAACTAATACAATACTCAAGGCTCAAAAGGACACGGATCCAGGGCCGTAAAACCCTTTATTAAAAAAAAAAAAAAAACATAGGAACGGATGCGCGCAGTGCGTCAAGTAATCACTTGTGTATAAATGTAGCCGAATGAACGATTTGGAATACATTTGACGCTTTGTTATTCTGTGTGCCGTTACAGCGTAGAAAAAAAAGCGCATAATATTTTTAGATGTAGGCAGAAAAGTGTCGTCTTTAAAACAATTTAAATTAAAATCAAGTGCATTGAAGGTAAAGTACATTTCCTATTATTCATAATATTGCTTAATCATTCCCCGTACAACAATTCTGTAACCATTGTAACTCGTTTGTAGGTTAGAGTAGACCAAGTAATATGCAGAACAACCCCCAAGAGCTTTCATGGCAGGCTATTCAGGCTATTGTGGGGGTTAAACTTCCTTCAAATGTGCTTCGATTTGATGACATTGGATTTCATTTGGGCAAAAACTCTTCTTCGAGTGGGGAAGAATCTGATTCGGACGTCGAAATCATTGAAAATGAATGGGAGTCTGACAATGTATCCTCTAGGCCAGAGCATTCGGACAATGAGAAAACGACATCACCTGAGCGGGCTCAGAGCGAGTCGCCGGTTTTACATCTCGTAGAGCCTGACAACAATAATCTTAGCAAAGACTCCCTAGATTACAGAGATCACTTGGAAAAAAATAATACCAAAGATATTTCAGACCAAATCAATCACAGTGACGATGTAGACAGTTCCAACGGAAATGTGATGTCTATTGAAAACTACCTAGAGGTAACTCTTTCGACGGAGTCCGAGACTAGTCATACTTGTAGCCAGTGTAACCAAATATTCCCAAGTGAGCCCTTACTGTTATCACACAACTGCAGTGCAAAGCAAACTGAAGAAAAGAAGTATCCATGTCATGTGTGTGCGGAGAAGTTCCCGAGCTACTGGGAGCTCCGGAAGCACATCAACAATCACTTTCCCGGCATGTCGGACTCCAAGTCCAGCTTCTGTCACCTGTGTCAGAAGGACTATACCAAGACAGGATTCATGAACCATCTCCGCAAACACACCGGCGAGCGGCCGTTTGTATGTGAGCTGTGTCACAAAGCCTTCTCTCAGTCCAGCTCGCTCTCCATACACATGAAGTTCCACTTGAATGTGCGGAAGCATGCCTGTACTGTGTGTGAGAAAAAGTTTGTTACAAAGAGTGAACTGTCACGGCACATGACTGTGCACACTAAACAGAAGTCTTACTACTGTGGAGTGTGTGAAAAGGCCTTCACTCGGTCTGACAATATGAAGAAACATGAAAAAACCCACGGATAACTGTTCAAACTTTTGTGATGGGCATCAAAAATTTCGACTGTCTATTTTAATGTTTGCTTTTGGTTTAAAACGCTTATTTTCTGATGCCATTCACATTTGTTTGATATCTGATTCTCTAATTGCCAAAAATGTAGTTGTAGTAATTTTTATTTCTTTGTGTATTTGGAATTTGATTGCATTGTTTTATACCAAATCTAGTTCATAATTTAGTCATATCATTTGATGTGTCTCTGTGTGAGTGATTACTCACTGTGTGCTGCTGTAGTTGCTTTTGAGTTAGAATAAGGGTTTTATTTTATTTATGTACTTTTGATGCATGCTTGGGAATTAGTAAAATAGGGAATTGCCTTTACAGGTGCTTTACAGTGTAGGGTCACACATATCCAAAGTTGCCTTTTTAGAATACAATGCAATGTACATGTAACATTGGTTTAAAATCCAAAGATAACAGTTATTAATAACAATAAGAGTTGTGTAGGGAGATTTGTTGCTGTATAAAATATAGTGCCTCTTTTCCTCCAAGAACTTTAAACAAATGTTTGTCTTTTCTCCACCAGCTCCAATGCCAAACTATCTTTAGGTCTATCTACAGAAATAGTAGATTTAATAAGTCATTTTTTATAATGTAATTCAAAGTAATACTGAAAACCAAAGCAATAATATGGATGTGCCTATTTTAAATAACGAAATACCAAATAATATCTTATCAAAGTAGATATAGTTTTAATTGACAACAACAGTGTATTTAAAAACCTATTTAGAGGCTAAAAATTCCACCCATGCCGGATTCGAAACCACGACCTTTGGCTATCCGTGCCAGCGCTCTTTCCAACTGAGCTAATGGGCGACACACCGGCATAAGTGAAATTTCGAACCTCTTTACAATATTCTCTGTATTATGTACAAATAGGTATTTTAAATTGTCCTTAGCACAGGTAGGTGCATTAAAAAAAAAGAATATAAACAGTGTATTTGTAATGTATTTGTAACAAGCAGTAGCCATTACGAACAAGAAGGAAATCAAGTGTCTTATAATGTTCAATTTTATAACTGATCTTTAAGTGATAAAAAACTTTACATCATCACAACTTTATTCTACAAGATATACCCTATTTTTATAGTTAAGAAAATCTAACTTTAGCTATGCTGTTATGAAACACTTGCCTTATGAATGAAAACTAATAAGTATATTTACAATACCTTAGGTGGTAGGTAATAATTATGAAATGTATCCCAAAGATAATTCACCTATAATTAAAATTGGCTATGAACCAAAGCAATTTTTTCTGTCTAATGTGCCACTTTCTAACGATTTTCATTTAGTCAATACCTATGAATTTTATTAACTATTTAGTCTTAGTTATAGATAAGTATATTCAATTATGATACATTTAATATATTTATTGTATATTTAGTTAACTCTGCATGACTCTGCATAGTTTTAAGATATAAAGAGCCAATGAAAAAAAGTAACACAATAATCTACAAGACTGACAATAATATTCAGAAACGATATTATGCACAAAACGACCTAACTAGGTATTTATTAATTGGACGAAAATTTTGTAACTATATTTATCCAAAGTGCACCTTGTTAAACTCATCATGACAATTAGTATAAGTACCGTTTTATAACAACTTAAAGCTGTTTATGAAAAAATGTAATAATTTGTCAATTTTTATTAAAGAGTTGTTTGTTTTACCCAAGTATGTTTCATTTTGTTTCTTTAGATGTTCTTTTTACAGGTCATTTTCCCTTTGTTCTAGGTAGCAGTAGTGATGTCGGCAAGGTTACGTAATCTTAATCCCTATGAGTTGCATAAGTATTTAGTAAACGTTTATTGTTTGAATGAAAAGGGTTCGACGAGCCAGCTCAAGAGGGACACCTCTCGGGACAAGACTGACCTCGACGTGATTCGTGAGAACCATAAGTTTCTCTGGGATGACGACGACACGGCCGACACGTGGGAGCAGCAGCTAGCCAAGAAATACTACGACAAACTTTTCAAGGAATACTGCATTTGCGACTTGAGTCGATACAAGGAGAATAAAGTAAGTAGACTTGAGTGCTTTCGAACTGAATCTATTTATCCCTAATTAATTACTCTCAGTCATCTCTTAATTACATTCACTTTAGCTTACTCAAACATCGTTAGATCGTCACTTAATTGCTGAACTTTTAACTAGCTCATAAAGTTGAAGTTGTAAACATCTTCGGTAAGTAATAGCAGTAGGCAAACAAACTGTAAATCGTTAAGTTACTAACGGTCGGTTAGTATCTACCTACTATTAACATTGCAAATGTGCGTTCGTAGGCAACGCGGGAGTTAGATTGTTTCTCTCTCAGGCCACGTTATAATTTCTCCCCTATGTTATCAAATTAAAGGCTGGATAGAAATGGGGACAGATTCCCCTCGCCTTAAACTTTTTTTTGTGCCTGCGAGACCTTCCTTTGTATGCTATATTGGGGAGTGCAACAATGGCTCCACTGCCTTTTTGTAGGCTAAATATAGCGTGGTAGTTATGCACCCACTTCGCAGTGATACAGAGTAGCGCACATCTGCCGCCGGGCTACACTACAGCTCGTAGGAGCGAGAGGGATTGAGGCGGTGCCTACGCATACGCACACGTCAGTTGATGGAACCCTCTGGAAACGTAAATAGCCACTGTCGGGGCCTGGCGCGACCGAACCTTATTAGAATCGAGCGGATGTACTTATTGCCTTTCATTCTATTTTTATTTATATACTTTAAGCCTGCTTCTTGATCTTGGACGAATGCATGCGCTCCTTCAAGTAAATGTATACGATGTAGGCACTGATAGGTTACGTAAAGCCTATGTTAATCTATTATAATGATGATTCGATTCAGGGTTCTGTATTTTGACCTATATCTGTAAATAGCACTGTTGGCATAAAGGCGGGGTCAGGCAGGCAGGCAGCCTCTCGCGTGCGTGACTCATGATGAGTCGAGAAGTTTATTTTACTATCGCTCCCACTAGGTGGCTCTACGGTGGCGGATCGAGAAGGAGGTTGTGCTCGGAAAAGGACAGTTTCAATGCGGGGACAAACATTGTACTATCGGTGATGGACTCAGATCTTGGGAAGTCAACTTCGCTTACCTGGAAGGTAACGAGAAGAAGAATGCTCTCGTAAAGATACGTAAGTATGGCCGGCCCTCTACCACGACGAGTACTTCGAGCTGTAGCGGGGCCTGTTTCGTAGAACTACAAATCATGACTATGACAATTCGATATACATTGCATATTAACAAGTAGAAAGACTGTGCTACTTGTCAATAAACTATGATTGTAGTTTTATGAAATGCGGCCCTGCTGTCGACTGTACATTACGGGTACAGTAACAAAATGTGAAGTTTGATCAGCTGTCGACTTTGGCTACACGCGACAGCATTATTGACTGAATTCATCTCCAAAATATAAAGACTGACCAGCTTATTGTGTCTCGGCGTTATTGTGTTCTGAATTGCGCCATAATTAAATGCATTATATCAGAGACTAAGTACCTGTTTTAGTCCCAAGAAAAAACATTGCACTTATTAAAACTTTGAGCGCATCGGAAACTAAAGGAACATTTTGTCTACATTGTTATATGAACTACCTAATTCTTGCTTTTTGAATTAGGCCAGTTGTATTGTGTACGGTCGACATCACGTCAATCTTATCAGACCGAATCCCCATTGGGTATTAACTATCGACTCCCCCCTCCCCCTTACACAAGCCAACTTTTTTGTCGACCATTACACAGAACGTGAGTCCATACTGGGTTACTGGGAACTATTTTAGCACGTTTTTTTTCTCAAGAGCGTGTACTTTCATACATATTACATTTTGCATATCTCACAGATTTTTGCGGAAAAAGTCGCGCGGTGAAAAATCGCAATGCGTCCTAAGCCATAATGGAATTTTTATTTTGAATTCGACTATCTCTGGAAATTAAATGATTACTTATTAATTTCCTCACGATGTTTTCCTTCACGGTTAGCGAGTGGTATTGCTACTATGACATCATAAAAGTATATTACTGAGATGAGAAAACAAGGGCATTGGTACGTGCCCGTGGAATCAAACCTGTATTAAGGTGTTCAAATACCTTGCTCGCTGGCGTTTGATATTGCCAATCCAGTAGGAGGTTTATAGGCTACATAAAAAAATATTTAATCCACTTTAACATGAGTATCCGGCTTCTCATTCACGAAGTCATAGGTTCGAATCCCGGAATGAATGTATGTACCAAGTTGTAGTAGCAATACCACTCGCTAACGACGAAGGAATATATCGTGAGGAAATCTGAGTGTCTGAGGCGTTCACATACCTCAGCGCTTGCAACTTGCCAATCCGCTGAGGGCACGAATGGTGATTAAGCCCATATTTTCTTTGGGGAGAAGGCCTGTGTCCTACAGAGGGTCGTATATACAGGGCGTCCCACGGCTATGCCACATGGAGGGAAAGTACCTTTAATATTGTAGATGGAACATTTTACTGATAGGAGACATTATTTTAATTTCAAAAACAATCTAAACTGCATTCGTAGATTTTTAAATAATTACACGGTTGAACCGGGAATCGAACCCGCTACACTAGAAAAAAAATTACCCTGTAGCTTTATCACACCGATCGGAAGGCTTCATCATAAGGATTATTTTTTGCTGAATAACATACTATCAGAAATAAAAGGAAGACCATAAATTTTAACATTTTTAATACAAAATTAATCAATTTATCAAATGCTCAAAATGAGTCCCCTCCTATTGAATACAAAGTAGCACTCTTTTGATTATTTCACTCCCTGTCGATCTTTTGATGTTGTTGTGGTGGATATTCAGAATAATACGTCTAAGTTCTGTTTGTAGCTAGTGGATACTTTCATACTGGTTCTTGTAAACTAAACTTTTTACATAACCCCATAAAAAAAAGATCTGAACGAAATTTCACTTCAAATCTTAAAATTCATGGTCTTCCTTTTATTTCTGATAGTATGTTATTTAGCAAAAAATTATCCTTATGATGAAGCCTTCCGATCGGTGTGATAAAGCTACAGGGTAATTTTTTTTCTCGTGTAGCGGGTTTGATTCCCGGTTCAACCGTGTACTCATTATTTAAAAGTATAAATGCAGTTTAGATTGTTTTTGAAATTAAAATAATATCTTCTTTCAGTAAAATGTTCCATCTACAATATAAATGGTACTTTCCCTCCATGTGGCATAGCCGTGGGACGCCCAGTATAGGATGCATTATAAATAACAAGTATTTTTTATACAGGTAACTCATTTCTGGTTTAATAATTGCAATTGAAACGTCGTCGGCGTTCTATAGCTGTGGTTACTGAGCTACAATCTACCTATACACGCTACATACAGGTGCAGGCACATATTTCTGTTTAGGTAGTTAAAAAGCATTTTTCCACAGGTCTATGCCCAGAATGCTCGGCGAAGCTTAACTACCGATCGAAGAAGCGCGAAGTCAAAAGAATAAAGAAAAGTCTGAAGAAAAAAAGAAAATCAAAGCCGAAGTCCGACGATGAGGACGATGGGACTGAAAGCCCTGCTCCCACCACCCCAGAACATGATGATGAGCAGCCATCCAGTTCAGCAAAAGAAGCACCAAAAACTGACGAGTCTTTGTGGAAGAAAGGTTTGAACTTGCTACTTTTGTATTATGAATTAAGGCTTAACAAATGTTACAACCATTTTTTTACCTCACTGGTGACTGTTTTATATAGCTGATGCTATTCACTATACCTTACATTCTTTGTTAGTTTCTTCTTTACTCGACTAAGGCTGACATTCAGAGACGAAAACTAAGCTAAGACCAGTCTCAGAAATGTCAAAATCACGTACTTAGAAATATTTCGTATTCAGAATCGAATCTTATCAAGTTGAGTATGAAATGGTACTTAGCTAAGTGTAAGTAGCCAATATTGGTGACTTTACGTGAACTTAGAATTGTCATCTGTCATTTAGTTCTCTTCACTTTGAGGTTACCTACCTTTTTGTCGTATTGTTTTGGTTCGAGTTTGTGATTAGCATTGTGTTTACTACATCACTAAAAAATAATAGACAATATAGATGACTTTCTTAAGACAGGTCTTCTCTTAGCTCATGCCTAACTCCGGCTCCCGATCGAATGTGAATACGAAAATTTTGGCGCTTTACTAAGTATGACTTTAGTTTACTTTGCTAAGACTGCTCTAAGCGTGAACTTGGGATTCGTCTCTGAATGTCAGCCTAACAGCGTTGACGTTCATTAAGTACCAAAACATTTTCGACCTTAGGTATACGAACAAAATTCCAAACATCGAATTTAAACGTCATATTCGTTTTCTTTTTTTGTGCTGACTTGTTTTTGACATTTTTGACGTGCTATTGTTTTTCAGAATTGTCAAAATCTACCTATCCGTAAAACGCAACGTTTCCTAACAACAAAGTTCAAATATAAACACTTATGTCCTATGCTTATGTTAATAACGCTGAGTTATAGATGATGCTCCCATCCCGTTCCCTAGTGAAGCTTTAAACTGAAAATTGTACATTGATTGTATTTATACGTCATTGCAGGGGTTCCAGAAGTTGAAGAGAAATCACGAGAGGAAGAGTTTCAAGAGTACCTGGAGGACTTGCTGTTGTAAGAGTGTTACATAATTATAAGTTGAATGGGTCACGTAATCACTAAAAGTTGAGAATATTTATAGCATCTTTATTGTTTGAATCAGTTTATTGCATCACATTACATATCTAGATTTTGTGTAGGTACGTAAAAAAGTGGAATTACCGTCTACTGGTATAAAAGTAACATTTTCTTCCATAATTAACATTAACAATATTACTTAAAATATACTACAACGTTTCTAGACGCACTATAAGAACACAACACAAATAAAAATCTCAGTTTCTTTTACGCATAACAAAATAAAACATTCATATCCAATTTTCAAGTAACAAATTGATACAATAATAATAATGTAAATCATAAACTATGTTGGGCCTCACCTTCTGCTCGGGTAAAACTAAATTCAAAATCACAAATAAATTGGAATAAAACTATATAAAGCAATAATTTTACAACTATTGGCCAGCACACAAGACTAGTACGAGAGGCAATAACCAACCAGTCTTATTTAGATCAGGTATAATTAATTATTCGTAATTGTTTAATAGAGGAAGTTCAATAACTCTCGACATATTTATTAGCTGCATTTGATGTAGCTGTATGAATTAAATGTAAACAAGTTTCAAAAAAGCATCTGTTAAAAATAAAGGCTCTATCGGCGCGAACGCACGTGGCAAAGTCATTGTGTCCTCTTAAAATTTTGACGCGGGCGAGCGAGGTTCCATAGGATTTCATACAAATGAAATGTAAGACCAATTTCATGTCTTGTCTGTTGACCGTAGCACAGGGTATATCCTAGTTTGGGACACCAGGACAAGTGATTGTATTGTGTGAAAATAATTTATTACAGTCTGTTAGCTTTTAGAATATACCTCGTGCTCTAGAGTAGGTTTCGGTTTTCGCCGAGAGCACACGAGTGTAATACTACTTCCTGCTCTGTATAAAACTTTTCTTCACTATTTAGAAAAGTTATGTAATGATAGTGTCATTTGGTTCCGATATTTCTATTACACGAATATATCCGATTCTATCTGATAGTACCCGAGGTATACCTATTCTATAAGCTAAAGTACTGTATTTTCGATTCGTTCGAGGCGTTTTGCTCCCCTAGGTGCGCGTTTAACTAGGTACCATAAACATCGTTTGAGAGTAAATTCCTTTCACTTGAAGGTTTTACACTAGATCGTCCAGTGTCGTTATGACAGGACGCGATAATAAATTAGTTTCATACATTTACTAATGGATTGCCGGCCATAGTATGAAAAGATCATCCAATTATTGTCAAGTGGGAAACGGTCCAGTTTGAAAGCTTTGTTGCATCCTATAACCAACTTTAATCTTTGTTCCCGCGTTGTAACTGTCAAACGATTTTTATTAATAAGAATTTAAGTTCAAACAGATTATTGTAACATTTTATGTTTCTTTTCTCCTGGTGTACAATAAGATATTGTGTCCGAAGGAATTCCTACAGGATCTCATTTGTGCAGGGTAATAATCAGGACAGAATCCAGTATAAAAAAAACTGATTTCTTGTATCTAGGTTTTGAAAAAGCATAGATAAAGGAATGATAATATTGAATTCGTTATTTAATTCTACCTATAAATGCTCATGAAGTAAGAACTGCAATACTACAAATAAGCATATAAAAACAAATAAAATTGAAAGCCGTTTTGTTGACAACCGACAGTTGAACGTACTATATACTTACGTTTTCGAATAAACAATGCGTAACAAAAAAGTCCTGCGATTTGACGTCTATGGTAAGGCCCCTTCCTGCGATGCAGGAAGAGACCCGTGCCTCAGCACTGGGGACATACGAAGGGTTGATATCATGGTGAGGTAAAACAACCCTTGAATCACAGAACATTTCAGATAACAGAACCTTTCTGTGCCGGAGATTTTAATGGTGAAATTTGTCTTCGTTTTGACATAACAACAAGAACAAAATACTCCAAACATTGCACGTTCATAAACCAAGTACTGAACTAAATATTGGGTGCGCTGGAAGCACCTCAAAAGGTAATGTCACAGTTACTGAAATAAAATTGCAGTCTTGTTTGAAGAAACAACTCTCTATTCCAATTTAAATGGTATTTCCATTTACGATAGAATTTAAACTGCATTTCAGAAGTGTTTTATGAAATCATGTATTTATAAGTCCTTGTGTATCTGTGTTACTTATAAAAACACGGTTACTGTAAACTAAACACTCTAAAAATGTTAATTGAATACATAGGATGTTTTTTTAACACCTGTTGAAATTCCTAAAAGTAGTTTTAAAGAATAGTGTTTTTGCATAAATGATAACTTTATTAAAAACTCACCCAAAAACGGCAAAGTATAGCAGAAATTGCCTCGGTAAATTGACAGTGGTCTCCATGCGTAGTGGAGTCCTTTGTGATCTTACAACGTACATTTAGATTCGTATAAAAATAGCCACTTTCTCGACCATAACAATTTTAACAAGAGAACTGCATTGACTCGAATTAATTACGCTACAGCGTCGTTTAACAAATACTACATTCATTATTCGCCTTTATACATATACCCAGTGGATGCTGGATATCTTACATTTCGAAATCGAACTCTAATGGACCAACCACGTGCAATTTCGCGAAATTCAGGCGATCATCGCTCAGTGTTTATTTTGAAGCGATTTATATTGGAAGAATTCGAGCGGACTCCTCCGACAAAATTACAAGTAGTCTATCTCAATTATAAAAAAAAACATTTGCAAAGCTGTTCCATATTAGAGAAGTGAAAACTAAAAAATAAATTTTACACAGCGCATGCCGTCTGCAGTTTCAAGTAGACGACTACTCTGTCCCTTCGGCCCCAGGGTCAGGGGACCATCGGCTTACTTGTTCGACGGCTTCTCATCGTCAAAGCTTCTATCGTGATGCCATAAGCACTCACCCTCTTTTTATTGCGACGTTTCGCTAGCATAATTATTATTAAGCTGTTCAACTAAAACTTTCGTAATCGTTTCACATTATTAACTTAACTCCGGATTCAACTTAATTCTATTTTGTGGACCTACTGCACTGATTAGCCAGTACTATTTCACCAATGTCACGACCGAGCAGATGCCTGGACCTGCGGCAAATCAAATTTCAACTTGAGGCACGTTTCGCCATGAGGCAAATTTCGTCGCCGCGAAAAGCCACATTTTGTGGTTTTTTGGGCGCGTTTGGGCTTAGCGCCTGCATTTAGGTCGTCACTCGCAATAACAATAATTATTCAGTTCAGACCTTTCCTTTTTTGTTTGTATGTTTTTTTGTTGTTTTACTTGTTCACGACTACAAAACAGCAGTTAATCTACTCTGGTGCCATCGCGATTTTGCTCTAAACTGGATCGCATCGTTTTAATCCGCAACGTGGCTCGACCCTCCGAGTGCAGGTCAGCAGCCTCAGTCTGCATCAATCAGAGGCCGCTCGAGTTTAAATGGACACGCAGTTTTAGACAATCACAAGCAGACGTGTGTGATTTTTGAAAATATTCAAGCTGTATGTTAAAGAGTTTTCTCTTTCTTTCTTGTATTTAAATGTTCATAGATTAATAAGTAGATTAAAACTTACTTGAATTTTTGTCGGAAAAGTTAGCATAAGAAAGTGAATCCGGAGTTAAGTTAATAATAAGCTGTGACAAGTCCACCGCTACTCCGTCCCAGCGGCGCCAGTGACCAGTCGAGTGGCGGCTGTTTTTTTATTTGTTCTTCTGCTCCTCATCATCGGAGCAGTCCTCGTCGTGCGTGTGCGTCAGTTGACGGGGCGTCTCCGGTCGGGCGTGGGGCACTGAAGCCACCTGCTGTGAAACACGTACAGTTTTATGACTGCTGTTACGCCTAGCATCCTTTTGAAAGACCGCATTTATAGCGCGGTTAATTGAAGACAGGGACTGAAGAACCATTTGCCTCTCGCTCCCACATTATAGACTGCTGTGCGGGTTCGTGATGTCCTTGCCTTGTTTCCTTTGCACAGGGTACTTTGGGACCAGGAAAGGACAAATTTGTTGTGTAGAATTTGTATTTAATATTAAGGAAAACTAATGACTATAGTCAAAATCAAAATTTCTAAGGTCCTTTGAAACCTATGAAATTTGGCAAGGAATATCGAAAAAACTCTACATTTGTAATTAATAAGTGTGTAATTATTAAGTTACAGAGAAAAATCTGAAACTATATCAGTTAGATGAAAAGAGCTTATAATCGGGCTCTATAGAACAGCTTTGAGTTCTAAATAAAATTTGGGACGAGATGAGTTGTAGTCTAAGAACACAGAGCAAAAACTGTGGTATGTGACTCTATCACGTTTTTTTCGTGTCCTCGCCCCACGTCCTTTCTACGTGGCCCACGCCTGGGACATCCCATTCCAAATTCGAGAGATGTATTTCTTTCGTTAATCTTTCTCCACATATCCAAAACAATGTAATAGCATTGTCATACAAAGAAAACTACTCTTTAGCCATTCGGTTCGAAACAGTTGCTCTTAAGCTAAAGGAAACTATTTGGGTAATTCTCATATCGATAAGTCACTGCAGTCGAGAACATTTCTTAAATCCTTAGGCGTTGCAAGCTCCTGAATATTTAACTCTAAAGGAGTGAATTAAAGGACTGAAGGTGAATAATAGGATTAAAAAAAACATCCAAATTCACAGTTGTGACTTTTCTTTAACTAATTTGAGAATTACTCTGCAAGCAAATGTTGTCCATGATATCTAAGTCAAAGAAAACTACAATCGGCACCGTCCTAAAAAAATTGTTCTGTTATATTTTATTTCCCAAAAAATGCTAATTGGAAATACGAAACCGGAATTATGACATGGACGGATGTTTCTAGTGATATGAATCAATACTCTTTAAATAAACAAAACTGAAAAGACTCTAGTTTGTCTGAACGTAAAAGAGATTGTATATATTTGTTATTTTCACGGACGCATGTTACTCTGAACGATTTTTTAAAATATATTAGACCTACTATCTTGTGAAACGAGAGTCGAATTAGTCGCGCACTTATTCAGAAAAGTTCAAGAAATCAGTGAATTTTAAAATGTATCATCTGTAACAGTTGTCAATATTTAGGACAATGCCGGTATAGCCTTTCTGTCCAAAACGAACGCTAACTACCGCGGTTGGCCGTCTACGTTCTCTCTACGTAGCAGCGAAACGGTACATACTTTTTTGAGCACGCTTACTTTTGACAGTTCTTCCTGAGCGCTTGTGGGAGTTTTTGCGTCTGTTGCTTCTTCAGTTATTGCGACCACGCTGTAGGCTCGTTGCGCGCTAGGGTGGCGAGACCTGATGGTAGTTACAATGTTCCGTTAGTACAGTATAGAAAAGGTCAGCCATAAATCTAGCGATCTAAGTTGCCTCTAGATTAGCTCCTCGGTGTTTGTTAGATTAATATGTATATTATTATATCTTCGTGACTTCCTGTTTTATGTAAAATATACTGTTCTCTATCTTTATCTATGTACCAGATAGATAGATAGAATATTCTTTATTGTACACAGAAATTACATAAAAATATAGTACAAATGGCGGCCTTACTACTAAAAGCAATAGAAGAAAAATAGCAATACTATAAGAGCTCTTGAACTTCGTATCACCTACATCATCTTTTGTGCTGTCCTCACCATTTAAACTTCTCACCTACTTTACCTGGACCTCCACAAATATAAAAAAAATTGCTAAATCAGTCCAGTTTTCTGTTCTCGAGTTTTAGCGAGACTATGAAATGAAATGGAATGAATGAAACTAAGGAACATAAGCAGATCAAAATAATCTGTGGTAGAGATTTTATAAGAAAAAACCTCACCACAGTTTTTATAAATTGACTCTTTACTGTACCTTCGATATCGATATCAACCCTTGTATGTCCCCACTGTTAGGGCACGGGTCTCTTCGTGCATCGCAGGAAGGTTAGGCCATACTCCACAACGGGGGCCAATTCCGAGTTGGTGAAGGGTTGTAAGACAGTGGCGGGTCTTTCTGTCAGAAGTTATCAAGCCTCTACTTTACCTTAGAGGAACCGTATTTTTATAAAAATATAGTCGTAAGGGTTTACACTGACCGGTCAATGGTGGGCGTGTCGACTGTGAACCGCTGCTCGTGCGCCACAGTAGACTCGTGTGGCATCAGCATAGCGGGCGCTCGGAACATGTAGCAGAACGGATAGTACATAAGGTTGAGGAAGCTCGCCGCGTAGAGATCCGCATACCTTACCACCTGCGGGATAGAAGTGGTTTTTGGTTGGCTCGCAGAAAATTTATGTTCACACATCTTACATCGCACGCATTTTTAAAATGTGGTGATTGGATAGCGATCTGTCACATGCTGCAAAAAGGGCGCTAGCGAAAGGGGGAGTGCAAAGGGTAGTAAGATGAAACTTCAAGAATATAATATCCAATAAGCAGATAACATCAAGGAATTCCACCACTAAGTAAAAATTATAGTTTAAAAATTAACCTATTTGTCGAAGGGTACATTTTTTTTATTGGCTTATGATATTTTTTTTGTTGTATTCTATTTGGTATATTATTTAGGTTCTCCAGTAACGCCTCTCGCCAAAAATACGTGAACTGCATTTGGTTGCTGCGGTCATTGAATTTCAATGCTACTGTTAAAGTTTGCTTGACGTTTGTAACACCTTTTTTTTTAAATTTATTTACAGTGTTATTTATGAAAACATGTTTTCCTTAAAGCATTCCTTAGAGTAATTTTATTTAATCTGTGTTTACGGCTTTTCCTTATAAAATTTCCGCCCCAGGCTATTTTAGAAAGCGTTTTTGCAGTGTTTAAAGGACTTGGACTTGTATGTTTATAAATAAGACTGATAGGGTTTATTTGTGCAAACTTCTTACTCACTAACTCTGTTATAAAGGCCCCTTTATTTATCATTTATAAAGTTCCTGCAATGTCATAGTAAGAAAACAATAGTACCTGCGACGAGAAGAAAGTCTGCCGGGAGCCCGAGCGGAAGAGGGAGCCCAGCATGCCGTAAGAAAGGTCCATTTTGTGCGTGACGTCACGGATTGAGCCGCGGATCTTCGAGATGTCGGGCTTCTCCTTTGTACTTGAGTCGAGGTCCCTGGAAAGGCGAATTGCGGTTCAATAAACCAGTTAATGCTCGTCCACTCCATGACATTGGCGTACCTGAGGGCATGCCACTTCTTTCAGTCTCGGTCATTTTCATTTAGCCGCTGCCAGTAATCTGTCTCAGTTCAGCGGTCCAACGAGTTGATGGAAATCCTATGATGCGTGTGTTCACGGTGTCTTCTCGAGAACTTTTGCTAAAACTATATCCCCGCCTAATCCACGTTACTTTTACGGTATTGTGCTTTGTGATTTTCATCTACTTTATTCATACGGCTGTAATGGTCAATTATGTAACTTGAAGATTATTTTATTTCAGGAAAATCACTGTACACAAAGTTCAAATGAGACTGTAATTGATCTATATGAGATTTGGTGACACTCTCCCATCTCTCTTCTGACCTCATATACCTAATTAACTTGGGATATATTAAAGGTCCGTGCTGGGAAAAAACCCCGTCTTCACAAACCTGGCCTGACATAGAGAGGAATTGAATACTTCTAACACTAATTACGAAGGCCGTCGCCGGAGGATCCAAAAAAAAACAAAATGATTTTTATAAAATATAATTAAAAATTAATATTACAATAAGTTATAACCTAAGCGACGTCTAGTTAGCACGATGCTAAATTATGAAGTCCCTGCTTAAAAACTAGGTAAAGCTGGCGTGAGTTACACGAGGCGCCGACTCAGCGTTTCTGAGGGAAAGCGGTGGCGCAATCGCGGTATAGCAACCCGACGTCAGCGGTTCGCTTGAGGGTGACGTACGTAATTCACTTTATTCCTACATTTTTCAAAGAAAACTTCTCATTTGTCCATATCACAGAGTGCGATGTCGACTAATGCAGTTGCGCGAACAACTCACTTGCCTTCTTCACAAAGAATACCACGGGTTCTATAGAGAGGATTTGAATACTTCTAACAATTTAGTCCATCTCTAAAAGTAAACTTTTCATTTGTCATATCACCGAGCGCGATGTCGACGTTACGACACTTGCCGCCTTCACAAACCTGACATTGACAGAATCCCAGGGGTTCTAATAGAGCGGATTTAACTGGAATACTTGTAACAATTTATTAGTGCATTTTACAAGTAAACTACTCACTTGTACATATCGCCGAGAGCGATGTCGAGGTTTTGCAGTTGGGCGAACAGCTGACACTTGTCCGTCCACACGTGCAGCTCTTGAACCAGCTCCGGCACTATGAGGAAGGTGCGCCAGCCGCCGATCTTCTTAGACTTGAGGATGTCGCCGAAGATGTGGTCTCCGATGTAGAGCACGTCCTTTCCCTTCGCGCCGATGAGCTCGGTGAATACGTCGCAGGAACCTAATGGGATAGAGTTGTGGTATTAGATGGTAGTTAATGACATTTTGGTGGCTGGACGGAGGGGCTTAATTGTCCACAACAAATCCTGTCAGGATCGCAAAGTTAGGATTCCGACTGGAGATAGAAATTAGTATGGAATTTGACAAGTAAACGGTTGGAATCGTTCAGGATTTGGTCAGCGTTAGAAGGTACCGAATATCTAAGGTAAGTAGAGCTAAAATTTATTTTATTTTATATAAACTTTAAAATATACAAAACTTTAACAAAATTACAATTGGGGTGGTCAAAAGAATTCAAATAAAAAAAGGTACATAAAATAGTAATATGCAGTATGTTTTAAATACTTGGTGTACTAGTAAAGTATAATTTTAAATCTATATATTTAATCTGTATATCTTGTTGCTTTCAGTAAACACGTTTGGGCCTGTTTAATCGTTTTAATTGGAGGCCAGAAACGTTTAAAGACAGTTTAAATTATCATACAGCTATTAAAATTATCTTATGGCATGCAAATTTATTATACGGCCACTAGTGGAGGCAAACTTTTCATATTTTTTAATGAGAGTACCCATTATTCTCTACGATAAGTGTGTAATTCAATGTCGCTGTACGCCGATAAAACAGTGACCGTGTGCAAATATCGCTTATCCATCACGTACGGTCAACTACCCCGAAAGATGCCCTTTTATTCGATAGTCGACTTTACGCCGAGAGCGATTAGTTATACAAATGATCAAATGCTGTGAGATTTATGTCATGAGCTTAGGCCTCCTAAGCCGCTGTAAACCGGTTTAGCACGACTTGAAGCGAAAGTACTAAGGCGCGGCCAGGACAGGTTCTAGATTAGGTTGCATGAAACCATTTTCATGCTATTGCAAGTTCACTCCCACAATAAATGTAGCTGATAAACATCCCACAGCACGGCACAGGCCTTCTCTCAGAGAGAGTATGGGCTTAATTACCATGCGTGCCCATCGTGGATTGGAAATTTCAAGCGCATTCGGGTTTCCTCACGATGTTTTCCTTCCGCTAGCGACTGGTACCTATTGCTACTAGGTATCACAAATGCACATACCATAGAAAACAAATTCATTGTTGCTTGCCCACACCGTATGGGCCTCTTAATGTACTCCATAGAAAACAAATTCATTGTTGCTTGCCCACACCGTATGGGCCTCTTAATGTACTAAAAACAATATCAGTCGTATGTTATTAAATGGTTTTGTAAGATTTTGTTGTAGCAGAATAAGCCCACAGCATAGGTAGCGGGCAAGGTCATTGCCCGTAAGAAGTGCAAATGGGTAGGCCATATATGCCGTAAACAAGACAAAAGATGGGGTTTGAAAATTCTAGCGTGGATACCTAGAGACCGGCGCAGAAGTGTGAGCAGCAGGTAATCAATGAGATGGACTGACGATTTCGACGTCAAAGTGGCAGGAAAAGACTGGACTCAGAAAGTCCGAAAATCCGGGCGTGCATTAGAAGAAACCTACACTCAGCATTGGGTGGCTACAGATTGAAGCAGATGTCAGATAGGTAGCATGTCAGCGCGAGTCGTGCGTTTAGAGGCGCTATGTCAGAATTTGACAATTGGCATACGAAGCAAGGCTTATACCAGCAGTGGGCAGTGGTAGGCTGATAATTATAATACAGATGCATCACAAGATACTATCTATATACCCAACCTTTTGGCTAGGGGGCCATAAGCTCTTGACGTCATTCTGTCAGAGATAACATAGATAACCTGTGTCGTTGTCTGTAGCTAGCAGTGAATATTAACGGGCGGTTCTTCTTTAATCATAAGTTATAACAAGTATTCATTATCGCACAAATTAACGAGCTATTGATTAAACAACAACGAACCAAAATAAGAGATAACACTTCGGAATATTTTAAACAAACAACACGGAGCTATTAACGTCTCACTTTCTGAGAAAAATGCCTGACCGCCTCAATAAGTGGAATGATACGGTACAATCAAGTGGAATATTACTTTTAAGAAGAATTTACTGGTGTTGGACTTCGCACACAATATGAAGAAGCATTAATAGAGGATAGGTACTTAGGGCAATTAATAATAGATTAGAAGAGCCTTATCTTCTAAGTAAGCTCGTCTGGCACTTTTCATATTGAAATATATGTTGACATTCTACGTAATGAGATGATTTATGCAGCGTCTAGTGGCATATTCTTTCACACTACATGGGTGAAGGGACAACTCGGATTATGCAGTACCTGGGACATTTCCTTTCCTGTCTTTCCATTGTCTTTCCTGCGGGCTAGGCCGACTATGTTTTCGAAACTAGTTTCGAAACTTTGGTTTCCAAAGTGGCCGAAGGGGTCAGGATGGGATACCTAGGTGCTGGGCACTGCAGCATCCGAGTGGTCCCTTCACCCATCTAGTGTGATTGAGGATGCCATTGGACGCTATATAAATAATCTCTATACGTAGATGCAGAGGGACATTGTTTTTTAGATAGAGTAGGCTTGCCAAGCCCCTACACTATGCTGAGTGGCGCAAGTTGAAGAATTACTTTTCACTCTTTAACGGGCAGAGCTATAAATTTATACAGTGTACTATAAATTTTTCATTGGCTTTGGAATTTATTTCAAAGTGATCAGTGATCACGTTCTGTGACTTGTGATTAGATTTCTATGGATTCACTTTGTATACGTATGTGTGTCTTATGTGAATGAATCATCTATCTATCTATCTTCATGGTGGGAACTGTCACATGACACTAATATTATAAAGGCGAAAGTGTGTGACTGTGAACGTTTGTTACTTCTTCACGTCTAAACGGATGGAGCGATTTTAATAAAATTTGGCATGAAGTTAGCTGACACCCTGGATTAACAAATAGACTACATTTTACTGCGTGAAAACACCTTATAGCCATGGTAAAATCGATAAACCGCGGGTAATACCGCGGGGCGGGGCACAGCTAGTTATAAGGGTTTCAGTCGGAGGGCAGCAGCGCCCCCTGCAGTACAATTCTACCAAACTGCGATCCCCAACCCGCATGCCCAGCGTGGGGATTATGGGCATTACCCCCTAATGATGACACAACCTTGCACTCATTAGGGGAGGGCTATGTCCAGCAGTGGACTAATTAATATAGCCTGAAGAAGAAGAAGCTGTTAGTGGCGTCAACATACCTCCGGAGTAGACGAGTCCCTCGTGCAGCGGTCCCACGTGGTGACCCATCTTGAGTGCGCCGGTCCGCGTGTCCACTTGCCGCAGAGTTGTCCCCTCGCCGAAGAACAGCGGCTTCTTGGCGTCCACGACGATGAAGTCGAAGTAAGTCTTCCAGTTGCGGTACGGCTCTGACGGCTGCGGGAGACAATGTTGAATTTTTCTTGGTATTTTTCATTTCCTATACTCGGAAAGTAGTGTTGTTTTGAACTGATTATTGGGCGGAAAATGCTGCCTCCCTCCCTAGGGAGGGAAAAACTCATTTAAATTACTTCCCATCTAAGGGCCAAAATGAACTTTAAAAAAAGGGAAAAACGGTCAGCTGTGAAGAGTTTAATGTAAATAAAAACTTATTAAAAAAATGCTGCGAATTAGTTAATGCAATTCTTCTCAAGTTGAATTGAATTGATAGTGGTAATAAATGGGGCTTTTATGCATAGCAAACACGCAAATAAAAAAACGTGGCGAAGGGAAGAATAATTCACCGTTGTTTGGGGTCTATATTTGAAACAGTAAATTACACAATACAGAGTGAGAGCGTAAATGACATCGTTATTGAGGATTTCCTGTAATAGTGACTCGCAACATGTCGTCAGGCTGAACAACGCATACCTACTAAAATAACAATCAGTCAACACACACGAAAAAAAAATAGTCTGCAGTACTCGCCACTGTAAATAGCTGTACGTCAAGTGACAGCAGACAAGCGATGCTATCTCACCTTGGCACCGTGGGGAAAGTTGAACAGATAATTCATGATCTTATCGGTGAAGTTGAATTCGCTGTTCGTGAGGAGGAAAAGCTTGGCGCCACTCTCTCGGATCCGCGACAAGAACATCGGCAGCCGCTCGTCCTGGAAAACACAAGTGTAAAATGTTTCGGCTGCTTTTAGCCACAGCTGATCGGATTCGTATTGCAATTAGACACATGTAAATTTCTCATTACCTACACTTAAATGCTAATGCGAAATCTGTGAAAAAAAAATCTTTAGATTGTTGCGTAGTTACACGTCACCTTGGTAGTTAAGTTGAGCCAAATTTATGTATCGGGAAATAATATCCATATCAACCCTTTAATGTCCCCACTGCTGGGCCACCACGTGGGCCAAGTCCGGGTTGGTGAAGCATTGTAAGACAGTGGCGGGCCTTACTTTCAGAAGTTATCAAGACGCCCATAAGGCCTCTGACGTAGCTTAACGACTACCATTACATGACAACCAACACTAACGGCTTAACGAAATAATATAACAGTGTCGAGATATCGCCAGCTACCTTGGGATCTGTTTAATTTGAATTTTATCTATGTAATGGTATTTTTAAGCAGAATACTATTTTGGTCAGGTTGGATAATGATTCTACAGGATTGTCTATCCTGTAGATAAAAATGATCAGGGGGTAACAATAATTTATAATGTACTAGTAATAATTAGAATACGACAGAGAACTCTCAAGAAAGTTGATAATTTGTTTTCATAAATATTCTTCTTTGCTAAATTGTGACTTCGTGTTAACGGTAAAGGAAAACTTCGTGAGAAAAACCAAAGGCCTGAGGTATTCACGTACGTACCTCAGAGTTTAGCGAGGTAACTAATCCAATAGTGTATGAGAGACGCCCTATGCCCTGAAGGAGGACTATCCATATATGCCACAAAAAAAAATTGCTCAATTTGAGTTTTTGTGAAAAAGAATTACCTTCTTCAGGTACACCTCGAGGTTTTCGATTGTCTTCTTTTTGAGATCACCGTGGATGTGAACATAGTCGACGGCGGAGCGCACATCTTGGAAGATGGACTTGAATGACATGGCCAGGTCTGCGCATCGCACGCCGGTCTTCTCCCTGTACAAGACACAGGAGCTTTAAAAGTAGTTGACACGAAGAAAAAAAAAGAAAGACTTAAATTTTTACGAGAAAAAAAAAATTATGTATGCATCATAGTAGACTCATCACGCGATTTATTAATGTCGGAAATGTGATGCGATGAACGGTAATTATTGATTGATTTGATTGATTGATGATTGACAATAGATGAAAATAAAGTAGAGCTATTCCACAGAGTTCCATATTTGATTACGCATTGTTATGCATTATTACATATTTTAAATGCGTACCTACCTATAGAGTAATTTTACATTAGGAAATCTTAAACAGAAAAGAAAAACCTGGCTCTTAGCGGCATCCGAACCCGGTAATGCCTGTAACATACTAGCACAACAGCACGAATCTTTATTGAGCCTAACATAATGATTAAATAAAATAAATAAATATTCATAGACATATTACACAGATCTCGATAGCCCTATACTAAGTACGACTAATTGACTTGTGTTACAGGTGCTAACTCGACGATACAATAAATACATAGATAACATCCAAGACCCGAGGAAAACTAGAAAAGTTCGTTCCTAGTTTGACCCGGCCAGGGATCGAACCAGAGACCTTCGTTTTTACAGACAACGTGCCAAACCGCTGCGCTAGCGAGGCCGTCAATTATGATGTAAATGTATAGCTCATTGTTAACGCCTGCAACAGATATCTAGAACTGGCTATATCCAGTTCTACTACGGATATAATAATGGCTTATTATTGTACTGCGTCACATAGAATAGCCTAACACGCAGGCACATAAGAATAAATATAAATAGCCAGATAAGCAAATAACCGCTTTACCCAGTGTCTTCCTTTGCATTTTGTATGATTAGCTATATTTCATGCAAACTATAGGCGTATAAAAAAGCCATTGCCCCTAAATCAATAAAAATCAGCTAATTGAACTTGACGAGACAAGAGCACAAACTATTAATCTAATCGTGTGCGCCTTGTGACGACAAATACCAATATATAAGTTGGCCTCAGTCTGGGTGAATCACCATGGTTGTGATGTCCTTACCTGCTCCTATATTGCACGCACCAATTCTTGAATGATTCCAATCGCCTAACTGTCAAAATAGTACGAAATTTGACACTAAGACAATTCGAATTGGCTCAGGATTTCAGGTGCGCATAATTAGGCCGCAGACTACCATAGCACAGGGTTTCCTAGTTCGGAAACAGCCCCTATATTCCGCACAAAAAATCCTGAAAGATTCTAATCATCTAAATGTGAAATTAATATGGAAATTGACAGTTAGCCGATTCGAATCGACTAGGATTTGGTGCCCATAATTAGGCCCCAGGACAAGTGAAATGAAATTAAATGAAAAGTTTTTTTTAAAGTAGTAAAGTGATTGTTTGTTGTAGAAGTTATTATTAGACAAACGTCGCTCATGAATGTAACAATGGACTAACCTTGTGTATTGTGGCGAGTTAGTAAAGAAGTCTATTAGGCAGGCGATGAGATAGGTCTCCGGCAGGTTGAACAGTGTGTTCAGAACGTAGACTCGCGATTCGTCCAGCGTCAAAAACTTATTCGGGTACAACTCGTATACTTGTGAACTGAAACAAAAGATATTGAGTGAGAATTCTGTGATTATCAGACTTACGTTAGACCTGAGATTTCCGGGCCATTGTACATAGCAAGGGCTGAGGTAAGTTTTCACTTCAGACACTAGGGTTTCCTCACGATGTTTTCGAGTGGTCTTGCTAGTTTGAATAAGCACATTCTGGGACTTTGTTTCATAGAACTACACTTCATGGTTCACGACAATTCGATGTACATAGCAAAACCGATTAACCAACAGATTAAGAAGTAGGAATACCCGGCTACGTAATGTACACCATACAACATAAACTGTAGTTTTAAGACACGTAGCCCTGCTCTTAATTTAAGTTTATAAATGATAGATACTCACTGTTTTAAAAATTCAAATCCGTGGACACATACTAAAATGTTGCCATATGCGTCTACTTTTAGCAGATTTCCATATAATGTGTCGAACCAAAGGCCTCTGAAATAGAAATAAGGCTGTAAATTAAGTCTTTCTTCAGGCTGCTTGGTAAGTCTAATTCAACAGCTAGATTACAAAGTATTTGCAATTATACGTGTAATTGAAATTACATGCAACTGTAAAACCGTTTCTTCAGTATCGATAATTAAACCACTTATAAATGTTAGCAAATCTTTTTTTATTATTCATCCAATTCAAAAAAATTATACGGGTCTTTCCGAATTTTAATGATTAACTTCTGACAGTAAGGCCTGCCAATGTCTTACAATCCTCCACCAACCCGGACTTGGCCCCTGTGGTGGAGTATGGTCTAACCTTCCTGCGATGCAGGAAGAGACCCATGCCCCAGCAGTTGGACATAAAGGGTAGATATCGATTCCAAAATTTAAGCTGTTGCCCCATTGGATGTGGTTCATAGTATTTCTTAATGATTCTCGATACTCATACATAGTTATTAAACGCGTCTAATCGCGATTATTTATTAGGTAAAACGTAATTTCTTAATCCCGTTAAATATATAACTATTTTATAAAATTTATTTTAAGGTTTAGCGTAATGTTACATGCAATGTAAATAGAATATAATATACCAGACGAAATTAGGTCACACAGACCCCACAAAAACAAATCTTATTACTTTAGGAGAGTGCAACATTAATGTAAAATTAATATGAACCAACAGGTAATTCAAACAAACTTATTAGTTTAGGATGGAGACCAATATAATATAATATACCAGACGAAATTAGGTCACACAGACCCCACAAAAACAAATCTTATTACTTTAGGAGAGTGCAACATTAATGTAAAATTAATATGAACCAACAGGTAATTCAAATAAACTTATTAGTTTAGGATGGAGACCAATCTTCTTTGATATTATCAAAAAAATAATATCAAAGAAGATAAAATAATTTAAATAGACTTAAGATCTTTGCTTACCTGACGGGGAATGATGGATCGTATTCGAATTCTAATATTTCACTTGGATAACCCTTGCTAACTAATCTTTCTTTGGTTAAATTGAAACCCAGTGTTTCATACTGTGGCGATTTGTACTCTGCAAAAGATAAATGTGAATTAAATAAAACAAAGACTCAGATTAATGATTTTTATTTTTTTGTGTTTTGTGAATAGTAATGGAGAATTTAAAAAATGTTCGAGAACTACAATACGTTTCAAAAGAAAAGGAGAGAACATGTGAAAAGATAAATAAAAGTAGTTTTTTTTTCTGGGACCCAGGTTCGATTTCCACGGCGGGCATGTACCAATGACGTGGTAACGAAGCCCGTACTGAGAGAGAGCCTGTGCCCTGCAGTGAGACGTTTATAGACTACATAAAAATACCTACGACTAATCAATAATTTTTATAACGTAACCAGTCGACAGCCGAAACCAGCCGAAAGAGGGGGCGGCCAAGGACCACCTGGAAAAGATCAATAGACCAAGAGGCCAAATCGATCGGCACTAGCTGGCCTGAATTGGAGGCTGCCGCTGACCACCGTCAGAAGTGGAAATCTGTGGTTGAGGCCCTATGCTCCGCTAGGAGTTAAAGGACCAAAGAAGAGAGAAGAAGAACCAGTCGACAAGTGAATAAAATCACAAGTGTCCCCTACACTTGAAAAAATTGCTTAAAATATATTATTTTTAAAAACCTATTTAGAGGCTAAAAATTGCACCCATGCCGTTTTTAGCCTCTAAATAGGTTTTTAAATATTTTCCTTAGCACGGGTTAGTGCATTAAAAATAAAAATAGTATAATCATGTGGGTACAGCGATATCATTCCGATGTAAAAACCTAACTGCAAATTAGGTACTCGGGGCTGTAAGTGATGCAATTTACTTCAGCCAGATGTCGCTGCCTGTACGTAATACAGAGAATAGTGTAAAGAGGTTAGAAATTTCACTGATGCCGGTGAGTCGCCCATTGGCTCAGTTGGAAAGAGCGCTGGCACGGATAGCCAGAGGTCGCGGGTTCGAATCCCGGCATGGGTGGAATTTTTAGCCTCAATATAGGTTTTTAAAAATTGTCCTTAGCACGGGTTAGTGCATTAAAAATAAAAATAGTATAAAATATATTATGTACGTAGCATTATATACCTGCCAGTGTGTAGTCCATATCGAATCCATAGAACTTGACATTTTCTAAATGAAGAGATCGGTTCACGAAGATTCTGGAACAAACATAAAAATAAGTATGAAAGATAAATAAGCTTTGAGACGCCACTGGAGTTATAAATTAGTCGTGAATCTGGTAGAACAGAGTTCACATACTTATGTGAAAATTTTTGATGTAGACGCTGAGTGAGTGAAGTAGTAAAACGAGTGATACTCGTGCACGACGACTTACATAGGCTGACCTCCATGGTCAAATTCGTTCTTTTTTTAAATACTGGCCGCTAATATTTTTCTCTTATATACGTTAGTGTTTTGTTTTTGTTGGGTTTAAAATGTCATATCGCTGAAAAATGGAAAATATTCGTGCTATGATTTATTACGATTTTCGACGTGGTTTAACGCAACAACAGTGCGTAGATCAATTAACTTTGACTTTTGGTGGTGAAGCTCCATCAAAAACGACTGTGTATCGCTGGTTTAGTGAGTTTAATCGCGGGCGCAGTAAGCTCACGGACGAAGTTAAAGAAGGTCGCCCGAAATCGGTGGTTGTGCCACAAAATATTGAAGCTGTGCGAAAACTAATAATGCAAGACCGCCATGTTACGTATCGCGAGATAGAGGCTATTCTGGGCATATGTATGACGAGCATTCATAGGATATTACATGAACATTTGTCTGTAAAAAAAATTTGTTCGCGTTGGATCCCGAACTTAACTCAGGATCAAAAAGATGCTAGCGTCGAATGGTGCAAGAAAACCTTAAAAAAATTCAACGGAGGCGACTCAAAATCTGTTTATAATATCTACACAGGTGACGAATCCTGGATCTACGCGTACGATCCTGAAACTAAACAACAATCAACAGTTTGGGTGTTTCACAATGAGCCGAACCCTACGAAAGTGGCTCGTGCAAAAAGCACTGTAAAGCAAATGGTGGCCTGCTTTTTTGGTATTAATGGCCATGTGGCTACAATACCACTGGAGAATCGCAGAACGGTTAATTCGGAGTGGTACACGACCATTTTTTTGCCGGAAGTATTTGAAGAAATACGCCAAAACAACCAGCGACGCAGAATCATACTTCACCATGACAATGCCAGCTGTCATACATCTCAGGAAACAACTACATTTTTGGATGGTCAAAAAATAGAATTGATGGGTCATCCACTGTACAGCCCTGATTTGGCTCCCAATGATTTCTATTTATTCCCAAATGTAAAGAATAAATTACGTGGTCAATGATTTTCGACCCGTGAAGATGCCGTAGATGCGTTCAAACAGCACGTTTTGGAGATACCTCAGAGTGGAAAAAGTGTTTTACAAATTGGTTTCATCGAATGCAAAAGTGCATCGATCATAGTGGAGAATACTTTGAAAAACAATAAAAGCATATTTAGCCATATACATTTGTTTATTTTTGCTATTCCGCATACATAAGTAGCAGCCCTCGTAGTAATACAAATATCACAAGTAAATAAACACTTTAGTTTTACATGAGACGGCAGGCACGTATTACTGGCGATTATCATTCGACCTACTATGAATTTACATAAATTAATAGTCATGACGAAAGATTTTTAAATCCCCTTCCATAATGTGGGGACCTATTTATTATTTACAAAACACGGGTGAAATTTACCAATGGTAACCTAAGCGTGACGTCACGCGGTGTGATGGGTGTTTCAGTCAAAATTGTTTAAGCAGTATTAGAATCTTTTATTTTATTGTAAGCTAGCTGACCCCGCGAACTTCATACCGCCTAACAGTCGATTCTTAATTTTTTTTTCTCTCCTTAAGAACCATCCTCGTACTTCAAGGAATAGTCTGAAAAAAGAATTAACGACATCGGTCCAGCTGCTTTCGACATTTGCGCTTACCAACACATTCAGCGATTCATTTTTATATATCTGGTTTTTATCATCAAAATTGAATTCGTAATTTTTATTAATTTTAATAAGTAGAATAAGTAATTTTTATTAATTTTATAGTTTTAATTATACTATTTTTATTTTTAATGCACTAACCCGTGCTAAGGAACAAATTTAAAAACCTATTTAGAGGCTAAAAATTTCACCCATGCCGGGATTCGAACCCGCAACCTCTGGCTATCCGTGCCAGCGCTCTACCAATTGAGCCAATGGGCGACTCACGGCATCAGTGAAATTTCGAACCTCTTTACACTATTCTCTGTAATACGTACGGGCAGCGACATCTGACTTAAGCAAATTGCATCACTTACAGCCCCGACTACTTACTAACTGCAAAGTAGGTAGAAGCCAGGGTTTCTACCACTCGGCTACCACTGCTTTGTGTAAAGAAAAGCATTGGAAAACCAAATATAAGACGGATAGAGGATAATAACAAAAGTATGGTCGAGAAAAACTATCAACAGAAGAGAATGGGAATACTTTGACGAGGCCTTCGGTCAGAAATGGGCCGCCGTTTGAATAAAAGTTAATAATAATAATATTAATAAATATTGCATCACTGTAAAATATTTATTGAAGAATAGATAATCAATAAATCGATGAATAATGAAATTAATAAACATGAAAAGCAACATTATTCATATAAAACTAGTTGACACAGCGAACTTCGAACCGCCTAACAGTTGATTCTTTATTTTTTTTTTATTTTTCTCTCCGTCAAAACAATCCTCGTACTTCAAGGAATATTCTAAACAAAGCGATGCTTCTAGAATTAGCAAAATCGGTTCAGCTGCTCTCGAGATTTGCGCTTACCAACACATTCAGCGATTCATTTTTATATTATAGAGATCATGTCATGTTATTTCTTATGTCCTCTTTAATGTTTCGTATACAATAAAGTATAATTTAATAGAAAGTATAAATGTAACTTAATTTTCTTAATAGGCTCTTTTAATTTGATTTGATGATAGAAAATAGGTTAAGCCCACATGTAAACAGCAATATAAACAGACTTTGGATTTGGTAACAAACCCCTCTTGGTGTAGGTAATATTGAAAAAGGAGGGTCTAGTATGAGAGAAGAAAACACAATATCAAGTTTTCTTATACGCCACCCGGTCGTGTCAGCGTTTATTACGCACATTATGTTTATTACGGTGGCGGTTCTGGCGACGCATTGGTGCAATGGTGTCATGGAGCACCTGGATTTGTACCCTTGTGTACCCTTCAACGGCCAAGTCACACAACGTTAACAATAATAATAAAGAAATCTCAGGAACCTTAGACTTGGCAAGACTTTGTCTAGATTTCATTACTTTTTAGAGATAAACGAGCAGCTCCATCGAGACTTGGCTAGTTTTTACAGAATGTTTTTGGTGGGATTTCTTAGACAATATACAATAAAGTATATCGTCATTATCATCATCAGGCTATATTAGTCCACTGCTGGACATAGCCCTCCTCTGATGAGCGCCATAGCGCCCTGTCTTCAGCTTGCCGCAACCAGCATTTGCCTGCAGTTTTTCGCAGGTCGTCATCCCACCTGGTCGGAGCGCGTCCTACACTACATTTGCCAAGTCAAGTCGAGTCTCCATAAAGTATAATTATAAAATAATTAGTAAAAGTAATAAAAGGTACAATTATACTTAAATACAGGCAACTTTCTCTGTTAGGTACTCCGGTTACACATTTAACATAGACGAGAGACATTCCTTGACATACTTAAGTTATTGCAATTATGAGAATGGAGAATATAATGTACTGCACCGGAAAGGTATAACGTTTGTTTACCTTATCTCAGCATTGGATTAGAACACGTTTACAAGCATTTGCCGACTCGTGTAAGGAAGTAAATCTCCTACGAGTACGAGTATAAACAACGCATTTGCAACTTTAAATTTCTCATGAAACGTTCTCCCATCAGTTTTTGCACCAGTAAGTCTTTCATCAAACAGCAAACTGAAAGACACCCGTGAGCGGGGAAAACAGGTTTAATGAAAGGCTGGCGCAACTGCACAATGTCCTAGAATAGGCGTGACGACAGTGTCAAACAATTAAAGATTTAACGATATTAGGAGAAAGTACATATTAAAAGGATTTAAAACACTGATTTAGTTTTATAAAAAAAAGAGATTACCAACATTTTCAATAAAATAAATTGTTATTTTATTCTTTCTTCCATTTCGACCGAAACACCCATCACGCCGCGTTACCTCACACTTAGGTTAACATTGGTACACTTCACCCGTGCTTTGTGACTTTTAGTGATTACGAGGTTTGTTTACCTGGGCGTACCGTCAGATTCGACGCAATTTTAAATAATTTTCTAAAAATGGCTTTCACCTTAGTAAAACTTTACTTTATTACTTAAATATAGGTTTTTCTTTTGTAAATAATAAATATGTCCCCACATTATGGAAGATGATTTAAAAATCTTTCGTCATACATACCTATTTGTAGCATGATAAGTGATAACTAACTGATCCGCCTGACTAACTTACTATCGCCCATCGCTTTTCTAAGCTGCTAGCACGATGGACGTCGTGATCAAAGAGAAAGAATCACTGCGCTTTAGACGTGATGGGTAAGAATAGCCGTACAAGGCAGTTTCTACGAACCAGGCTATCAAAGAAACCTGTATTACTTCTGTGAATACATGCGGATACCAAAGGATACAGTGGCATGAAAAGGAAACTCATTTATAAATCCCTTTCACTAAGTTGAACCTTACGTGAAAGCTATCACTATTTTAATAAAGTTACGAGTGGATGAATTTTGTACACTTTTGCCCAGACTATGTACGTACTATCTGCACGGGTAGGAATCAATTTGGTAGGTGTTTATAAACAGCTGAGGACAACGGCGCCACACGCTGACAATTTATGTCGAGTGGACTTCGTAGTCATCCATAGCTTTGTTCAATATTCAACCATATGCCCTTCGTATTATGAGCTGCCCTGAGCTAGCCGGCGATGACCTCCACTATTATACATGAAGTCGCAAAACGCTAGCCCACCTTATCGTAGATGTCGTACCGCTCTAAATAGTTCAACAAAGAGAGACAGAGCGGATCCTCCCACTCCAGGTAGAATCTGATATTCATTGATTCGAGTTAGCACACCGTGATGTGTTATTATGACCCAATGCAATGCCAGAAGGAACCACTTGGCGCTGGTAAAATATTAATATTCCACCGGGATTGCAGAATTCCAGGGCCATTGCCAATGCTGTGGCTTGCAGGAATCCACTCCAGGCGAACGGAAATAGTTCTCGTGCGACTGTCTTACTTTCTTGTCTACACTAATAAGTCACAAACTCACAACAAATATACTTGGATACTGCCATTGCTAGCTAAATAAAGTAAGGGCTATCAAAGCGTTACGTTACGTTATCAACCCTTGTTGTCCCCACTGCTGGGGCACGGGTCTCTTCCTGCATCGCAGGAAGGTTAGGCCACACTCCACCACGGGGGCCAAGTCCGGGTTGGTGGAGGATTGTAAGACAGTGGCGGGCCTTACTATCAGAAGTTATCAAGCCGCCCATAAGGCCTCTGACATGGCTTAACGACTGCCATTATATGACAGCCGGCACCAACCCTTGCGAAGCACGGAAAAATGCCACTAGCGGTAGTCACGGGACGCTCACCCAGCCCGTACCTGACCGCGATTGTTGTTGCTTAGCCAAGTGATTGATTCCAATCACTCGATTCGCCTAGGCCACGAGCGCTTCGAATAGAATATTTGACAACCTAAACAATAGAGTGCTGAGCATTCATCGAGCAAATGCCAACGGCTTGCTTGACACTACCATAGACCAACAAGGTTTTGGTCCATGAAACTACTATAGCTGTATCCTTACTATAAATTACGCATAGGTAGCTAATGCAACAATCTAATATGACCGTACTTAGCCGAATCTGTTGTCGAGATATTTAACTCATGTGATAAAGACTTATTTACTGATACCATCATCATATTCTTAGAAGTGAGAACGTTTTATTTATTGACTCAGTAGACAAAAACAATGAGTAATCTTCCTGATAATCCTCCGTCATTTTTTTTTTCATTTCCTTATATACACGAAATAGTACAAGCGCATTACTTTTAAATTATCTCATTCATATGCCACGATAAGATACTTAATGAGCTTCAATCAAATTAGTTTTCAAGCTGTCATTACCGGCACCGAAACACTGTAAGTTTCCATTACAAATACAATATCGGTCAATTAGAGTTAATTCTCACAAGCAATTTTCGTACATTTTCACTTGGAATTCACGTCAGCCGCGTCAGCGAGATTTTTTCGATCATACAGGGTGTTAAAATACTAACGCTCGACCCGCCAAAACAAACTTCGTACACCAAAACAATTCAGGCATAATTTCTACAGGTAAATCAATTACATTTTTGTGTTATTAAAATATTAAATGATAGTACCTACACAATATATGGCATTAGGCGTAAGTAAAAAACAACGATACGCTTGCTCGAGATTCCGTGTAGGTACATATTCATTACATTAATCGTTTTATTCCTCAGAATGATTGAAATAGTATATTTCATTACAAGTGCGGAAAGGCTGTCATTGCAATTAGTTCCGACAAATGTCTACCCGAGCGGAGGCGCAGCCGAAGGCGAGGGTTGACAGTCGGAACAAGTTGCAATAACGGTTCCGCACGTGTACTGAACGACTATTTTAAATACAGTTGCGAAAAAATTAAGCAATATAATAAAGAAAAATTATTTGGAAAATGGCGCGTAAAAGAATATAAGCAGAGATTTGTTTTTCTTCACCCATTCTGGCAGGCAAAGGGAACTTTGCCCATACAGCCAAGTCTTCAGTGGATTTTTTTATTGATATGAAATGAAAATGAAATTTAATGAGATGAAATGAAATGTAGCCTAACTTAAATCATTCAATCAAATCAATAAATCTGATATTGAAACAAATAGTAGCTCATAAAAACTTCTATAATTTTTTTTAGTAAAAACTTCATGGTTGGTTTTTCTTTTTAATAGACATTATTTTGACAGTTGGGAAAGAAAACACACGAGTGCGGGAAAGGTAAAAAAAAGCACGAGTGTGTAATAGCCCACATCCCGCACGCTATACGTCCCTGTAATACCCCACTTTTTGAGCAACTGTATTAAAAAGTTATATAAGGTTAATTTGGGAAGCAATATTCAGTATACGATAGGATAAGGTAAAATTTATAGATAAATAATACAGTACATACATCCTTTAATCTCATCCTTTATATCTTAAGGCGTTCCGGGGCGCTAACTAGCCCATCAAAAAAATCATTACTTTGTAAGAACCTATTTAGAGGCTTAAAAAATTCCACCCATGCCGGGACTCGAACCCGCGACATCTGGCTAACCGTGCCAGAGGTCGCGAGTTCCTTAGCACGGGTTAGTGCAACAAAAAGAATATAATCATTACTTTGTTTTCATCTAAAAGTGAACATGAGAAATCTTAATAACTGTAACAACCATTATAAGAACTTACAGTCTAGAACCTATGATCAATAGATTAGAACTTTAATTGATTTCCGCTAAAAACGGCCGTTTTTGGCGGAAAGTGATTAAAGTCCTTGGTAATTAATTCTAGGTTCAAGACAGTAGGTTCTAAAAATAGTTGTCAGAGTTGTTAAGATTTCTCATGTTCACTTTTAGATGAAAACGTATTATAAAACAAAGCTATGATTTTTTAAAATAAATATAATTTTCTTTCTTTCTTCTTTTTTTCTATGATTTTTTTCCATTGGTGGTGCAAGTTAGCGCCCCTAAGCGCCTTAAGCTGTTAATTTCCCAGCCTGGGTTTCTTTAGAAAAAAATATTGTAATGCAGGGTCTCACGCCCACCATTACAATATTTTTTGCGGTTCACAATATGCCGGTGTTAGAAATTAGTAAATTTAGTTTAGTTAAATTAATTAAATACAAAAATGTTACTACTTTATAGCCCTTTATTATTTTAATATCTAAAGTAGAGTACCAAAGATCCTTGACGGAAACCCTATAGAGAATAGGTTATCGGTTAATTAATTAACTCACTCATTCGGTGCGGCTGTGTATCGGTCTCCTTTACCATACGAAGACCCGTTCAAGAAGTTTGGTAGTGCGAGATCTGCTGGTGTTCCATTGGCCATCTCTCTCTGGACCCTCATGGTACAAGACACACTATGTATGGCACGATAACTCCACAAAAGTTTACCCACTGACTGGTTAATCTTCCCAGATCCGTTTCTTAGAAGTAGAGTTCTCAATCTCAAAGGCACTTTTAACGAGCTGTATTGTAACAGTTTGGATGTTAACTCGCTAAGTGCTCACGCTAAACTAAACTGTAGGCAACTGAATGTGCGAATCGCAGGAAGCATTTGAGATGATATCCTTGACAGTAACAAGGTTAACAAGTCTGTTCAAGTATAATGTAGATTTGGTTACAGACTGCATCAGCCCCGCGGCATGACAACGTGATAAACGTTTTTATCGTCTTGTTGACTGTGCCATCTTGCTTTATTTCACTACGTATAGATAGATAAAAATAGAAGACACTTTATTACCCACCAATAGTATTTTCAATATACATTTATTAGTATACCTACAAACGGCGGTCACGTCTCTTACACATGTGAATGAAGATAATTGAAATAAGATTATAATGTATAGTCAGCAGTATGAAGGTTTAGCGAAAAGCAAGATGGGCGCTACGAGACTACGCGATAAAAACGTCGCTATGTCGTGCTGCAGAGGCAGGTAGCGCAGCACGAGAATTCGTATTATTAGTGTCGAGCTCTTTGTTTATCGTGATGCACTGCATTTTGTCGCACGCTACGTAGCTAAGGCAGGTTACTATGGAACGTGGTATAAATCGAGATATTTATTCGTGTTACGAAGCCGGTTTTTTATATTTTTTTGCGCGACTCTAGATTCATGATTTGAGACACGCACGAATGATTGATTTGACGATACATGCGTCATTAAATTTTTTCTCAAACAACACTCGAGAGCAATGAATTAGCGTCATCGTCACTGACAAAATCTTTGATATGGCGGGATCAAAAAATTAAGAATGTTTACTATAATAAAGTGCACAATAAAGAAAAGTGTAACTTGCAGTAAGTATGTTATAATGTGTATAAGAGACATAAAATGTAATTAAAAATAAAGTCATAATTATGTTTTTGTTTTATTAACCTAGCATAAATATGCTTGGTTAGTAAAATAATTAATTATAGGAATTCTCAGCAAACAATTTTCTTTGCTGAGAATTACTATATTAGAATTATAAAATATAATTATTAAGAATTAAGATTTCGTCAGTGACCCATAAGCAATAAATAATTATTGCTCACGAGTGTAGTACATTGGCATTCAATTAATTCAAAAGAGAAGGTTATCTTTCTAAACGCAAGAGACGGCGATAAGACCGATAAAAAAGACCGCAGACGTAGAGTAATAGACGAGACAGTCTTGAATGAGTTGAGTATCTCTCGAGGCGAATGGCTGGCTTCAGTTAAGGTCTTTCTACGTTACCCTAATTCAATAAAAGTCCGTCTACATGATGGGCCAGTCAGACGCACGAGACTGTCTGTTTAATGCGCTATATTGCAGTCTTTCAACATAGTACCGGATATAATTACTTACTCGTTTTTTTGTCGGAAGAGACCAAAACGAGTCTGCCCTTGTTTTCCACTCTATCGGGTTAAGCATTTGTACGACTCCATAGTGTCATTATATGTATGTATCTGACAGTTCGGAGTAGGCTAAATCAGACAACTCCATACAGTGGAGAACTTACGTGATCGCACCCCTGCGTTACACCAGGCGTCCGTCACTCGCTCAAGGTCACGCGTTATATACCTGCCGCCTGGCGTATCGTCCACGATACATCTTTCACAGGGCCGCTACGCCCGCCTGAGCGCTCGCACCGCACGTTTCCCGCGTTTACTAAGTACATGTACTGGAAATGCCGCGAAACCACGTAAGTAATTATTGTGCAGTGGATGGGTGTAAAAGTAAAAAAACAATTGAAGAATTATCATTTTTTTCACTGCCGAGAGACGAAGAAAGGTAAGTAGTATTTTAAATCTTATATTTATTTCTTTAAACATTTAGGTAGGTACTATAAAAGTAAATTAAACACATAAAGGTAACTGCTTTTTTTCGTGGACTTGTTAATTTTGGTTCTAAATAACCACATCCGTTCTAACATTATTATGCGTAAGTGACTCTGTCTGTCACGTGTTCACAGCTGTACTGTGGCTATATCGAAAAATTAAAAAAATGCACAACAATCAGTCGTAAATTGATGGAAAATGCCAAAAATAACAATTTTATAATAGTTCGCTCCACGACTTTTAGCAACTGCTAACTCGCAACTGCTGAGTCGTGAACAACAAATACATGCACGACAAAGATAAAATATTACTACTTTCGTAATATTTTATCGATGGTGGTTTCCCATCTTTGTCGTGCGTGTATTTGTTTTTAATGTTAATTTAATTTAGGATCAACTAAATTGGCTTTTAATGTTTCGTATTAAACATTAGAAACAAAACATGTACAACAAACATGGATGTCAAATATTTACGTATTTCTCGAATTCAAAACAATATAATGTGGTCGACTCTGACCGCCATAATCCGCCCAATCCAAAAACTAAAATCAGTTTTGTCTGTCCCCTTCTTTTTAGATATTTGTCTAGTAATAGAGAGGGACAAATAGAATCCATTCCATTTTTAGGATTAAACGTGGCGGTCAAAATCGCCCACAATGGCGAAAAATTAAGTTTGATACCTTAATGTTTGCTTTTCAGACGCCGCAATTGGTTTGAGATAATAGGGAGGCCTGATCTAATAACAACTCAAAGAAAGTCAGCTTGTCATTTTATATTACATGTTTTTGACAAATAAATAAATATGGTTATTTCACAACATTCGTTTTATTACAGTAATAATCATCATAGGTACAACCCTAGCGCATTCGTGCGATGACGCGCTTGCACGTGAGTCGCACGGTGTGCAACACAACCTCGACTCTTTGAGCGGGTACTTATGGTATCTTTCTCCTCGCTGTGAACAGTAGTTATTATTATTAAGATTTTGTAGGCTATTATAGCGTAGGTATTTTCGCTTTAGTATGGGAGTGATGTATCTGTTACGTAGTAACTATTATCTAATCTGTGGTTACACTTCATCGACACAGATTGACAAAAAATCAAGTAAGTACCTATATGTTGCATTAAGATACGGTAATGTGTGCTAATGAAAGTTTTGGTTTGAGAAAGGTCCGCGGCCCGATGTAATGTGTATAGTCCTTTAGCAGGGAGCCCTAGAGCGGCCCGGATGTAGGGCGCATGGGGGAACCGCTGCCAGGAGAGCTCCTAATCGATATAATTCACCAGCCATGCGGCGCACTTCCCTGCACTACGCGGCTTTTGATTACTATTAAATCAGCCTTTCGATTCAACGCTTAGGAGTTTTATTAGGTGGCGGCATTCGATTCCATGGCTAGCCATTTAATTATAATTCAGCATCATCTACAAAGACCACTTGGCTGACCAAAAACTGGCCTTTTTATTAAAGAGCTTCATGAAAACTTAACGTATCATTTAGTAGTCACTATTAGGTTTGATTAGCAGTGTAGGTAGGATTAGTTACAGCCAGAGACACCCCGTAATGTTCTATACTCGCTCTTACCAATTCGCTACAAGAGCTACCGTGTATCGTTGACACGACTCGTGTGAGAAAATGTTGAATGTTTATAAAGAACGAGACGATGTTTGGGATGTTTAAAAATACATCGTGCACTGTATAAATAAATGTGTTTATTTTTAGATACTACGACTGTGTGTGGCAATACAAATGTATCACACATACTCGAATGACAGTAGGAATGTGTGTATACGTGATTACCTACAATACACGCATTTTAATTACCTCAACAATTTTATGGAATGATCGTATTCTTGACTAAAGGGCCCAATCATCCCAAAATATGTCCTAAGGAAATAAACTTGTTTTCTGAAACTATTTTGTAGTAATTTTTATATCTAATATGACGAAATATTTTGAGCACATGCTTACTATAATTGCGAAGGGTAGTGTTATTGTTGCTGTCAACAAAATTAATCACTTAAATTAAAGTATATTAAATGCTCAACGTAGAAATTGTGGTTATAAAACACACAAAATCGTATCAAAGAAAACAAATGCATTCACGAGCGAGGTGCTGAGTCATTCGTGTTTATAGCTTCACACAATGAAACAGTTCCTCAGACAAAATCAAATGGAAATTCTTTGTTTGTCTGCATTCTTACGGAAAAAAAGGAAACACGCGATGTATGATATATTTTAAATTTACAGGACTGAAGTAACGCTACGCCACACTTATAAAATTAAGTAACGAACGGATATCAACCTTTATAGGTATTCTAATAGGAACATTCTATTTATATTGTCGTTTATTACGGCACGACGTATAATAAACGCATCCAAAGGTATACTAAAGATACAAATAGTAAACAGACTCCAAAAATCCAAAGCGACATTCCATCATAAATCGGTCATCCACTAAAACTTGAAATTACTGATTGCACAACATCCTTTGCCAATAATGTTAAACATGTTATTTATAGAATTTTCTTGTTTCATGTGCACGAACACACAACTTATTCCGTATCTTTGCCTCAGCTAGAGATAGTAATTTCCCTTTAAATATTTAGCCTTGTTACTGTCAAGTTGCTCACACAATTTGCGTTCACAAGAAAGAAGAGGTCGTGTTAACTCTCATACGGCGGTAGTAACGTAAACTTTCTTTTTTGAACAAAGAAAACGCAAAACAAATCACATTGTAAATGAACAACTAACACAGCTCAGGTGAATGACGTCACGTATCACGATCGTGTTTTGTTTGATAACACTTTAAAACAGGTCCTCGCGGGGCACCGAGGTCTGATCGGCGCAGTGGCTAGCGTACACTGATGACAGCGATTGCAGCCTATACCCACACACCTCGCTCGGTACTCCGAGCCCTCCCCTCCGCCGCCGCCGCCGCATTCATCAAACAGCTGATTTGCACAGCCTCGTCTGGTGCGAATGCGGCTACCCATTACAAAGAAACGCTGTTTTCAATAGCATTGAGCTCAACTAATAAAACACATTCACCTAATTGCCTGAAGTGGCTATAACTCTATAATATCCCTTTTATATACAACGCTGTGCTCCGCGGTGTTACCCGTGGTTTATTGATTTTCCCAAGGGAATAAGATATTTTCCCGCAGTAAAACGTAACCTAACCTAACCTAACTCCACACCAAAATTTATTAAAATCGCTCATACAGTCACACATATATATTAGCGCCGACTACATAATCTATAATCTACGGCGGCGGCCCGCGCGCCGATTATTGAGGGTCGGCGGGTGTCTTGAAAACTTGACATGAAATAGTAGTTTATGATACTGTTGCGTAATAAATAAGGTTCTTGGTAGTTCGAATCTCGCTTAGGTCTGGATTTTTTTTCATATGTTTCAAGTGTTTATTCAATTGAAAATCAATTACATTGAATCTTGAATAATTTGGAAAAAATAAGAAAACTGATATTCACCTGGCCCTCCACATTTTGCCCAGGTATGATATATAGAGTTCTATGTCAAGTAATGTCCTCTTTGGACAGGTATAGAACATGTGTACACAGGTAAGAGTCAACTTTCAAGTGCACAGTAATTCAGGTGCAGTCAGGAATAGCTCAGAAACGTTTTGCTCAGCTTCGAAGAGACTGATATAGATAGGTCATACTTTTTATCCCTTAAATTTATACACTTGATGTAAGGAATACTGCATACCTTAGATCCGTTTGATCAGCTGTGGACTGATCAAACGAAATCAATGTGTAAATAAAATACCGTGTAATTAAGACCGAAACGGTTTTATGTTGTAGATCCCAACAAAAAAAGAAATAAATGTTTTTTAGTCAGCAATTTTTTTTTCTTTTTGAAACTTCTACGCCTGTAAGAATGTGAATAATTTTCGGTCTAGCTCAATCGGCGCGCCGACCGCGCTGGTCGGCGGCAGGTGGCGCGGAAAAATAGCGGCGGCGGCCGCTCTTATCTACACACATTATCATATCAGACATATCATATAAGAAATGGATTATAGTAACACAAGGGTGCTTTTCTCTGCTTTTTCCGAAAATTGGCACCAAACATGTATAATTATTAGTGAAAACCCAACCGAGCAGCCGGTTTTATTTTATAGAAAAATATTTAAAACCTATTTTATTAAAAATATTATCTGTAGGTATGTGCAGTATTTGAATGCATAATTTTTTAATATTAAGTGATCCAATTTTTCAAGGTACACTTGTTATTTTCCTTGTAGTTTATATATTGTGTTGTTAAAATGTTTTATCGGTGTCCCCTATTTCAACGACAAATAACGGCTAAATTTATGTGTACAAAATTTGGAACGCAGGTATACTCCCTAATCAATCCATTAACATTCTATGGTATATGGCATGGCGATGTTTTTTATATTTTAGTTCTTTAAAGTACTTATCACTTACCATTATAGCAAAATGGTTATCGACCATTCTTAATTCAAAAGTTAACAACAAAAGCAAACGATAAGGTAATCTGACTGTTGTGTGAACGCGCAGTTAGTTTCATCATCATCGTACAATATTTATAATGTAGATAAGAGGCAAATGCAAATAATAAGTCCACTTGAGTATTCTCGGAATAACTATAATAGTTGAATATTGGATGGAATATTCCGCCGTAAATCTTAACGGCAAGAGTGACGATAAAAAAAGTATAGAAAAGAAGAAGAAGCCAATTCAATAATATGGTATGATGAGTATAGTATAAGAAGTCCACTTGTCTATCCAGAGAATAGCTTTAGCTGGAAGAGTCGAATATTACACCTAAAATTTTGGCATAATGATTCACAAATAAACAAGGATGTTAAAACGTTTGCAAAGCTGTCAGTGATCTTACTGAAGTGGAATTCACGCATAATCTTAGAAGATTCTGATCTCAGCTACGCCGATATAAATTACGAATTGTAAAACGAAACAGTCTAGCAGGAGCGGGATAGTTAGTTTTTTTAAATGAAAGATAGATTCACTGTATTGCACAAACAGACCAAATAATTATAAATGGTTTCTAGACAATGGTGACACTACACTCGTTTTTAATTTTCATACTTCAAATTCAATGCTTTTAATTATACATTATATTTTTATACGCTAATATTTTCTTAATTTGTACAAAATTTAGATGTCACAGTTGTAAATAGTTAATTTCAATTTAAAATTAGGCGATCTAGTTAATATTTTCAAGAAAAAATATTTTTTTAATTCTTAGTTTACTTTAACTAGGAGTACCTACTACACTTTTCTAGTTTTTAGTGTTTACATAACATGACACAAAAATACCAGGGCCGAGCTTCAAAATACTACAATTAGAAGTTCATTAGAGTCTACTTGTTATTCTGTGGGTTAATCGACTTTCCAATGTACACTGAACAGTCAAAGTAAAACACGAATCGAAGTTCTATGAAACAGGCCCCAAGTAGCCACTGGCAGTCTTCGCTGGATGCGATGAATATCACGAAAGCATCCTAAAAAGTAAACAGCAGACCTTTTGGAGGCCCTTGGCCTACGTGACTGGCTAAATAATACACGGTTTATTAGCATAAAGGCAGTTGGCAGTAAGTAGTTGATGGACCTTATATGGTTCTTATATCGCGGTCAGGGCTCACGCATGAATAGAATGTATAATTCCTATTTAAGTAAAATTAAAACTCTATTCGTGCTACACTGCAGTTAGCAAATTGAATTATGCTCTGCGTATGCAACGATGATAGAAGCGGTGTCGAATGCCAGCCAGCTCGCTCGACCGGAAGATATTTGACTGATTCAATTAGACATTGATACATTAAAATTAAAGAAAATAAAAACTAGATAATAAACTGTGTCTTCCTGATTTTGCATATTAGGTGTGACTCGGCGTTACCGCGTCGTAGCTTGGCGAATCGTTTGGAGGGCGCGACTTTGACTTAAAACATGGAGACGACAAATTGAACTTCGAGCGAGAAATAGGCAGCGGACACCAAGGTGACTGTCACTGGGAAAATGTACCGTCGTGGATGATACGCACCTGTGTTCGGGGTTCCTCTTATCGAACCACGTACTGTGCATGCTGGCGAGGGATTCCGCGAAGCTGTCTAGCTCGACCTCGCTTTTGTCGCCTGACGAGAACGGCTTGTCGACGCCTACGATAGTTTTGTCCGGAATTTCTACGGTTTCATCGCCCGCTAGGAAAGACACTACCGGCCGCTTTTGTTTAGAGGACGAGTTGGCGCGTGCGCGTATGTCTTGCGGATTCACTGACGGCGACAACGGATAGGTACTTTCAAACGCGTCAGGCATTTTCAATCGAATTTAAAAGTAGTAAGTACTTCACGTGTTGGATTCTAACTCAAGACTGATGATCAGATTGAAAACAAGTGGCACGTCCATGACGGCGTGACCCCCGGCTGGTGATAACATTTGACATTATCGTATTGTTACAGTATGATGTAAACGACCAATAGCTACATACTGGGCGGACATTGACGGTGAGACGCGTCAATAACAAACTGATAACGGATATCACGCTTATCGACATGGAAACATGTTAAGATTTTTTTAGATTTAAGATTTATAGTTTAGAGACGAAGATAAATCTTTCACCTCATCAAGGAGTGGCGGTTGTGTTTACGACGTTTTTCGTATCGTTAAAATCCGAATCCAATTCCTTACGAGTTATAAGTATAATTAATTGTTCTTGTTCATATTTGAAGACAAAACACTTGAAGATGCCTCTGTAGGAGCCTTGTACTATGCCAAAGCGTCTTTTCTTGTAGTTTACTAAACGCAAGTTTCGCATGTGCGGCCTTTTGAAACCTCTCTGTCAGCACAGACTCAGCTTCAGTTTGTTAAATTAATTTTAAGGCGTTTTAATCAAATGGGCCACTCCAGGCATCCGAAAGAGTAGAGAACCACTGTATGCATTGTATATAAATAAAACCAATCAACAAATGCATAATTTCTGAATAAGGAGGGGTTGTTTTACCTGCTTAACAGAACTAACAACGTCACCAAAGTAATTTTCAATGGAATTTGTACAAAGTTTTTCTTTTTTATGTTGGTCGGCTATTACTTGTTAAGTCAATCCTACTTAGCCATGATAGTTTTCCTTTAAAGTCCCATTATATTTGCTACAACCCTGAGTTGGTTTACGTTTCTATTAACCGTTTAGCGAGAGAGCGAGTGGGCGACGACGCACGCCCTACTATAACAAAAATTCGACTATGTTATAAAAACAGTAATTTTAATACTAGGAATAAACATTAATTGGCATTTCCATGATTCAAACTTGCAAAAGTATACATTCTTGATAGGGTATTGTATTCTATAATAAGATTCCTAAAGATACCAACAATGCAGTATAAAAAAATGTGTTAATCACACTCTGTGCAAAAGAGCCTATTATAAGACGAAGGATTATTTTAAAGATGAAGACAGGCTGGTGGGTAAAGTTGATGTCTAGGATTAAAATAATGTTACCTGGGAAACTGTGTCTAGTGTAATGTATCATTAAGTTGAAAACTCTGTTTAAACTAAATTAAAACAGGTTTTGAAAAGAATAAATATTTAGTTTCTTCTTCACATAATCAATTAATTGGAAAACTAACAGCTTTGACATTATTAAGCAAGCCTTATGTTTTTTTTTATTTTTAGTTTGGTTTACTAGGCATGTAAAACAGCTTTTAAAGTAAATAAAATTTATAAGTTTGAGTTATAAATAATTTTTAGGTTTAGAGATGGGAGGGATGAAATCAAGTTCAGTTAGAAACAAAGACAAAAGTTTTCCTAAGTAAATAACTAGATCAGATGAGAATAGGGAAGTCTAAAAGAAATAATTTTACAGGCTTTGTTTAGTACTTTCCACAACTGATTTGTCTGATAAAACAAAATGCAATAAAGTAAAAAATTATATTGCTGCTGATATAGTTAACTAATGTCACCTCTGTACAATTATCTAGAGTAACATTATTATGTTTACAGTAGATAAACTATAATTCAACTGAGAAACCAAGAGATAAGGCAAAAATCTTACCTGTGTTCAGCTCTGCGGTAATACTTCTTGGACAAGTGTTCAACCTGTGCATCCGGTTGCAGACAGTCCTTCTTAGTACAACTTTCCATTTTATTTTGAAAACGTTCCATTATGATTAGACCAGTGCAGTAATGCGGTTTGTAAATCCTGTTGTTTAGTGTGATCGCTGAGCGCCTCAACATACACCAGCTGTTATTTCTTATTAAAACCTAAAAGGAAACAATTAATTTATTAGTACAAGCTCTTTACCCACATACCATGCACTAAGCATGCAGAATATTTAATAAAATTATGAAAATTGTAATATCTTTTATGAAATCAATCTTTACGCTGATGTCATTGGTGCTATCAACTCAGTGGGCCTAGTGATAGGCAGGGAGAACTTAAAAATGGAAATAAATCTTTTTTTTTAATTAACTGTAGCTTCATTCGATACATTTGTAGACTACAGACAATAACTGAGCTAAAGACAATTTTCAATTTATAACTCCTAAAAGAACATGTGCCCAGCCCATGCCTAAAACACAGTAAAGGGTTATTATACAATTTGATGGTGGTTTTGAGTGGTAGACCATCACTTTTCAAAGGCCTGCAAAATAATCAAAGATAATTTAATGCTTAAGCCAATAATGATACCACGGGAGATTGTGATTTTCAGGTAGGTATAAATCAAATATTGTAAGATTTGCACATAAGACTCAATTACTTTAACATTTTAGTTAGGCCTTTGTGCACATTTGTAATCCTGCGCAGTATGGTAAAATAATACAATATAAATGCTTAATAAAATATATACTGCAGTATATTGCGGACTTTATTTCATTTCATTTCCGCCGCCCCCAACTTTACCCACCAACCCATAACATATACATCTCTAAATCTCAACAGCACTATTAGATGAAATTTAGCATAATTATCAAAATTTATACAAATTTACAACTCTAACCCCATAGAAATTGATGCAGCCCATTGGACACCGACATCGTGGCATTAGAGCATATTTCACCTGTACGGAATTAGATTCTCCAATCTCCAGACCTAACATTACCTTTGTAAAACTCGATCATTGGATTTCAGAAACTAAAATTAGACAACGATAAAAATAAGTTTCTAAAGCGACAAAGTAGATCTTACCGGGTCAGCTTTTCACTAGAATTTAAGATAAATAAAATTATTATAGCAACGAAATTTGAGAGAAATGTAAAGTTTCCAGTTTTCCACCACACAAAATATTTTCAGTTTTTTTTTTTTTGCGTTATGGCTCTGCACGTACACGGTTTGTGCCTACGCCAGTGTCAAGTATTTGAAGGATTAGGGTAAAGGTAGGGAAACGCAATTTAATTTACAAAAACTGGAACGGAATTTGGAAAAATTATGACGATCAGTTGTTAAAATAACATTGGGAATAAAATAAGCAAAAATGAATCTACACCATGTACATACTTCGAAAATACTATGGAAATACTACATATTATTATACAAAGGAAACTACATTTTAATATCGTTCTTACTTAAAAACTTTGCTATACCTACATTTATAAATATTAACAATATAAGAGGCAGGTTGCAGAGGAAGGAAAAGGAACACCAAGGGAAATCAAGGAAGCAAAAAAGAAGGAATGTACACAATCAGGGCAGGAAAATAATATGTGATTAATATCTCCCACTGCAGCTCCACAGGCACAGGCAGGACTCTGCACAATACCAAGTCTAGCAAGGTGGGCCGGAGTTGAAGTGTGGCCTAGACGCATTCGGATCAGGCTTGATGTAATTTTCTTACTAAACTTGGCATCGGCCCTACGAAACCAAGGCTTTGGCGAAATATTGGGTTGGATTCTGCGGTAATGAATGCCTTTTGACAGGTCCTCTGCCCAGGTTCTATCCCAGGAAACCTGGAGATAAGCCCTAGGAAGAGTGGCCAGGTCCACATCTCCACACTCCACCGCAGAATTCGCAAGTTCATCAGCCGTTTCGTTACCTACTATGCCACAGTGGGATAGGACCCATCCAAATTGCATAGTAAGATCTCTCTCCGAGCATATACGTAGTAATTTGCGGATAGCAAAAATTATTGGGTGAATGGTAGTAAAAAACGGAAATTTAATTAATGCCTGGAGAGAGCTCAATGAATCTGTCAGTACTAAAGTATTCCTAAGACCCATTAATAAAATATGTTCTAAAGCTTATAGGAGGCCAAAACATTCTCCAGAAAATACTGAAGACTCAGGAGGAAGTTTAATTTTTTGGACTATTGTATATTGTGCATGAAAAACACCTATACCTACCCAACTACACTGGTGTTTTGAAGCATCCGTAAAAATAGTGTGCCACCCCTGGAATTGGTTGTATTACTAAAACGCAGCGTTGCCAGAAGGTTACTTTTGTAACCTTTTAGGTGATTTTTAACTAAGTCAGGTTACTTTGAGGTTACAGGACACGAAAGGTTACTTTTGGTTACTTTTTGTAAAGGTTGTTTTACTTACTTTTGAAAAACGGGACGCAAAGATCTTTTGCTTGTTAGCAGCATTGTTTCGTTTCTTCGTTCATTCAAAATATTCAACTCACTTACTCCCTGCCTGTCTCTCTCTCTCTCTTTGTTTTGGTCTGCTTGCTCCAGGTCAGGTCTCTGCTAAACTAAACTTTGCTTTGCATTGAAAAATATTATATTATTTTGTGATCAAGAAGCTTGATAACAAGGTAACCATAAAGTAATTTACGTGGGTCCTTCATAATTAGGATAAATATTATGGCAAAGGTATAATTTTGTTTATACTTATTTCATTTAGTATAAATGTATGTAATTTAATTTTAATAGATATTTACGCAATTTTTGTAAACCCAAAAAAAATAGTACATTAAATACCTAAGTACTTATTTTAAAACAATTGGCTGAATTGGATAATGCTCTGTATTTTTAAGGCTTTTACATCATTTTTGGATGATATATTTATGATATGTCCTTATTTCAGGTGAACGGGAAAGCAAGAAAAAGTGTAAATAAACCGAAAAGACGTTTTTAGTTAGCTAAAACTGATACAAACCGATCACATAGCACTTACCTATAGCTACTAAAAGAAGGAATGCAACAATGCGATAACATTTGAGCCTTCAAAATTGATGCTAAAAACTAAAGTTAAATATCGATTCAACTTTATGAAGACAAAGGTATAATTTATTGATTTTTTTATTTTTTATTTAATTTCATTTAGTATTTATGTAATATATATTTTATTTTCTTGGTCGCGCGAGCAGATAACAATTGAAATTCTATTGTCCCGGGCACTGTAGCGTCTAGTGGTTACTTTACCCATCTATCTAGTGTAGATGACAGTACCACTAGATGCTGTATAAATCATCTCGAATAGATGCAAAGGCCTTAGTTAATAAATTATTAATCTAACAGGTTAAAGCAAGTATTGAAACTCGCGGCTGAATTAAGTATTTTTATGTATGACATGACATATTTCAGGTGCTCGGGAAAGCAAGCGAAGCTATAGAAAAAAATTTAAACCGACTTAGCAGGTAGGTACATGTAGCTAAAAGGTACGATAAAATACTGAAATTGGCATGTGAGTACAGTGCGTTCACATTAACTTGACGCGTGAGAGAATTGGTAACAAGGACATAAAATGTGAATTAGCTTTTGGACCTAATCGGAAGATGGTAAAACAAGCCCTCAATCCTTTTATTTTCCCCAAGTAATGGGAATGATTTCTTATTTAACATGGTAACAGTAAACATCTCAGTGCTACTAATTCTCTCACGGTCTCACGCGTCAAGTTAATGTGAACGCACTATATTCACAAGTATTAGGTATGTTTTAGTACCTTTTTTATTGGTGAGGTGACTTTTTACACCAAAAGGTTACTTTTTTGCCTATTTCAGGTGACTTTTCACATGGCCAGTCTGGCAACACTGCTAAAACGTAGTGTTTATATACTCTGTGCTGTGCGCGCGTTGCTTCTTCGATGAGTTAGTTGATTGTTATGATATGGTTTTTATATTTGCTTCTATCGCTGTGATGGCTGGAAGTAGAGCGATTTCGCATACAGCAATGTGAACATGGGGAACACGATAACTGTTTAGTGAGGTATTTGGCAACAATCTGTGATATAGGTAGCTAGTTTTCCGGAATAAATTACCGGGAGCCAAAATTTAAGTGCGTTCAACTAATTTTTTTGTGTTTTAAGTTTTTTCAATATCTAGCTGTGTGTAACTTGTTCGTAGATAGAGTAGAACTATAGATCAAGGCACAGTGTAACCGTTTTCACGTCGGTGAATATTATTTGTTTGTGTGCGTGAATGTTGCCACAGTAAAAGTGAATTGCCATAATGTGGGATAAAATATTTCAGTCGTTCATAGGCCATGAATAAAAATGCAGATTTAGTTTTGAATTTTATTAATCATACATGTCTGACAATTGTTTGCAGAACGTAGCAAACGTTTTATAAACAATTGTCATTTTGTATAATTAAAAATACGTTTTATTTTACACGTTTAAATTTTACAAGTTAAGGCACTTAGGGACGCTATCTAGGACCACCAATGGAATACAATCATAAACTGTTTTATTAATAAGTTTTTTTCATACAAAAATTCACCATATAAAAAATCTTTCGAAGGGTACCTCAGACCACCAAAATGTACATTTTGTCGAAATGTAGAGAGCATATTCGAGCATTTGATGTAGGTGACCAGTTCTCTCTTCTAAATGCTAGCACCCATTTTTCCAGAACAGAACTATTTTGAAGAAATCTGGAAAAGAAACATTGCTAATATTAATAAATATTGTAATACATTAAAATATAATAAGTAATAACTTTAGTATTCCTTATTATTCGCGATACTCATACGTAGCTGTTGTATATTGAACGGGTCGATTATTTATTAGGGAAATAAGGTAATTACGTTTTACCTAATAAACGATCGCGGCTAGACGGTGTTGTACGAGATTCATTGATACAAATTCCAATTTGAATTCTATACTGCATTCAAGGGCACATTGCTTGCGGCAGAATGCACAAAAACACCGAAAGGGTTCTTGCGATAAATTCGAGTTGACACATTTTCTGCTGAGTGGAATAAATGCTGAAAAATTATATGGGCAACAAGTCACATAGGAAGGCGATGCAGCTATTTAACAAAGCATCAGGATATTATATTTGATAATTCAGTGCTGTAGCCGTAATGTTTCTGTCTCTATTGTTTTTATTATAGATTTCGATATCAACCCTTGTATGTCCATAACTCTGGAGCACGGGTCCTGCATCGCAGAAAGGTTAGGCCATACTCCACCGCAGGGGCCAAGCCCGGGTTATAGTTTTAGGTACATTTGATTTTTAATAACGATACATTAAGTATTACAGATTCATAATATATTTTGATTAATATCTGTACAAGGACAAGCCGTCGATTGGGACTTCGAGTTAAGTAATGATCACGCAGCGTTGCCAGATATACGATTTAAATCGTATTCATTCGATGTTTTACATTTATGTTGCATGTACGATCAAGGGGCAGAAATCGTACGTAAACATACGACTTTTTTTAGATTTTATTCAACCAAAGTACTAATACCAACATAGCACGTCACTATTTATTCTTTTACTTACTAAGTACCAACCCTTAAGGTAAATCTAACTAATGTGCGACGTTACCGGTTACTCGTTTTTGTGACACAGATTATGAACGCTGCTTCAGTTTGTAACGGCTGAAATGGTCAACCCGTTCACCCTTACAGTTTTCAGCAAGATATTTCTAAATCGATACAAGTAACGCCACCTGATTTTAGTCCTAGGAAGTGACGCGCCGCCTATATTGGGTGTGGTTAAAAATTCAGAGTGTATAGGATCATGAGTCTTATACCCTCACTCATAAACTCTAGGATCGCAAGTGTCGTGTCAGCCGTGTCACACGTATACACACAGATGCAATAAAACCCATAAATGTCAACTAAAAATTCGAAGAAAGTACAAGTGAGACGAACGTACGCTGTTCTTTGACATGGCAACGCCAATCGTAAGTCACAGTAATAGGGGCGAGATTAGTGGAGCTCAAACCTCTTATCACAACATTACCATACAGCCCTGCTTACATCTATTCCAAATTTAGGGTCTCACAGTTCTCGAAAATAATAAATAACATTTATTATGGGCTCTGTAAGAGTCTCCTTCCAGAAACTCAACGAGAGCTGTATCGCCACATGTTGACGGATCATTCGAGTGGAATAGGTTTTATCCTCTTTCACCCATGCATTTTGTGAATAAAATTATATGGAAATTACCCCGTTTTGCATACTTTCTACAATGACTATTATTACTGTGTATCAGGTAGATTATGTTAAGACTTAGTTTAATCAACAAACCACAGTAATGTTGTAATTAAGACTTCATTATTTCAATAACGAATAGACGTACAATGATGTAACTGACAATATCCATTGTCAGGATTATTTTTAATGACTACAAATCCAGAGTTTACAGTTTTTCCATACATCGCCTTACAATCCGTAGTACTGCAGGGACCAATACGGATCACTCCGGCAAAAGTCAAAAAAATTTGGTCGTGTAAGTGGGTTTTCAAGATTTTGGCGTTTTTGTGCCAGTTTTGGGTTCGTCCACTTCAGGCCATAAATTTAGATATTTTTTGTAGGTCATAAAATAGTTGATGAATGTATTCTTGGGGGTGGAGCCTAGCGTTGAACCGAGGAGAGCTGGGAAATCCGGGAGATGGCATGGGGAGTTCAGTCGCAGCTTTCAGAGAGAGAGAGGTGGTTCACCTGAACATTTGTCCGCGCGCGCAAACCTCTAAGACCTAGACCTAGCAGTCTACAAGTGATTTGTGAGGATAAGTCCTAAGTGAAGACTTCGCGAGTGCCTTAAGCTAGCCAGCACAGAATTCGTAAAGTGGAGAAAGAGTGCGTCGGTCCGTTTTCCGTGAAACAAAGAGTTTTCCATCGAGGGGCGTATTTTCACAACCGAACATACTATTTTCCGAATTTCGCGACGCGTGTGTTATATAAATTTTATTGTTTATTCTACTTTATATGTCTATTTATTTTATCACACATGTATATGTTATGCACCAGTCTCACCTTCATTCTTCCAGTTCTATTTATAGATTTCCCACTAACTAGCGAGAGCAGAAGACGCGGTGCTTCCCACAGGGGTTCTGCGTTTGTCTTTTTGATCTTAGCTAGGAACTAGGAATCATCAACTGGAGCGGAGCACAATGGACAAGACAAAATAATTTGTCTATAGGAGGAGGTTTTACTAACACTATGTTTTCTGAATGGAGCTGCGATCTCGGAGTTAATCTTCTATATTTATTATGACAAACTGAGCTGCATTACTACGGATTACTTACATCATGGTTGATCTACGTCACTACAAGGATTTTCTACATCATCATGGATCTACATCACGACCAGGATTTTCTACATCATCATGGATCTACTTACATCACGACAAGGATTTTCTACACCATCATGGATATTACAGGTTTCATCGGGAACGTTCTATCCGTTCTATCTTCACTTTAGCTAGGGTCGAATTGAGATTGTGTGATTTTAGGATTGTATGTCGTGTGTGTTCTAGTAGAGTTAAAGTAGTATCGTCACGGGTGTACAACTCGAGGTACATTTTGTGTCGATGATGTGACTATGGTTTTCACGGGTGTACGACTCGGCTTGATCGGCTAGCCTGAATCCCTGTCTTAAATGACGTGTGTAGGACGGTAGCCTGTTCCTTAGCCCGGAGGTCAAATGGGTAATACACTTGCAAAAACCGTAGGACATCTTGTTTTGTTTTATTAAGAACCACGACATAACATGGATGAATGATGTTTTCAGCGGATGTCGGGCGTTAAGTGAAGGTTTGAATGTGATAGGGTGATACGTTGCGTCCCGATGGATTTTGAAGGAGCGAGTTTCTTGTGGAAGCTCGTCGGGATGGGTGTAGCGTTGGAAGGGAGCCCATCGTCATCACGCTAGGGAAACAAAAGTTCTTCTAGATTTTCTTCTGAAAGTCTAGAACCCCTCCCATTTCCATTTATCCACAGGAAGGAGAGTTGCTGTCTACAAACGCCATGAATTTTCCCTTTTATTCCATTTGTATCGGCTTATTATTAATATTTAATCCTACTTTATATTATTTTATTTTACACGTTATTACCTATTTTGAGATTTGCGGGTGAAACTGGCTAGGGCGTGTGTCGAAAGTCTTCCTAGAAAAACAACGGGCATGCATCGGCATGCATAATGAAGTGTACAAAAGGATAGCAGTGCTCACTCTCTCGCTAGTCGCAGGCATTGAGGCGGATTGAGTCTCGATGCTGATTTTCCTGGGGCGTTTACGATTACTGACCGAAGCTAAGTTGCATGTTTTTCTTATTTTAAACTGATTATATGTACGGTTAACTAATTCGCGGATTTTAATTTAAACCATGTCTTTGTTTCATTTTTCCATGTTTAAATTCACAACACAACGTACAGGTCTTTTATTATTTTTCTAGACGATCACGACTATTTTACTTGGCCAATTAGTTTTAAGATAATTTACAACCCTTCAGGTTATATTTTATATGTTTATATATTTTATTTCGTGACGAGGTGGCGTCTCGCATTAATTCTATTAAGAGGCCACACCCCGGCAGATTACAAGTTCAGTCAATCTTATTAAAACAAAGATCCGAAATAGGCTGAGCAATTAAACTCTAAACGGCACACTTTTGGCAAAACAACATATTAAGCGCTATGGGTGTTGTGTGGATTTTTCTCAAACAAGAGCAATAATATTAACATTACAGTAAAACCCTTTACGGGGATAAATAAAAACCTAAAAATAGTGTGTTTATGTTTAATCGATTGTTTACTTTAAAATAATAAAACAAAGGTTTTGAAAACGTTCTGTTTTTTTAGCAGCCTTCTTAGGGAATACTACTTTTTATTTTCCCATCGTACGGTCGCTTATAACGTCTGCCAACACGGTCAAGTAATGATCGGGATTTTCGACATAAACGGATGGCAACATTTTTTTACTCTTCGTTTTTTTAGGTTAGGAAAGTAAATTCTATTAAATTGCTTTTCTTACGGACTAGTTGCAAAGCTACTAGTTGAAACTTAACTAAAATACTCAACATAAGGCAACTTTGGGCTTAACAATAATTGAAACACAATAATTACTTACCTATCAAAGGAAACTTCCCCCAAAGCTCTTTTTTAACGATTTCTGCATACGAGTACACTACAATTCACCATACTTTCTCTATTTAGGTCACTTTTAATATATCATTTCACAAATACACGGTTGCTCTTCGAAACGGCTAGCGTAGCGTTAAATATGATTAAATTTTCAAAATCTTGTCGTTTGTTTGCCCCCAAAAACGTCAACTTGACACTGGGGGCAAACAAAAAAAGCAGTTACACTTTTGCTGTTTACTCTATCTCTTTCTCACCCATGGTCGCTACGAAGTTTGTTTCATTTAAAACTTGTATGTGTGCGCTGTGGCTTGCTCTATAGTTTTACTCCCTCTACGATCTTGTTGTACAGTGTTTAGTGATTTTCTTTTAATAATGGCACTGATCGGATGGTGTCGAACTTGTGCCATTTGTAAAATAAGATGCAGCCGGTAAAAGGGTAGGTACCAAAAGAAAGTTTGTGAGTAAATTTCCTAGGGATGAAGACCGGTAAGTATTTCTGGCTACAGTTTTTGTCATCTTGCACAAGAGCAAGATCATAAATTATGTTAAGAGCATTTTTTTCTAAACAGCTACCATGGGTTTTTCGACTGTCCGCCGACTTTAGATATCATTAAAATGAATATTTAGTACGGCAACTACAATAAATTTTGATACGAAATGAAAGTATATTTTATAATCTTATGAGGAAATAGTTTAATTGCACTTAATTATTCATAAATTAAAAAAAATACATCATTTAGTTACATAAGGTACCCCTTTTTTGTAGTGTCCCACCCTAAAATTGAAACTTTTAATTGGAATTATAAGCATAATCTATTGACTTTTGTAACAATATTAGTATTTTTCTGGTATAAATAAATGTAAATTTTACTAAATTATCTCGTTTCAGTACATGTTTAATACAAAAAATAAGAAATAACGAGGTTTTATCAGTGTCCCTGATTTTGAAAAAACCGGAATTCCGATCACGTTACCGTGTAAAAAATATACCAAAGAAATAAAATTTTCTTCTAAATTGATGTTTTTTATATTCTTGCAACCCTAATTAAGACATAGCAACACAGCATTATGTTGGTCTGTCAGTCAGTCTGCAGTAAACCTTGCGACAAGTTCGGACGTCATCGCGCGGATGAAATTTTCCGTAAGTAGTTACCCAATTTTTAACATTTAATAACTTATTAAGTGATGTGTTTTAGTGTATATTAATATAGTAGTAATATGCAATGTTTAAAGCCAAATGCTAAAAACAACAGTCATTGAATTGAATATTGGTTCTTAAATGTATTTAAGTATTTTTAAAATGTGTCATGTTTCATTCGTTACTTCTGGTTCCGTTATCATTTTGATGGTAACGAGTAGAAGAAAGTAAAAAAGTAACGTATTGGAACGATAAAGAATCGTTCACGTTGAGAATAGAGATACATATTATAAATTTTACATTTAAGAAAAAAATGTTTTGGCGACACGTTCACGTTCCATTTCTACAGGGATAGGATAGCTTTGATATAATGAATGTTAAATTTTCTATTCTTTTATATTTATTTCTTTTATATAATGATATTGTATTTATTTTAATTGATTTGTGACTGTGTGAATAAATGTCATTTAATCAAATTTGTTGTTTTTAGATAAAATACCTCTAACAGCAGCGGAAAAACGTTTATTTATTTTAAGGCTTATCAAAAAAAAAGTTTTGATAAGCCTTAGAATACTATAATTAAGGCTTAAAACATTTTTCAAAATGTGCCTTCTTTTTTGTATTACTTGTTTACTTTTGATATGCCTTAAAATACTATAATATTAAAGTTTAAAACATTTTACAAAATGTGCTTTGTTTTCTATATTAGTTGTTTACTTTTGAAAAGTCTTTTAGTATTAATTAAGCTTAAAACATTTTACAAAATGTGCCTTGTTTTCTATATTACTTAATGTAATTTTTTTTTTATTGTGAAGAGTTTAGACTTGTTTGTATTGAACTTATATGATTTAAGTTAGTTTAATGATGATATCATTAGCTAAAGAAATTAACAATACTGACTGCCGTGCCGCATTCTCAGTGATTACTTACTTAATTAAAGAATTTAGATTAGGTCAGCCGACAGTTGCCACTTTCACAACTAACAAATAGTACCAAGTTAATCATCATTAACTCTAGATAATCACTTTGAGTATAGCAGCTGGTATCTGATAATTTTTTTGTGATTTCACTGTTTGGTAGTCATCAATGATAAGTCTTAAAATACTTTAAATAAATAATTTCTCAATAAAATATGTTTCATTTATTATTTATCATTATTATTTAGGTAAAAGCGCCTTTCATTATTTTTTTAAATGTTGGCTGTTTTTGTCATCGTAAATGCAGCTTTATGAATTCGTTACCATCTTTTTCGTTACTGTCCCCTGTTGATAAGAGGCATTTTTTGATGAAAACTTACACTAATGTAAGCTTTTCTTTAATTTTATCTTCAAAATATGAAATAGAATTGCAGTAGCTTTCTATTTTGTATTAAAATATTTTAAATGATCGCATGGTTCTTTCATAAAATGGAAAAATATCTAGTGTTCATCCGCAAAGGTAACGAAATGGATAAACAGGGGCCAGAAACAATATGATATAAACTACACAAGCAGATAAAATAACAATAATATTGTAAAAAATCATTTAAACTACCAATTAATCTAAATTTTATTTAATTTTACCCCATTGTTTAGGCATAATATTGAAAATACTTTGGTAACGGAATGGGAACAAAGATTATACCAAGCTTACTTAAAATGCTTGTAAAATCTTTTCTTTAAATATTATCCTTAAATAATTACTAATTTGTTAAAATTTAATAAATAAGGAATCATATAAAAGCTTCAAACTGTACATAAATCGATGTTTTTAAAATAGGTCCAAAAAAAGGTATGGTAGCAGTTTAGAAAAAAATGCTCTTAAATGACATAATTAATATACTATGAGAAAAATATTAAGATGTGTCAATGTCATAGTGATGTGCCATACACATATTCAATATCGATTAAAAATATTTGATAAGTACCTTGGTCAGAATTACTCAGTGTACGACGGGTGAATTGCTGTAAGCCATAACAATGTTTCAACGATGCACTATTAGTGGCTGCATTGAATGTGGTTTTTTTTTAGATGCAGACAATGGGTGAAAATTGTGGAAGATCTTGCGTATATCCCCATTTAAAAACTCCACCAACATAAATATGTTTGTAGAGATCATTTCCGGCCGAAAGATTTTACCAAAAAAGGAAGCCGATTAAAGAAATGGTGAGTTGTGTTGTAATGTAACTGTACGAAAACGTAGCCAGTTGTATGGGTTTGGTTTCCAGTTAAAAAAACTCGCTGTTATAAGCAAAGAGTATAATAAACACTTTATAAAGGTAACAATGGGTGCATAACGAATGGCGATAAACAAACCGTTGCTAGGCAACGACTTTTTTACACCTAAAAGGCAGATGTTAACAACCTTTTCTAGAAATCGTTTTCATACAAATAATAATCGTTCCTCCTACTAATGTAAAATGCTTATTTATGTTTATATGTTTATGATTTTATAGTTAAAGGCATAACACTGAAATATGAAACACAGATTTAACAAACATCTACGCGAGCCATGCCGCATGATTTTCCTAATAGAATTAAGCGCGTTTAAGCAAAAAACATACAAACTCTTCAACTTTATAATATTAATAAGTACCTATAGATGCTACTATGAAAATGAGTAGATTGGGACCTACTGCAAATATTGCAATAAAAGAAAGTTCTTTGTATATATTTTTATTCATATGTTCACACAAATCATCACTGTCACTGGCCAAAGAGGAGGATAAATTTGTGTCTCCGGAGACTTGAATTATAAATTCATCAATGACATTATCCATTACACCATCAAATTCGGCGTTTTCTTCTCTTCTTTAATTACGTGTTCAACACAACGTTGCTATGCTGCTGGAGTAATTTTACGTATTGCCTTATCTAACTAAAATAATAAATAAAATAAATAAAGGACCTTTATTTAGTTCAGCCATTTAAAAGTTTTTTTTTTGGCAGCAACATGGCCTTTTACTCGCCCCCATAATGATTTCTATAGGATTTAATTCACAATGATATGGGGGCAATCTATATTTTTGTCTTGTGCCATTTTGTCCATTTTTTTCCTTAATAAATTTCCCAAAATGTTTGTCACACCTGAATTTCATCCATGTTTCTTTTTCTGTAGGGCTGTCGCGTAAAATCAATGTCGAATTTATTATAGTTTTTCGAAATAACAAGGTAATATGCATGTTATTTGAGTGATTCTAGTTAAATATGCTGCAATAGGAATTGTTAATAAATAGTTAGCAAGTAAAAGGCTATAATCATGTAAACAATAGAAGATTTGTAAAACGTGAGTTGTGATAACCCTAAATTGGTTTGTTTACCTCTATTCTTTATCGAGTTTGGCAGAACTGTAGTGTTTGTTTTCTTTGATAAATTACAAAGTGTTATCATTTTCAGCACCTTGTACAGCAGCCAATATATCAGCTGTTGCTATTGGTCCAGTAGGGTTTGACCACAATTATTGTGGCCTGGAATCTCAGCATATTTATCAGAACTATCCCGGTAAGTAGCATAGTTTACCAACAAATTAATAATCAATAACGACTCAACTTAACTTTTTTTTTACGATTTCAGCACCTGAATCCAAACCGATTGATGAAGTTCGCTCAGATTTGACACCACTAAGAAAAACCAAATAGCTGCTGAAATAAATTTAATAGACCATGACCATAATTATTGTGATTTGATAATAAATAATAAAATACTAATTTCATTTGTCGTTTTATTGAAAACTGATTTTTATTAATTTTTTTAGGCTAACTGCGAAGCCCCTGGATGATAATTTATCGATATCGATAAATGTAGTAATGTATGTGGACGCACCTATTGCACAGACAAGTTATTATGTTGGTAGCACTTACTTTTGACATTGCATTTTTGCTCTATTGGTTGGTATTGCTAACGGGGCTAAACTCATTACAAAAGAATATAGGGAGGTCCCGTCTCTTAAAACGTAGTGGTTATATACTCTTTGATCATAAAGCCCATTACACAATGAAAAAAATAAGGTATAAGAGATAAGGAAAAAGGAATAGCGGAATCCAGCGATGGCAGCACCGTTAATCAATGAGAGGGTTTCAGAGCCACCTTCCAACAAAATCCCAAAGATGGCGCTGTCCATAGACTTATTCTTGGCTACATGGGGCTGTGTTGCTTGCATAAAAAAAACGTCTTACCACATAAAAAAAAAACTAATGTGTCTATTCGTCTGTGCATGTCATTGTCATATTTAGTCATCATTAGTTTTTGCACTAAGTTCCTTGACATTCTCTACTCTCTTGCGTTTTGGCTTTAACTTCGACTGTAACCTGGCATCGACTTTTTGGACACCGATATCTACTACATTTGAAGACTTGGCTACGACTGGACTCCGATTATCTACTGCATTTGAAAACCTGGCTACGATTGGACACCTACATATCTACTGCGCATGAAGACTGGCTACGAATACTTTGGACTCTGATATCATCCTTCAACTATGGGCAAAGACTATGGTTCTTGGTCCCTAGCAGCGCTTAAAGCAGAACTTGAGAAACGCAATGCTAAGCGCATAGGGAAAAAGGCCGTGCTCGTCAAAAGGTTAGTGAGTTTTCATACCCATACACACAGATATATTTTTAATCTTGAGCAAAACTCAGGGTTACTGCCTTATCACACGTCCCGGTTGCCTGATAGCAGTACCCGGCGGCGAAGTGTATGGCCATTCATCATAAATAGGTTTGCTAGTAGAAACTCATCCCTAACTTGACCCAGAAACAAAGATATCCTCGCCTTTGAACACCTGTTTTATCTTCTTCTGTATGTAATAATGTATATAAGTAATATTAAATTACACTATTTTTATTTTTAATGCACTAACCCGTGCTAGGGAACAAATTTAAAAACCTATTTAGAGGCTAAAAATTTCACCCATGCCGGGATTCGAACCCGCAACCTCTGGCTATCCGTACCAGCGCTCTACCAATTGAGCCAATGGGCGACTCACGGCATCAGTGAAATTTCGAACCTCTTTACAATATTCTCTGTATTACGTACAGGCAGCGACATCTGACTTAAGCAAATTGCATTACTTACAGCCCCGACTACCTACTTTGCAGTTAGGTTTTAACATCGGAACGATATCACTGTACCCACATGATTACACTATTTTTATTTTTAATGCACTAACCCGTGCTAGGGAACAAATTTAAAAAGCTATTTAGAGGCTAAATATTAAATTGTTACAAAAACTATGTAAAATTTAAAAATTTAGCCCTAAAGAAATAAACCGCTCTGAGACATTCTGTAATTTACAGTCTGTGTTGCTACCAAGATACACTTTATTTATTATTCTTTCCATAATTTCAGACTTCAAGAATATGACATTTTATTTGGGGATGTTGTCAATAATCCTGAATCGACGTACAAAATCCAAGCCCCTGATGCAACACTATTTCGAGATGTAAATACAGACATTATACTACCGGCATTAGATGAACAAGATCTTGAAACATTCTGCACCATAACAAACAGGGACAGCAAACAGCATGCACTAAAAATGTACCAAGAGAACTATTTATTGACATTTCGAACAGCTGCAGAAGGAAACAACTATTACATTTCTTCGAGATGTGCATCGGAAATGCGAAAAAATATTCAATACAATATTTTAATAAAATATGAAGAGCACATCATAATTGAGGCTCAATGTGAGTGTGCAGCCGGCATGGGACCTCACGCCCAATGCAAACATGTTTTAGCTGTGCTGTATGGCTTATTAGATTTTATTACAAAGAGAAACGTCAATATTCGCTCCAGCTGCACGTCCACTCTTCAAACATTTCACCACCCCACCAAGGCTTTCAAAGGAAGTCCCGTGAAAGCAGAAAAGTTAAAAATTAAAGAAAAAGATCAAAATTTACAACAAATTACTAAATTTGATCCCATGCCAAGTGGTATATGCAACAAAGAATATGCAGAGATTTTCAAAAATCACTGCGTTAATTTTTCTGCCCTACAACAGCACCCAATGCCTATAGTACAAATAATTAAACCAGCTGATAAAAGGTCACTGTGTCACGACCATGATTACTTAGAAAAATCACAGGAGGATTTATTCTTAGAAGGATTAAAACTCACAACTCAACAGCAGAAAGAATTAGAAGAGAGCACAAGAAATAATAATAAAAAATGGAAACAAGAAAGATTACTGAGGTTGCAAAGCTCAAACTTTGGCAAAATTTGCACAGTAAAGGAAAGTAAAAAAAAAAAGCTGGCCAAGTCATTACTAAAAAATGTTGAAATATTAGCTCCTGCAGTACAGCATGGGCTGAAGTATGAAAAAAAAGCCCTTAAAAAATTTACCCAATTAACAGGCCATCACGTTTCAAACTGTGGCATCATAATTAACGATGAATTACAATTTGTAGCTAGCACTCCTGATGGTTTAGTTGGAGAAGAGTGTGTAATCGAAGTCAAATGTCCATTTACAGCTGCCAATGAGAAAATATCTCCTGAATCAATCAGCTACATTGAGTTGTGTGAAGAGAGTGGGCATTGGCGACTGAAAAGTAGTCATGACTATTATTATCAAGTGCAAGGGCAGTTGTTTTGCACAAAGAGGGCTTTGTGCTATTTTTGTATTTACACAATGCAAGACTTCTGCATAATTGAAATAAAAAGAAATGAAAACTTCATAGAGGATATGATCGAAAAAATTAAGCAATTTTATGGCAGTACCTATAAGGAACTATTTTTGTACAGACACTTTTATAATCTAAAAGTTTAGATAGGTATTAAAACAATAAATGATTTCACTTACTTATGCATTTTTATTCACAATATTTGATCTAAAATTTACCAACATAGCTACAACAAAGGTGATATCACTAGAAAGTAAAGTTTCTGTTTGGTTCATGGCCTGTGTTAGGATTTTGTAAGTCTTTAACATTCCTATTATTCTTTCAACATGCACTCTTTTACTTGCAATTTTTCTGTCTCTTGTGAGAGTATTGGGATTTATTTGATTTCCTTTTTTAAAGAAAGTAGGCATATTTACCTTTACTCCATTTGATAAAAAAATATCTTGAACATTAAGTCCCTTGTCTACCATGATTTCGTCATTGTAATCAAACCTGTTAAGGATCGAGCTTCGTTCAATAATTTGTCTATCAGATGCAGAACAACCATAGCAAGGCGAAATATATGTGATTAGACCACTTGGTGCCAGACCCACAAGTAATTTAACAGTGTTTCTGTTTTTGTAAGTTGAAAATGTAATCTGCTGAGTTGTCGGCAAATGAGGTTTTTTGATTGGGCACTCTGTGGCATCTATTATTACTCTAGTATTAGGATACTTATCATGAAAATCTAACGGCATGTAATGTGTAACAGCATCTCTATCTATCCATAAATCTATGCTACGCCATCTTATGGCCATGAATCGTATCCATGTGATAAAAATATTTGTCACTTGCTTTTTTGATGTTTTATAAGTGAAAGCAACATCTTCAAATTCTCTGTGTCTTCTGAGTATCAAGAGTGTCATACAAAATTGCTCTAAGGAATCTAGATGACTTGGAGGGTTGCCATAAAAATAATTAAGGTTTTTTACAGCACTGCCTAAACTGTAAAATACAAACATTAGTTTGTCAAAATTTTCAAGGCCTGTGTAAAAATGTAGCATATTTGTTTCATTTTTGTAACTGTATACACTAAACGATGGAACTTGCCCACAATTCATACAACTTGTGGCAGGTGCTGCAGAAACAGATTTTTTATCTGTAAAATCTTCTTCTTGTTTGACAACATCTTCTGTACTTTCAATGTTATTTACACTTTCTTCACCAATTTCTACATCAGCAATTTGAATATTATTTGCAACATCGAGAGACTCCACATAACAGTAATCTTCTGCCAAACTATCTCTTTTTTCTTTAGTTTCGACCACAGACAGTGGATCTTGAATAGGATCATCAGTGGCGATACCTGTCATAAGATAAGGCAATTCTGGTACGAATTTTAAAGGTGTATCTGAAAAAAAAATCACTTATATAAGTTTGTGCTTAAAGTTACCAGCTGAGTTATTAGGTCGCCCCACGATTCTTGAGCGCCTTTGCTTTCTGGGGGTTTAGTTAGATAGTGTCATCCCCATAATCATGGCGCAAAGCGCAGGCAATGCGCTACGCCTCGAGTACAGTGTAATTTCCTTGTTTATTCACCTCTCGCCAAACAAAACCAAAAAAATTAGGTCATGGTCAACGCTCTAGAACCGTGGTGCCACCTGTAACTTTACTCACTGTGATTAGAATAAGTTTTGCTACTTCCTGAGGAATTGAAAGGAATAACTGTGTCATAATCTTCAATATCAGATGATAATTCTGATGACTGTTTATCTGTGACAGCCACTGAGGTTTCACTGTATGTGTGTTCAATTAAAGGATCATTTGGGTCTGAATTCTCTTTGTCAGATTCGGAATCACACAAGCTGGTAAGTTCCTCTGGAGAAACAAACATTTTTTCCTTTGTAGGTGGAGCTGGATGCCAAGAAAAAATAGAAGGTACTGCATGTCTCTTCAAGTTTCTCCTTTTTGTATCTGCAAGAGTTATGTATAGATATTATAAGGACCTACTTCGTAATGTTATAGGTACTACATAACAGCAAGTAGATGGCCACTTACGCAGCTGTCCGATATCGGAGTCAATGTAATCGGTGTCCTTAAAATGTAATGGACATATTGAAGGATATTTTACTTTTATTATCCGCCCTTCTAACTTCATAGCTTTCATCCAAAGAGATTTACGTTTCGTATCTTTTGGTAATAAATGGCGTCCAACATTTTTACACCCTGGCACAACACAAACACCACCCATTTCTCGATAAGTTGGTAAATACTTCGCGCGCGTTTATATCAGAGTCCAGTCCAGTTGCACGGTAGTCCACAAGTAGTCGTCGTATTTTTTAGTATTATTATTTTCTATTTTCTCAAAAAACCACAGAACACTTATCGACACATCAGTCAGTTTGTCACAAATTTAAGTTTGATGTAGTCTATGTAAAGCCCCACAGCAGTTTTAGTCAATAGACAGCGCCATCTTTGGGATTTTGTGGGAAGGTGGCTTTGAAACTCTCTCATTCATAATTCAAAAATAAGGAATAAGAAATAAGAATAAAATTTCCGTCACGGTGGAAATTTGTTTCTTATTTCTTATAGCCAGCTAATCGCAGGGAATTTTTTCAACGAAGTGTCGTGAGTCCACATAATCTTTCTTTCGGTTTCCACGTTCGTTCAAAGTTGATTGGTTGGTTGAATATTGTGTGATTGGTTGAATATTGTAGCCTATCGCCTATTGTGTTTTGATTTCTGTGCTATTCCTTGTTCCTTATTCCTTAACTCTTATACCTTATTTTTTTCATTGTGTAATGGGCTTAACAATGTGCGTTTTTCCACACAGATAAATTATGTAGCAATAATTGTCAAATCCGGTCTATTATCTGTGGTTTCCTTATAACCATAGAGCAGTGCACGGAGTTGACAGTGGTTTGAGGGATTTTTCTGACAGCTAAGAAAAGTAGTTCCTAATTTGTCAGTAGATGGCGTTTTCAAGTAAGGGTTTTTGTTTTTTAATGGGATATACCACTTTCCAGTTTATTCTGTGGTCCCAATCCACAGATCACGTGGAATTTCCTCCCTCTTTTCTTTTTGCTCTTGCATTATTATTGTTATTTGATTTTCGTGCTAAAATCATGGTTGATCAGTTGACGTGGATCAGTTGATCACAGATTAGATTCCTTCCAGTCGATGAAATCCGTAGAGGGAACTCTATCTACGATGAAATCGCAAAACAGCAATAAAGTTTTTACCTGTGGCAAGCAATAACAAACAAAAAAAGGTAAACCCTTGCGATTCAGCGCCATCTCATCGTAGCTTTTAGAACTATTTTTTTTTTTTAATAGCTGTCAGAAAAATCCCTCATTGTGCGTTCACATTAACTTGACGCGTGAGAGAATTGGTAACACTGAGATATTTACTGTTACTATGTTAAATAAGAAATCATTCCCATTACTTGGGGAAAATAAAAGGATTGAGGGCTTGTTTTACCATCTTCCGATTAGGTCCAAAAGCTAATTCACATGTTATGTCAGTGCTACCAATTCTCTCACGCGTCAAGTTAATGTGAACGCACTGTACAGTGCGTTCACATTAACTTGACGCGTGAGAGAATTGCTAACAAGGACGATTGGTTACTAAATAGGTACAGGATTATTCGTTTGTGTGAGCTTTAAAGATGCCCAAAGTGCTCAAAAGTGCAAAAAGACAAACAATCCTTCAGGTTTATGCATTTTGTGACAGGGAAAAGGCTGAAAAAAAGCAGATTGTTCCTTTGGAGCAAGTTCAGACTCGAGTTCCCGCCATGACAGGTAAGTTACTCTATGACAGGTACGTTTTTAGGGTGCCCAGTTACATGAAATTACTAAAGCCACGTTTTCACGGTCTTAGTAGAATCGGAACGAGCGCATCTTCTTAGTCAAATAAAAGTGTAAGCCACTCGGATGGTAGTTTACACACATTTTAGTGGATATGGATTTTTATTCATTTTTGAACGCGCTTTGTTGTCTTATCGTCGAGCTGCAACAGCAGCGGGACAAAAAAAGAAGAAAAAATTGGACGCGTAAATGGATTTTAAGGCGTGACAAACTAGGTGCTTCGAATAATTTTATTCGAGAAGTAAAAACGGAAGATGCAGCCACGTTTAAAAACCATTTGCGGTCAACAAGCGAACATTTTGCCAATAAATACTAATCCGATTTTTTCGTTTTTTTCTTCCTCTTGATAGTTACTGTTTTCCTCATTATTTAAGGTACATACTCATAACATATATTGTATAGACTAAACCATAAGTTTCGCCTACCTTTTTACTTCATGTCAAAACAAGGACATAACATGTGAATTAGCTTTCGGACACTAATCGGAAGATGGTAAAACAAGCCCTCAATCCTTTTATTTTCCCCAAGTAATGGGAATGATTTCTTATTTAACATGGTAACACTTTAAGAATTGGTAACACTGAGATGTTTACTGTTACATTGTAAAATAAGAAATCATTCCCATTAGTTGGGGAAAATAAAAGGATTGAGGGCTTGTTTTACCATCTTCCGATTAGGTCCAAAAGCTAATTCACATGTTATGTCAGTGCTACCAATTCTCTCACGCGTCAAGTTAATGTGAACGCACTGGTATTTAACATGGTAACAGTAAACATCTCAGTGTTACCAATTCTCTCACGTGTCAAGTTAACGTGACAATAGTCATTATTTTGACAGTTGGGTAAGAGAACGCACTAGTGCGGGAAAGGTAAAAAAAAGCACGAGTGTGTAATAGCCTACATCCCCCACGCTATACGTCCCTCCCTGCAATCCTGCAATACGCCACTTTTTGAGCAACTGTATTAAAACAGTACATTACACAACTAGGGTGGTAATACAAAGAAAGACCGAGATCGCAGAAGTTTGTGGCCCGAGCTGCAAGCGAGGGACGTAAATATGCGATCGAGAGCTTTATTACCTCCCGTGTTGTGTACATATTTTTATGTCTACACTTGGCCGGAAAGCGGCTCTTTCCGTACGCGCAGCGTGCGGAAAAAGCCATTATTATTGCCAGGTGTGGCATAAATATATTATTCATTGGGTTTGTTATTCATTGGTTAAGAACCTCAATAGTTATTCACAAGTCTAACAATCCATAATCTGTGGTATAGGAAAAGCCCTCAGAACAGTTATTGTTCTGAGGAAAAGCCTAAGCAGCCTTATGTATGTATATATATATATATATATATATATATATATATATATATATATATATATATATATATATATATATATATATATATATATATATATTTACATCTGGGTACGGATTCAGCGTCCTTTCATTTCGCATCATTGTGACGTCCACCATTACTAGCAGGTTTAGATCGACTCTGCCGGTGAATATTAGTTACTAAATTACCTGCTATTACAGTGTATTACTTAGTTTTTCCTTAAAGTAATTTATATCGATATACAAATATATGTATACCACCATGCACACTCATAGCTCTGGGAACCCCCTTCCATATTGCGATCCATTTAACACCCGGCGAATATTTTATAAAATTATTTCACATCATCGACTATACCAGCTCCTTCAGAATGCGACGTTGCCATGTTGTGCGTCAATACCTAATTTCCATATTTGTATTATTGTTTGAAAGAATACCTCTTCTTGTTGCGTTCCTGGTAAGTAAGGCGTCCGAACTCCCGAGGATTCTCAGACCTACACTTGTCCTTAGTTTTTAACACAATGAATTCTCAATTAAATAAGGGCTCGAAACTTTTCTGGATTGTATCTCCTGGATGGGCCACGCTGTTAGCTTATCATCAGGTATGCCTTATGCTTTGCCTATCCAGTTAAATACCAAAATATCCGGATATTGGAATACAAGTGGATATATGAAGGTAACTGTGAGTAGGAAATATGCTAAGTGACCGTTTAAGAAAGAATGTTTAAATCAATGTGTATGAATGCTACACCGGTATTTTCTTATAACATATAGATTTCATTACCGTATACGAAAGTCATATGTGACCAGTCATAATGTCAAGTGACCGTCTTCTTTTTGACTTGAAATTTATTTATTTTAATAATTGAAGACCGTCAATTTTCTTAAAATTGCTCGGTATGAGGGCTATTTGAAATGTTGGGCAGGGTAAAAAAACAAACGGGCGGTTGGTATTGACCTCACCAGGAGAGCTGATAAAATACGGCGGAGAGAAGTTGCATAAGCTGGTCTGGGAACTATTTGTTCGCATGTGGGAGCAGGAGCGCGCTCCGGATACCTTTAAAGAATCGCGCATAAATGCTCTCTACAAGAACAAAGGTGACCGATCTGACTGCAACGCTTATCGCGGCATTTCGTTTCTTTCTGCTCCCGGAAAGGTCTTTGCTACAGTTCTCTTAAACCGCCTAAAGAACTTGTCCGTTAAGATTCTGCCAGAAATCCAGTTTGGCTTCCGACCGGACCAAGGCATATGCGAAGCTATATTCTATGTGCGTCAACTGCAAGAAAAGAGCAGAAAACAGGGTCGTCAGCTAAACCTTTGCTTTGTGGACCTAGAGAAGGCTTTTGACAGCGTGCCTCGGGAAGCTCTATGGTTGGTGCTAGATAAGCTTGGGTGCACGGAAAAGTTTGTGACACTGCTTATTTACCTAAACTCCAAGGAACAGAGACAAAAATCGGAGACTTCCTTACGACAATATTTTTTTCCGGGACATCACTTAAGTAAATTAAAAATTAATGTTATTCGGAATAAGTAATTGGTCTATGTTTACTTAAAGTTTGAGACTAGACATAACATGAAGTCCAAAATTTTCTGAAAGTTTGCTGTTTGGAGAACATTATGTAAATGACTTAAAACTGTTAAACGCAATCTTTGTTTAAGAAACCGTACACTTTTTGCAGTAAATATCTGCTTTTTCGCTCCATCTCGACCACGTTTCTTGAGATTTCTAAAGTTCAAGTTTATAATTAAAAAAAAAATATTCTGGCAATTATTGTTTTTAAAATAATAAAACAGACATTTCATAACTTTTGAACTCTCTATAATGTATTTTGGACGGAGATAGAGGATTAATAATTTTTGAAAACGAAAGGTTTTTTGTCTTTTATCTTACTAAAAGATCACGATACAAGAGTTTATTTTAAAATTTGTGTAATGATATTCTTTTTGATGCACTAACCCGTGCTAAGGACAATTTCAAAAACTTACTTAGTGGCTAAAAATTCCATACGTAATACTACGTAATACTATTGTAAAGAGGTTCGAAATTTCACTGGTGCCGATGAGTCGCCCATTAGCTCAGTTGGAAAGAGCGCTGGCACGGATATCCAGAGGTCTCGGGTTCGAATCCCGGCATGAGTGGAATTTTTAGCCTCTAAATAGGATTTACAAATGTTATTATTTAAATAAGGGCCGGATCACATTTTTCAGTAACACAAAGAGTACACTTTGTAATTATATAACACTTTTCAAGGCGACTCTGTGATTTGTTATGTATAGTCTTAAACTTTAAGTAAACATAGACCAATTACTTATTCCGAATAACATTAATTTTTAATTTACTTAAGTGTTGTCCCGGAAAAAAATATTGTCGTAAGTAAAATTTTCTGAATTAAGCTCATACCAACCCTCAATTAGTTTTCGAATTGTCTCATAGGTAATCCGCGAAATTTCTTCAATTAGCCGCTTAACAGTGGCCACATTATTTTCGTTGACGGCAGTTGAAGGCGTCATGTAAAGAAACTCCACCTCTCTAAAATTCAGCAAACCATCGCCTCACGGTGCTCAAACATGGTGCTTCTCTTCCAAAAGCATTTTGAAGATGAGCGGCACTGTTTTGCGGGGAGAGAGAACTTTTTGTGCCTTAATGTATGTGTACGCTACTGCATGTCTACCACTTTGTACCATATGTGACATCTAATTTAATAAGGAACACTATTCCCTAAGATACAGGTTTTGCTTAGTTTAGGGGATAGAAGAGTGACACAGTTTTTAAACTCATGATGTACAGCCTCTGCCTATTTTAAGTGTGTGCGTACCTATACTTTAGTCACTGTCTCTGTAAATTGACTGTATTCGTGTTTTTGCTACATGTACAATAAATAAATTATTATTATTACATATATTAAAATCATAAAAAATCATCGCTCTAACATCCTTTCGACTGAATTCCATTTTCGTTGCGTACGTAGAACTTTGATGTGTGATAAAAAACAATTGACCAATGGTTTCCCCCGCCGAATGTCTATTAATACTAAAAACTTTCAAAAAATATAACATTCGAAACTCAAATAGTTCCGATTAGCTAGAAGTGCAAAACTTCACGAGTACCATGTTGTACATGGTACTCGTTTATTTAATAGTTTTAAAATCTCTCATGATCGGCAAGTAGGTTCTTATTACCTCCAAATGGGGCTTGTAGGTGACTAATTAGCGGTCTAGGGTAATAATGTAGCTAGAAAAGCCCTAGGGATAAACATTAAAAGAAACACTTCTTTCTTTCAAAAGTTCGCGTACATCTAACCATCATACTGGCAATATACATCATAATAATAATAATAATATTGGCCTTTTTGCATCTACTTAATGAGATGATTTATACAGCGTCCAGTGGTATCTTCACTCACACTAGATGGGTGAAGGGACCACTCCGACGCTGTAGTGCCTGGGTCATGGTTTTATAGATGGTGTAGGCTTGCCCAGCACCTATACCATCCTGACAGCTTAGTCGGCCTAGCCCACAGGAAAGACTAGTCAATACGTGCGGAGCCAACCAAGCCGCGGGTTTCCTCACGATGTTTTCCTTCACCGTTAGCGTGTGGTATTGCGACTGCAAATTCGCAAATGTACGTAACTTTGAAATTAAACAAAGTCATTGGTACATGCCCGCACTCGGGATCGAACCTGGGGCTCTCGCTTGCCAGTCTATGGTTCTAAATATACATCATACATTCAGCATAATGACCAAAGAGGTCGCTTGCTATTCAGCATGTCTTTGTGTGAGTATAATAGTCATCAATTTTTAATATTGAACGGCGAAGCACAATTTCGTTCTTGAAAAAAACTTAAAACGTTATTTCCTTAATTTTTTAATGAAAAAGGCACGAATAGAAAACTTTTACTTTAAAATGTTTTATTCTTGTAATGCCGGTTTATTTCTACTTACCTCACAATCGAGATGCAAAGCAGAAACGTTAGCTCGGGTGTAAGCATCAATTGCACCCTCGAACTTATCTCGGGCTGCATTTGATGCCGTACTTGGCTACTAATATACTATTAATCATTTAATAGCATTCGTTTAATATAATCGTCATGAGCTTTAAATTAAAATTGAGCTGTTTATGTAAACAGACGCCAGTTGGTCGAATACTGTGATATGCTTCAATGTTTGGCGTCCGTATGTTGTACATATATACGCCATTTCTTCAAAATACGAACGCGTGATACTTAGCAGTGTGAAAATTATGTAGCAACTAACGCCCGTTTAGTTGTTTATTCAAGACTATATTCATGTTCCTTAACTTCAACTTAAATGGTTCATTGATTATTATTAAAATATTGGTATTTATTAAAATATTATAATATTTATTAGTCTTTTAGTAAAACTGTATTTAGTAACAGGGCCTTTGGCTAAGTTTTTGGTTAACTTACGTTATTGTGACCTTATAAAACACTGCCCATAAATTTTCTTGAAATGATAATAATTTCAATCAACATCTCGTATTGAGTTTGTTGTAGGTATACAGATGAAACAGGATGTGGAACATCTGGTCTTAATCTGGTCCATATATTACTCTACTATATTTTACTGTATTTCAAGTACACTTACATAAATAAACAAAATGCGCTTAGTGCAAAATTGTAAACAAACTTAACGTCTCGTAATCCAAACCAATGCCCTCAATATTATCACCGCGATAAAAATACGGAACTCATTAGTCGTAAGATACAAATCCTTACTGATGATTTTCAGATAAACTTAAAAATTGCGCTTAGTACAAACATAACATTTTGTACTGCAAACACATAAATAATATCATATTTATCTAGTCACATTGATTATATATGGACGTCAACAGTCGTAGGATGCAAACCATTAAAGACAATCTGACGTCCGTATATAAAAAAACACAAAACTACCAACTATAACATTATTTCACTGATTCAACTCACAATCCCAACACGATCACTGTGTAAGACATAAAATTTAATTTCCTTTGGCCTCTACCGCGACCACTAAACGTTTCTAATCTATCAGACTGAGGCTAATTTAAGGTTTCCTATACCATTAAATTACGAGCGACACATATTTTCGTTTTTAATTTTATTTTACTCTAAATAGGAGTATGTTAAAGAAGTATGAGTGCACTACAAACTTACTAATAACGAACACAAACTACGCATTCATTTGTGGGAAAATTTCAAAGCGAGCAGCAATATCTTCGGTTCTGAAGTGGAAATATTAAGTTCTCGGGACCATTCATGGACGTCAAATGTTGCTCAGTATGAATAGAACGCGTCAAACCGACATCTCTGTATATTATAGGTATTGAAACTATTTCTCTTCACGAGCGACACTATATCATCACTCATCAGCTCTATTTGTGATCGGAGCCTAGGTATTAGGTATTTCTTATCGATTGACAGTCAGTGTCTACCTATAGCTAGCAGGAGTACAAACCTAAGTGCCTACCCTACCTACTCCAGGTGCATGAAATAAAGTGAATAGTGAAAAACGAGTGAATAGGTCACATTTGAAATTGTAATACAATTTTTAACCTTATTCCCTTGACATAAGTTCCGTAAAGTGTACATATTATTAAAGGCGACTGTACATACATAATCGCGTACCTGTTATCAACTTTAATAAATCCTTTTAATTAATCTTTCAAACCCAAAATAATGATAATAAGTACTAAATATAATAGGTACATATTCAAACGGAATTCAAAAATTTACTCGTCGTTCCTTCAACCTTCTCTTTGAGAACGGCATTTCAGTTACATTAACACAGTCGTCACAAATTAGATCGCACTAAACGGCAACGTCGCAATTCGCAGCAACAAGTGATGGGACGCCAAATGAGGCGCACTATGAACTGGCGATTGAAGACAGCAGCGCCACCGATATTGGTTACGAAAATGCGCGGAACTACGGAATTATTCAGTTCAGTCAGAACGGAAGAAAAATGACTTCCAAGTTTATTTTTTTATTTTTTATTATTTGTGGTCAGCAGCGTAAGAGGAGGCGATTGGAACGGGTCTCCTATTTGACTTCCGTATATCGGACGTCAGAAGCAGGTGGACGTCCGATTAAATGTAAAAAAGCCCATAATGGACGCAGAATCTGTAGTAGGATATAAATATATATATATATATATATATATATATATATATATATATATATATATATATATATATATATATAGTACCTGTAAAGCCACTACTACGTACTACAATACTACGTAGGGCGTCCCAAAGTTATTGGACATGAAGGGAAAGTACCTTAAATATCGTAGATAGGGTCAGGGATGTTAGATGCCAACTCTTGAATTATGGCACCAGACGAAATTATGGTATTTTTGAAAACAATAAGGTACGGGTGGGAAAACTTTAATAAGTTAGGTAAGTAGGTACTATTAATTAAAGTATTAAAATTTCTTCGAACTTTCATAAATTCCTCAAACGGACACTCTACTCGCTTAGTTCTTTTCAATCTGTGCTATTCGCTACTTACTTCTGACTAAGTTCAACTTTTTGAAGTTGGAGACGCGGGCGACGCGCGACACGGCGGTTCGCTGTTGGTTTGCTCCATACTTTTTGAGCTTGTAATTTGTTAAAAACCGACGTTTTTTGTCTTATTGGGCATACATGAAAAGCCAGACAGAAATCCTTTTTGGAGAGTGAAAAAATAGTCAGTTTCTATCCAGTGGTTGTGGAGAAACAACAGTTTTTCGGCATGCAACGACTATTTTATCGTCGGGAGTTTCTTTTTGTTCCGGATCGTCAAAGTGCGCAATGGTGAATCATCGATCCCCACACCAGCTTCGGGCGCTTCCGTGAGTCTTCGTGCGCCGACATCGTCGGCGAGCCGGCCGCATCGTGGATCGTGGCACGCATGCTGCGCGTGCCGTCTTGCCACTTGCAACGGTCATTGAGGATGCTGCGACACCCTTAAGCGCTAAAAGTGCTGTATTTTCCGCTTGAACTTTTTGCTGGAATTTTATTTTTAATTAGCTGTTTTTTTTGGACTCAAATAGCTTAGCTCTGACATTGCTTATGCATGACTTTTCTTTATATTTCAATTTTGCTGTTTTTTTTTACTCAAATAGCTTAGCCCCGCTTTATTTTTTTGACATTTGCATTATTTGTAACATTATTGTACCTATGTTTTTCACGACATTTCCAGTGTTTTAAGTGATATTTATCAAACACCATGTTTTAAGTAAAAATATGAGTGTGTCAAGAGCTGTTTGCCCTCATTGCCCTGGTTCTTCGAGACAATTCGTTGTTCCGCGCGGATTAAATGTTCACATCAGTAGGGTTCACAGGGGGGGTGGCCTTTCCCAACCCGTCGTACAAGACGGGGGTGACATTCCTTCTCCATCGCCGCCAGCCTTGTCCAACTTGCCGTTATTCAGGAGACGGATTCGTGTTTTGAAACATGTCCCCAAAGGTGCGAGATACTTGGCTGCCGGCAAACTGTCTCAAATAATTGAGAGGTGCGTTCAGTCCAATGGTGTAGATGATTGGTATGCTCTTTTGACCTTTTCATATTCCTGTCTGAGGGTTCCATCGACTGAGGACAGAGGCAGATCTCTAACCTCCAAAGTGAAAGAAAACATCACTGTTGGTAGTTTGAGCTTGCCTTCAACGGATATTACGCCAAGTAGTTTCCCTAACGGCCAGCGTCATGTTTATAAAACTGTTGAAGCCAAAGTTCATGACGGTGATTTAAGCGGAGCAATACGTATTCTTTTATCGGAAAGTACCTTGGCTGATGACAGTGAAGAGACTCTGGAGGCCTTGCGACTTAAGCATCCGGAACCGAGTCGCAGCTTGGATCTCCCTCCTGAGCCGAATTTGTTGAGTGAGTTCTTAACTGTCGACAGTCAAGATATAACTCAGGCTATTGGTGCATTTAATAGCGGTTCTGCAGCGGGGCTGGACGGGATCCGTCCTCAGCTGCTAAAAGAATTGACGTCTCCTGGGGCCGGAGATAACGCTGTTACCCTTACACGTGCTCTCTGTAATCTGGCGAACTTCATGCTGAAGGGTATGGTGAATAGGGAAGTCTGTCCGGTGTTATATGGTGCCTCCCTTTGTGCCTTGAAGAAAAGGGATGGCGGTATCCGCCCTATTGCCGTAGGCAGTGTGCTTCGCCGTTTGGTTGCTAAGCTCGGTTGCAGTGCGGTTAGGGATACCATGGCTTCACATTTGCAACCGCAGCAATTGGGCTTTGGCATTCCGTTAGGTTGTAAGGCCGCAATTCACGCCACCCGGGCCTTTGCTTATTCCAGAAGCGCTTCCGACGATATAATTGTTAAAGTTGATCTGAGGAACGCTTTTAATGCTGTTGAGCGGGAGTTTATTTTGAGCAAAGTTAGGGATCACATTCCATCACTTTATCCTTTCCTCCACCAGTGTTATGCGAGACCGAGTAACCAATTTTACGGGGATAAACTGGTTGAGTCACAAGTGGGTGCGCAACAGGGTGACCCTTTGGGGCCCTTGCTTTTTAGCCTGGCAATCCAGGAGGTGGTAACCTCTTTGAGGTCTTCATTAAACACGTGGTACTTGGACGATGGCACTTTGGGGGGTAGTCCGGAAGTGGTCATGGACGACATTGGGACGCTGGTTCGGGGCTTCAGGACATTGGGACTTCACTTGAACACGCAAAAGTGTGAATTGTTTTCATGCTCAGGTCATCTTACTCAGGCTGTGCAGTTACAAGTAGATGCTTTAATACCGGGGATAAAGCTATTGGACAGGGCAGGGTTTACCCTTTTGGGTGCCCCAGTTTTTCCAGAGGGGGTGCCGGGGGTACTAAAATCAAAATTAAAAGTTCTGGCAGATACCAAACCGCATCTTAAACAGCTTTCTGCGCATGTGGCACTAGTAATTTTGCGTAGTTGCCTGTCCATCCCGAGGCTAACGTACACCTTGCGAACATCTCCAATCTGGTTGTACAAAGAGGAGTCACTGATGTACGATAACATGCTCAAGGAGTTGTTGGAGTGTGTTATGAATATTGAAATGACTGCTTTCCAGTGGTCCCAGGCTGCGCTGCCGATTAGACATGGCGGACTGGGCATCCGTCGTCTACAGGACACAGAACTGCCAGCTTTTTTGGCGTCGTCGCGGGGGGTGTTGGACTTGGTCCCTTTTGCAGATGAGGCTTTGGGGTTATGGCGGGCTTGTTGTCCAAACAGTGATTTGCCGGAGCAGCCTGATCGGCAGCGGGCTTGGGATGAGGAGATGTGTCGAGTAGCGCTGGAAAAACTTGTGGAGCAGAGCTCTGGTGCTGAACTCGCGCGTTTGCGGGCAGTTTCTCAGCCTGACTCCGGGGTATGGCTTCATGCTTTGCCTTCACCCTTTTTGGGAACCCTCTTAGATGACAATTCCTTGCGTGTAGCGGTGGCGCTGCGTTTGGGTTGTGACATATGTCAACCGCATCGCTGTGTTTGCGGTGCGGAGGTGGATTCGCGGGGTCGTCATGGGCTTTATTGTGTTCGGAGTGCAGGTAGACTCTCACGGCATCATGCTATTAATGATATCGTTCGGAGGGCTCTTATTTCGGCGGATGTCCCTACGGTTCTTGAGCCGCCAGGGTTGATCCGCACTGATGGGAGGCGTCCGGACGGTCTCACTTTGATACCGTGGGAGAGGGGTCGGTGTCTACTCTGGGATGCCACCTGCGTGTGCACCTTCGCACCTTCTCACATTGTTTCGACGGTTGGTGTCCCTGGGTCTGCTGCTGAGGCTGCCGCTAGACTTAAGTGTGCGAAATACAGCCAGCTGATGCGCAGCTACCTATTTGTGCCACTTGCCCTGGAAACTACTGGAGTTTGGGGTGCCCAGGAAAAAGCTTTTATTAAGGAGGTAGGGCGTCGTCTTAGGAACCGTGGCTTTGACTACCGCTCAGGGGCATTTTTGATGCAAAGGATATCCCTTGCTGTGCAGCGCGGTAATGCTGCCAGTGTCATGGGCACCTTTGGGTCGGAAATGTCTCGGGGCGGTTTATTTGATTGACATTATTATTATTATTATTTTTTTATATAATTTTTGTATTATTTTTCTCTGACTTTGTGGACGAAATTTTTGTAAATGAATTTTTAATTATTGTCTATGTTACTTTGTATCTTAATAAAGAAAATCACTATCGTAAACTTTTTGAAGAAAAATTACCGATAAAGCTACAAAGTTCACCTGTGAAGTTCACTTACAATCCACAGACTACAAAAACTATCACAGATATGAACGATAAATAGGTTTTTAAGATATGAACGTTCTTATCAACTTACTGAACGAAATGAATGAATGATTTTTTTGTGTTGTTAGATATCGGTATATAAAAAAAACTCGTCAACAGCAAAAGCGAAGGATGAAAATATGTTTGAACTAAAACTTTCGTAAGCACAACACATTGTAGACTTTTAGTCCGGATTTTTAACAACACCCGTAAGTAAATCCGGACTAAAAGTCTACAATGAAAATATGTGATGCAAAAGTGCTTATGATGAAAAAAAAAAAATGGCAAAATTATGGTACTTTCGCGTACCATAAGGGCTGTATCATGGTACATGATACGTGTACATATGGTACATGTACCATAATTATGACACGTATAACATCCCTGGATAGGGTATTTTGCTGAAAGAAGACTTTGTTATTTTTAAAAGTTAGTAATTCTGCGTTCAAAGATTTTCTAAAAATTACTTGCTCGTCTAGGAATCGAACCGACTTAAATATAAAAAAATACCCCTACTTTTATGATACCAATCGTTGCAATCGAATGGCCAAAAAATAATAACTTATAAACAACGTGAATTTAATAATTTAAATCAAATTAAAAACATACATGTCATGAAACTGCCTCAACTATTCAATTATTAAGTGGGTATTTTTTTGAAATTTAATTATAAATGCTCATAATGTGATCCCTCTTGTCTTACGCAAATCGCCAATCTTTAAATGACTCCGCTGCCTGTTGATCATTTCGTACTATCTTACTTTTTTTTTTTTAATCTTTATTAGTATAAAAACACAAGGTTTGGTACACAAGTGACCATGTCACCCTCGTAAATTCTATGCTATGAAGTTATGTACAATATCCAGGACTACAAACTAAATTTATTCCATCCTTGCCTTTAAACCAAACCTTACTAACTTACACAGCATTTTAGCTTCTTCGGAATTTGGAAGCGCTAAAATGCTGTTACAACCACCGACCGTGGAAAAAATTACGTTATCATAAATTTGTTTCCTCACACTACTATTACGCAGACATTCTGTATGTGCTGTACATCTTCAACCACCCCGCACACAGAGCAGTTTGGAGAGTTTGTTTTTCTCATCAAAAAAGCGAACTTATTGAGAGGTAAATGGCCTGATCTTAACCGTAAGGCAGTCACAATATCTCGCCTAGCCAAATCCGATGAATCGAACCAGGGTGACCGAGTTGGATGCGACTGAATTGTTTTATACCATATGCCCATTGTCAATGACCGCTCATCAAAATACTCTTTCCACAAGGAGTGACAATAATTTTTAACTGTGGGTAAAATATCTGTATAAAACGGTAGAAGTTTTGTCGGGTCACCATCAGACTTGGCTAGGTCCGCCAGGCGGTCGGCTTCTTCATTGCCATAAATACCAATATGGGATGGTATCCACTGCAAGGCTAGAATTCTTTTACATTTCGCAAATTTTATGATCATATCCAGAATAGAATTGGCTATGGGTAAACATCTAGTGCTAGAGGTACATCGAGCCACATGCTGGAGTGCGCTCTTAGAATCAGTAAGTACAACACATTTCTCAACATTCAAACTAAAACAGTATGAAATTGCTTCTGCTAATGCAAAAAGTTCAACAAACAAATTGTTAACAAATTTAAGAAAATTTGTTGTGATCTTGAACTTTACTGAAATATTATCTTGCAAGTCAAGAAATGCTGCACCTATACCGTCAACCCCTCTAGAACCATCTGTATATACCTTATAATAGTCTAAATAATTATCAGCTAGAAATTTATCACATATAATATATAGTTCTGTCGTTTTGTATCCCCTTTCCCCTTTATCAATACCATCAATAGAACTATTTACAACATTATTAACATCAATATTGCTCACCCAGGTCTCTAAGGAAAACATCTCCAACTTTTCGGACTGATGAATTGAACAGTTTTTCAGTATTTGGTGGACCTTTGCCAATACCGGGGTCTTTTTGTTTCTCCAGTATAGGTTGTCATTACAAGACGCAGAGAGTTTACACAGTAATTCTATGTTAGAGTTATCTTAAAACGACCGAGACTTAAGCCAGAATTTGCTTGCCAAATACTGACGTCGCAAGTGCAATGGTGTAAGGGCATAACTTTCTTTCCATAACATGTATAGGAGATGATCGGATAAAACCACCTATTACTCTCATTGCAGAGTTTTGGATCTTGTCTAGCTTGTATAGGTGGCTTTTGATAGCGCTGTCGTACAAATAGCTGCCATAGTCTATTCGGCTACGAATGATAGCTATGTAAAGTCTCCTCAAGTGTCTAGGGTGTACCCCCCATTTAGAACCAGCCAGTACTTTGAGAATATTAACAAATTTAGAGGTCCTTTCAACTATCTCATTGATGTGTTTACCCCACTTTAACGCACAGTCGAGCCACATTCCCAAATATTTGACAGATTCTACCAGTGGTATCGATTGACTACCTATCTTAATTGCAACCCTTTGCCGTCTGTACCCCCTACTAAAAAGGCAAACGTGAGTTTTTCGAGGTGATATATCTAAACCTACTGCATACATAAGGAATTTAATGCGTGTTGGATTATGGCTTCCGCCTCAGAAATGTTTTTGCATGATGTATAGATAACAAAGTCATCCGCGTACTGCGAAATCTTGGAGTTTGTCGATTTACAAATGTGGAGTGTGGCTATGTTAAACAAAATAGGAGATAATGGATCTCCTCCAGAGTCCTTTACCGGTTTGTCTTGATATTTTATTATAATCAGCTGTACTTATAGAGATTTCTAATGCTTAAGAATTCGTATACATACCTACAGATCTTGTTACCAATGCCAACATTATTGAGAGTTTACACTAAAGAAACCACATTGACATTATTATAGGCACTTTCAATGTCAACGAAACAAGCCAAAGTTACTTCTTTATTTGCAAAGCTAAGCTGGATGTTACAAACAAGTTGGGTGAGATTATCTAAACATGATTTTGTTTTCCTGAACCCAACGGTATCTTGAGAAAAAATACAATTTTTCTCCAGATACCATTCGATTCGATTTTTAATTACTGAGTGAAATATTTTACATGGGCAAGATAGCAACGCAATTGGTCTTACTTGAGAAGAGCTCGAGTTGGAACTGCTATTGGACTTGGGGATTGCAACTAATTTAACCTCTCTCCATTGATATGGAACGAATCCAAGCGCCAAGAAACTATTATATATCTGTACCAAATATTGCTTGCCAACAACAGGGATATTTTTTAACATGGAAAATGTAATCCCGTCCTCACCCGGCGCGGCATCTTTAATTTTAATGGTATTTTCTAGTTCAGCTAGGGAAATTGGTGTCTCTAGTGCGTCATTGGCCGAATAATTTATTGGTGGTTCCGGGGTTACAAAATCCGGGCACAGACTTTGCATCAAATTTTCTGCTGAACCATAATCTATTTGTGTTCTTTGTTGACGATAACCTTTCAGCCACCGCATACGTTTCCACATTTCCCCTGCACTAACGTTTACATCCATACCACTACAGAACTCTTGCCAAGCTTTATCCTTGGCTTTACGTATGATTCTCTGAGCATTCGATATTCTGTCTTGCAATTTCTCCAAGTTTTCTGGCGTGGGGTTTCCTCTAAAAACTGCTAATGCCCGCCTTCGCTCTGCGACTGCTTGGGAAATGCTTGCACTCCAGTAAAACTTAGGTTTAAATTTCTGTGCACGAAGGGGTTTATTGCAAATTTTCAGTTTAGGGATACACTCATCCGCGGCTTTGTTGACAATATCAAGAAACATATTATAATTACATTGAGGGTCATCACTAAGTGAAAAGTTATTGGAAAAACATTATTGGAGTGTATTTTTGTAGGAAACCCAGTCCACCTTCTTAAAATTTCTTCTAAAGGAATTACTGGACATTTCGTTCGCATTTATACCTATACTATACATAATAATAAGGTGGTCACTGCCCAGACTTTCATTAGTGACTCTCCATTTAAATCTCAATGCGATATCTGCCGACACAAACGTAATGTCCGGGGAGCTACTCTGCATTCGACCATTGACGAGCTTGATCCGCGTAGGTGAGCCATCGTTTAGGGAGACAACATTTTTATCAATTAAACAGTCAAATAAATGAGATCCCCTTGCATCTGTTCGGCTGGGCCAATTATAATGGTGTGCATTGAAGTCACCTGCAATAATTGTTTTATTTGAACACAAAGAAAAGATAGTATCCCAGTCATTTTGCGTGGTATGCACAGAAGAAGGACAATACAGAGACAGTACGTCTTCAATACATTCACAGTTGAATAATTTTAAATGGACCAGTTGAATACCGGTGTTTGACAACTCAGTATTAAGACATTGAAATTTGATAAACGTGTGTTATTGCCTAAAATTTTTGCCTCTCCACCGTAAGAGTCACATCTGTCTTGGCGGATGATGTTATATCCACCAATTCTCAAGGTACTGCCTGGTTCCAGCCAAGTTTCTGACAAGATACAAATATAGATTTTCTCTTGGGCTAACAACAATTCTAATTCTCTTAACTTCGGGCGAGCACTTTGGGCATTCCATTGAATAATATTTAACTCAATTAACCTACTATTATTAGCCATTGCAATTAAATACAGACTTCAACAAGGGTATTTCTGACACGCAATCGACTGCTGCACACATGATATACTCAATCACATACTTAGCGCATAACTTAAACTTTTCCTCCCACGAAACGTTCTGTACAAAGATTAGTTCTTTCAATTTTCCCAGTAACTCATTGAACGTACTTCCTTTGCTTTTGTTGGTATGTTCTATCTCCTCTTGTGAATCACTTAAGTCCTCCGATCCTTCAGGTAAGCTACCCATCATAAAATCATCCCATTGTAATTCGTGTCTTTCTCGTTGTTTCTTACTCTTACGTCTTTTTCTTTTATTATTCTTCGCAGAGTGGGAGGCTGGCTGGTGAGACTTAACTGTATTGTCAGACACCTGTTCTGGTATTTCCAGTGTATCCGGTAAAGTTACTTTAACGATACCATCCGAGTTTCTTGACTGCCCAGGAAATAGAGACTCGTCCATCATTTGGGTGGTTTGAGCGAGAGCAGGAAATTGTTGGTGATCCCCCAGGTTTGTATTTCGCGGTGATGGTAGAACATAGACCGTCAGTGCTCTCTTATAGGAACAATTAAACTCTGCCATGATTTCTCTCACTCTTTTCTCTTTCACAAACAATGGACAAGTTCGTGATAATGCCATGTGGTTACCAGCGCAGTTAGGGCATCTGAAGACGGTTGCTTCACAGTTAGCGTGGTTTTTTCCACATTTAGGGCACCTGAGTCTCATAGGACAAAGTTTCACAGTGTGTCCGAACTTCCAGCACTTTGAGCATTGAGTGACAGGAAAGACGTAAGGAGTCACTTTTATTCTTGTGTCATCATAGGTTAAGACATACCGCGGTAGCAATGGGCCACTGAAGCAAACTTGAACCACCTCTGTCAATTCCCACTCATTCGTCTCGTAGTTTCGTCTTTTTTGCCTCCTAACACTTAGAATAGGGATGTCACAGTGAATACTCTCCATTATTTGTTCTTCCGTCAGTTCCAGATCTATGTCACGTATAACTCCGAAAGATTTGCTAATATCATACGTTTTCTGGCAACGAAAGCCCTTGGCACTACTTTCTTCCTGAAATTTAATCAGGGCTTTGTATGGACTCACATATTTTGCACGAGTGATATTTTTGATATTTTCTGCCTTCAACATTCGAGCCAGTGAGATCTGCTTCGGCAACTTCTCCTTTGAAAAAATAACTTCAACATTCTCCTTAGGTATAATCACCTCACTGTCATTACTATCTGCTCGAGCCCACCGATTACCATTCCGCCCGGCCATAGTCCAAACTTCATTCTGGTCCATGTCGCGAGTACGTTTCTCGGCACGAATTTTGTTACTACCCTCATTCAGCGCCTCCGCCGAATTACATGTAAAGTCAACGCCGTCCACAACACAAGTATTTTCTCCACAATTTACGTCTATTTCAACGTCGGAACATTGTTTATCGCTATCCATGTTCACACCATAAGAACTGCATAATGTTACGGAGAATATCGAACGCTTATATTATTAATACCACAGCGAAACACGTTTGTGCGTCTAACACCCGCAAGCGCGCTGTGTGAACTCCTACTATCTTACTTAAGAAGAGATTTGTTTTTGGCCAATCTTTCGATTGGCATCGTAAAAGTAGGGATGTTTAATGTTTACATTTGGTTCGATTCCCAGACGTAGTTTAACTTCTGGGAATCGTTAACTCGTTAACAAGTAGTTTTTAGAAAATCATTCAATGCAGAATTACTAACTTTATTTAAAATAACAAGTCTTCTTTCGACAAAATACCCTATCTACGATATTTAAGGTACTTTCCATTCATGTCCCATAACATGGTAGGGAGGTAAAACGTAAAGGCTCTTTTTCCTTTTCATAAGACACAAGTAGTAGATAGACAGAGAATACTATTTTCTATAAAAAAAATACACATAGGTATATTTCTTAACCTAAGAGTACAGACGGCAACCATACCACTAAAAGTTTTCTCTTCCAGACGGCCTTTGGATGGACTGGAGCCAAATATAGGAGAAAATAGTAGATGAGCAAATAAAATTATTTAAACTTAAAAATAGACTTCCTAAACACATTCTCTTACCTATACGTCAAAAACATAATAATGTGGAAGGGAGAGGGAAAGCTTTTACTATTTTATAGGAGTAATAAATAAAAATGATTAAAGACGGTACGATACGTGCAAAAAAGATGGTTTTATTCATTAAAAATAAAAGCAATCATTTTTATCGAATGTGTTACCATTTCTGTGGTAATGTAATGGATTGCTTTCTTGATAATCTTCCAGAAGGCACACTTGGGACTGAAACAAAAACAAACAATATAATTAGGAATTCATGCTATAAACCGGCTTCATTTCCACAATAAGGCCGCCAATTGTATTTGATTTTTTGTAGCTGCCGTTTCTGTAACTATTTTTCCGGTATACAATAAAGAATATTCTTAACTTACTATCTTATGAGTGTATATATAAGTCGCTAACACCCATACTCTACAATACCGACAATTGAGAAATAGTACCATATGGAAAAGTGACATAGTTGTACAACACAGAGTGAAAAGAAAAGTACATTCTATGATAATAATGTCACTAGGTCTAGGTGTACCTACTAGGTAAAGCGTACCTAGAAGACACGGCCTAGTAATATTATTCACTGAATTTCTCTTCACTAAAAATCTAAATGGTAAACTGATCGAAACATGGTTTTGCTGTAATAATAAATGAGTTTCTTTTACTTTCTACGTATAAAAGCAAAGAAGTTAATGTTTTTTGCGCGTTCTTTTCGATTTTTCTTATGTGTAGAATGGATTTATACATTGTGCATAGCCCCTAATACTGTTATTTGTAAGCGGTACAAAGCTTAAAAAATTGCAAGCTAAACTTAACAATTTAGCAGATTCCTTAGGGAAGTCACAAACAAGAATTGAATTGAAGATAATATTTTCTATGTTACGGGTCGGTCATTAGGATAATATACTTAATAGGATAATATGGTCATTTTGTAACTATCCAGGCATAATATCTAAATAGTAACAAAATGTGGGCGAAAAAAATAAAATTTTATATCTAATTAAAAAATCATAAAAAGAATATACATAAAAATTTATTGGTGTTTGTGTCTCGCTAAACTAGAGAGTGACTGGACCTCAGATTACGATTCGACATTTTTTTTATATTCGTCCAAGGAACGTTAAAATGGTGAGAATAAAAAAAAAATGTAGGTGATACAAAGTTCACGGCGTCATCTATAAAACTATTCCATACTTAGCTTAATGTTCTGATCGGGCCAAGTAGATATAAGTTTAGGTGGGGAACAGAACTCTAGCCTAAAGCTCCGCATTTCCAATATAGTCGGCATTTCACTGCTACTTGGCGGGTAATATAATTTTCCAGCTATTATACGGCCTATCTTCAATGCGGCCTGTAAAGAGATGGTTTTATACAAAGTAGGTAGGTAGGCAATTTTTGTTATGAAGAAAACAGCTGACAGAAAGGTAATGTTTATACCAAAAACAACTAGCAACTATCAACAGATTGTAAGACTGTTAGGGTATGAGAACCCGGGGATATATTTTCATAAATTGCTTGAATGTGTGTTTTAGTGAAGAGCAACGCATATTCTGTAGGAACCAATGGGGAAGCTTGAAAACTGGAGGCACGTTTAAAAAATGCTACAAGTATGATAATGGGTCCAATTACAGCTTACCACGAGGATCTACTATAGCTTTAGTTCATACGTATAAAAATCATTCCCTACAAGCTCAGAATAATAAATAAGTTATTGGTCTGAGCCTACAAGCTAATGACTTTTGAACAAAAACCTTAGAAAACTATCTCACTCTTTTATATGAAGTCGGTTAAAGAGTTATGTAGATAAGCATTTTATTTGCTATGAATAAACTTACAGCTCGCGCAGGCAACGGTGCACCGGGTTTGGTATATAGAGGTGGGCATGCCAGCAAAGTGTTTAAGGGCGCATACATCTTCATTATGCTTACCGGTACTGATGACGCTAATAAATCTATAGAATATTAATAGTAATTTTAGTAGGTAGATAACACAAGCCAGACCTGCTGGCTAATATCAGACAATTTTTTGTTATTAAGGTAAAATTATACGACACATTCTGTCTAAGGACAGTCATGTAAAACTTAAATGAATAGAAAAATTGTTGAAAAACTTAATATTAATTAAAAATCAGCAAAATGCGAGTCGGACTTGCATACTGAAAGTATCAGTAATGTGATCTCGCATTCGGTGGTAGGATTAATTGATAGCATGCTCAGAAAAATATTTAGTCAGTTCGACTAGCGGTTGGTCGTTTTTGTCCTACAATTACATCAAGTTTGATGCCTGTATGTATTACCGTTATACGAAGCACCATAATCAACAAAAAAATCGTTCCTAATTTTTTTTATTTTATTATTTCCTAAAGTAATACGCCATACACATTGTCTGAAATTTTCCAATGGCTGCCTTTTACAGTTTCAAAAAGATAGATCTAGAGCCCCTTATAGGTCGGATTGACAGAGAGACAACGAAGGCAGACTAATAGGGTCCAGTTGGCACCCTTCAGGTATGACACCCTAAAAACTAAATATAAGGTTATGTTACGTACTCTTGGGCACAAAACAGATCCTCGTTAAGCACCATGTTATAGCCTACCTGAATATATTCGACTTGCATACTTAGAAGATGTAGAGAAGACTGGCATCACACTGGGATAGAAGTCCTCAGTCAATTCCCATATGCGTAATATTTGGCCATCCCTAGGGCCTTCTAAGTAAACAAACACCTCGCTTCCAGTATCCAGAACGAAACCAGTTATAAGATCGTCTTTCTTTTCGAGCGAGACGAGATACTCATTCGCATCTGTGATTTCAGTCAGCAGTGCCATAACGTGGACCGATTCTTTAATGATGCAAAAAAATCTAGAATAGCCCTTGCTTGCATCTCGTGGCTTACATCCAACTACGCCTATGGATACGTCAAGAGACATTAAACTCTCCAAAATAATATACGGTTGAACCACCAACTCAGGCACAGGTGTACATTTTATTGCATTGAAGTCGTTGGTGCACAGACCTTCTCTCTCTAGAGGAGCAAATGAAGGTGTAGGTGCTTCTAGAGAGAAGTCACCTCTAACCAATCCATTGGTGCTAATAGTTAAGGGGTGCAGGTCAATTTTGCACACCGCTATAATCACGTCATTGGTCTCTTCCTTGAGCTTTAATTGATGAATTTTCTTATTGAAATGTATATCGTTTGCATTGTAGCCAAAAAGAGTAGGTTCTTCCTTCAATAAAGAGTTTTGAAATCCGTGGATCTGGAATGAGGCTTACCAACTAGTATACGTATAAATTTATGATCTGTAAAAGAAGACGTGAGTTTCTTCTTACCTCAATTTCAAAAGGTTTATCCAAAAAAGAAGACATTAGCTCCGGTGCTATTTCAGGAAACAAAAGCACTGCCTGGTGATCACAAAAATTTGCGTTTCCGCTTTCATATACATGCCTTTGTGAACTGTGCTCTATTCCTCCAAATCGCCAAACGGTGCGTAAGTCGTTAATCCTATGAAGTTTCACAAAGATTAGAAAAAATAATAGCCTCATCATTGTACATAATTAAATACCTAATTCAAGTTGCTTGTACCGTCTGTATAATTTTTGGCAAGTTTCCTTAGCCAGGGACTTACCGGGCCTTTTCCAATTCCTTTACAGGTATTTGGCATAAGCTCTCGACATTCACAAAGAATATTGGAGTGTCGTCAGGTGCGGGAAGACCTTTCGTGCTTAGGAGCGCCACCACCTCACCAAGCTCCTGCGGTCGTTCAAATTCGTTTTGCACATTAAGTTTTACGATTCGGCCAGCACCTATAAAATTAGGTAACCGAGTTAGTAACTCTAGTGTTTTTATTGCTCTTCTTAGTAATCACGAAACATACATATATAATTACTTTGAAATACAATGTTTCAACCATATAAATATAGTACCCCGACGCAATTTGTTACTTACCAGCTAGGATATCGTTGCCCGAAATGTTTAACTCATACTTGGTAGATTTTCTAGGATCATTTTCTTTTCCTTTCTTGTCCTTTTCGGAATTTTTTTGTTTCTTGAGTTCTTTCTCTTTACTTTGTTTCTTGCCTTGTTTTTCCTTACCAAGTTTCCCAGTTTTTGGTTTGCTCCCTTTGTAACCTCTAGGTGACTGTGAAGAGTCACTTGACTCAGACAATGGTGGTTCGTAAAGCGTTGAAATCTTTTTATTCAGAATCAATTCGCGCACATGATATATTATAGCATCCTTATGTCGAATATCTAAAAATGGAGCAGTATGCCGTTTATCAAAGTGTCCTCGTACCTCTCTTATTTAATCGAAAACCGGTCGAAGTAGTCACATTTTATACCTACTAGTTAGGTACACTAATTTAGGTAGTCGATAGTTAGATATTGAGATATTATGAGTAGGAAAATCATATCACATTCACACTTATATTACAGAGGCGAAAGTTTGTCAGTGTGTATGTTTGTTACTGCTTCATGTCTAAACGACTATAGCGATTTTAATAAAATATGGTATGAAGTTAGCTGACACCCTGAACACAAACGCTACATTTTACTGCAGGAAATTATCTTATTCTCATGCGAAAATAGATAAACCGCGGCTAACACCGCAGGTCATAGCTAGTTATTTAAATTCTTTGCTTTATCTTCTTCACCTTCAGTCTATAGCAAACCCTGTTCTGTTCCTAAAAAGTCTATGCACTACTGACCTGAAACTGCGTGTGGCTGTTCAAATATACCATCGTACACGGTCAATGTTACAAATGAATTGACTATGCCAATTATCATGTTTGCTACATATTCTCCCATGGTCTCCTCCTCTTCTTCATGTGGGAATAAGACCGGTGCAAAGTAACGCAGCTCGCCGAATCTTACTGGCGGTATGTAGACTGTAAGGACTTGTTGGTGATTAGCATGGTCGGTTTTGTGGTCTTGTGTGGCTTTCAAGCTAAAAAATTGTTTAAGTTAAGGAAATTTATAGTTGGTTGCCTGTTTGTCTGAATTGCCGTTTGGACTATTAAGTGTAATGAAGTTTAGTAGGTATATTACGTAGGTATTTCGATAAACAGGTAGTTTACGCAATATGATGCAGATTAAAGATATTGAGTCTATATGTACACGAGCCATTGAGCTGTAGTGTACATGCTAAATATGTTCGAACACTTTGTGAACATTATACTGCCTTGGTAGTTTCACTACAATCAATAATAATTTGTCGAATTTATCGAATTATAGAGCTGACTTTGTATGTTCGTAGTACCGATCTAGAATTTCAAAAGACAAGGATCTTCTGTTGAGCCTGCTGTACTCAGAAAAAACTAAGAGCCTACGGGTAGCTTCCAGGTTGCAAGGTGACGATGAACGGCAGAAGTTGGGCTACTCTAGCGGTGAACAAATGAGTGATCGAGAACGTAAGCCAACGCCGGTCAAGAAATAACCATGTCCGCACCCAGCATATATTTCCATTGTACGTAATCTGGAAAAAGCAAAAGTCATTAGCCATACATAGCTGTAAAATGTCATCCAACTCTCAAATAAATTTTCTAAAACAGAGGTTCTGGTTTTTAATAGATTCCAATAGAGATCGTGGTTGGAATATACCGGCAGCATGGGAACCAGTGCTCAAGTGCATGAGACCCCCTTGCTAAAAGTGTGACTGTACATTTAATTTTAATTTCAATTAATAATCAATATTTTTAGTTCATGTAAAATAATTGGTTTATAAATTTAATTTTTAACTTCAATTACTAATAATCAATATTGTTGACTTTATATAAAATAATTGATATACCTATTTTGGAACTATACAGATAGAAAAATAAAAAAATACCTATTTCTAATATCCGAGTTATGAGGGAACATAGAATCGGACATACTTACATACATACACCCTTACATACATACACACACACACACACACACACACACACACATACATACATACATACATACATACATACATACATACATACATACATACATACATACATACATACATACATACATACATACATACATACATACATACATACATACATACATACATACATACATACATACATACATACATACATACATACATACATACATACATACATACATACATACATACATACATACATACATACATACATACGAACTAAACACATTACCCTCCTTTTAGGCTTCGCCGCAGTCGTGTAAAAAGTACTTTGTCCAAAAGGTGTAGAAATTAAAGAGTATGGTTTTGCTCAGACTTTTTGTCTGTGTTAGTTAATTTCTTGCAGTTAAAAGCATCATAAAAATAAAAACTACAGTCATTGCATAAAAAGAAGTATTGTGTTTAATCGAAGTTAGTAAATGGTATTCATTTTCGATAAAACCAATAATAAATTTTCATTTCCGGTTTCTTGAATTTTTGGACAAACTCCTATGAACGTTTCATTGCTACCATTACGTCACCCATAAACAATACAGAAACGGAAACGTAAGTTCTGCATTTTTTCAACTGTTTTGTCAAGTTTCTTCTAATGTTACAACATGCAACATGTTTTCATCTTTTTCATGAGATTATGTGAAAAAACGTAGCACTCTCAAAACGTAGTGGTTATAATTATACTCTTTGGCACACTCCTCCAGTTTTGTCAACCCCGCACATCTTGTTTCCCATTTCATTCACAGATTTCATTGGTAAAGTAAAGACTAATCGAGAGGACTGGGTCGTACTTATGCGGTTTTTTGTGGGTAGGCATATTCCTTATGCAAATGCAACCAACAGATCATTTCACTGTGGAATCGCTGCTTGTCGGTTCTCAAATCGAATGTATTTTATTAATTGTACATTATGTACTCGTATCTACGAGTAAAAAAACTGTCGCTGCTACTTTTTCCCTATGCTGCTAGGTACTACCATTGAATCTTATTGAAGTTTAATGGTAGTATCTGCCTGCTATAAAATGTTATAATAATAAGTAGGTATGTACCTATTACCATTGAATTTATTTTGAATTGTTAAAGTGGGACTGACCTTAGCACAATAAGGCCATATACTGATGTTTAGCTCGTAATGCGGATGTCCGGGATACAATAGGTAGATGAGCTTGTAAGTTTGGATGGGTTGTTCAAGTTCAAGCCAACCATCAGTGAAATCATTCCAAACTTCATTTCCAACTACCTCGAGAGCGAATGTAAATGTAAAAGAACTTTTGCACATTGAAATACTATTGCAGTTGCTACTTTGTTGATGGGGCATCGTAGCTATAGGTATTTTATTTGATTTTTGTTTATATTTTGTTATCTTTTTCCATGTAAAAATCCTGTCTCTAAAATAGCCACCACCAGCCCACGTTTTTAATCTGTGGCCCACGTTAAACGACGTACATTTGTCTTTTTTAATCTGTGAACACCAGCCGATGTTGATAGATACTACCTCAGAATAAGGACTAAAGCATAGAAGGAGCGTTATAAAACGAATACCTGACACATATCTGTCTCATTAGTTTGGAACGTCGCCAACCACGTGTTAGACAGAGAAAAATATAGTAGTGTGATGTTTTATTATTCAAAACGTACCACCCTCAATTGTCAAGTTGGTTACCATTTTGCTACCGAATTATGTTTAGAAATCACGTAGGTAGAGACACAAATTAAACAGGTACAGATAGGAATCGACCAATAGAAAGGCCCGGAACGTAGTGGATTGACGTGACCACCATCCGTAGTGCATTCAGCACCCTATAGTCGATAAAAAATGTATCGATATGCTAGGGATGTCCACCACACTATCGATACTATTCTACTGTTCAGAGAAACATCATTAATTTTTATGGGAAATGAAAACGATAAAAGTCAGAAGTAATTTTTTTTATTCAAGAAATTCAATGAAATAGATTTTTTTCAAAGTAGCATAGTAACTGCGGCTTAATAAACGTTACACGTCAATCTAGGCGTCCATTTGAAAATCTAGATCATTTTGGAGAAAAAAAACTCCAACTTAGTCTTTTCAAAGTCCCTAATTAACAGCGTTTACACAATTATTATAAAACAGTACATAATATGTTCTGTTTAAACACATATTATGTGTCATCTAAATAACCCTTTATGCTATAGTAGCCCTTTTTGTTACAAAGTATACCTTGCACATTTTTGAATCGCATTTCAGGCAAGCTTTAATATATCTTTAGAGAATTTATTATTAACGTATACAATGGCCCATGAAGGATTTACCAATCTTTGCAAGCCTATATCTTGGAAACGAAAGTTTATGGTTATTTCTAGTATTTAAATATTTACATTGTATGTACAAGAGAATGGCGAAGAAACTTAATGGATCATCATTTGAACAGTTCTTAAAAATACATTTACAATTTATAGAAAGTAATTGCAGTATCAAAATTAATACTAATTCCAGACTTAATACATAATATGAGTACAGAATGAATAACTTCCTCTTCCACACAACAAAATCGCTTGACCTGGTCCCAAACTAATATACCCTGTACTAAGGTAACTAGGCAAGGACATCACAGATATGAAAATACAGCCAGAGTGGCGCTACTTGTACGGCGGCCCCCAGTGGGAATCGAACCCACGACCTCTGCTTTGGTACCCACATACCTTAACGGCTAATCCAACGAGGCAGGCATATAGTTCTAACATTAACTATATACTAAGATTTGACAATGATATCAAATTGATCTTAATAAACATAGAATTAATACAGAATGAATGGTTTTGACATTACGGAAGTTGATCATAAATTAATATTTAAAGGCTGAATACATATTCAAAGTAAAGAATGTTCTGGCATTACCAACATAAGATTTGACGACTTAAAATCAAAATTAATAATTACAGAATGAATAGATAGTGAACATTGTTACAATACATCTTATAATATCTTTTGTCTAAAAATGTATAAGCAAAGCCAACCTACAAAAATCAGAATAAATAAACAATGCACATTACTTTCTATGATACTAAATATACTTTTTAAGTGCCAAATTGTGCATTTCAAAAATGTGGTGTATGTGCTGTGTTGCAAAAATTATGAACCTGGATGCTGCAAACTAAGGATATGAAGTTAATATGTCAACGTGATTTCAGAGCAGCCGAACCAGTCAACATTGGCTTGTAGTTGTAGAAACTCAAATTTAATATTTTCAAAAACACTTGGTAAGTAAACATTTTTGTCAAGGTAATTGTTAGTGATTTATTAAGGTTCTAAAAAGAAGAATAAAACCTGAATTTGGGTAAGCCAAACTTCGGCGTTGACGTCTTTGTCGTTCTAAAATCCAAGTGTGGAGATCTGAAGGATCTGATGAAAGGAATGACCTCTTGCAAATTTGGCACATAAATTTCCTATTAAGTTTCTTGGAAACATAACCAGCAAGGCGTGTACGTTGGTTTTTTCCGTCCGGGATTGATGGAGAAGTCTTGGAAAGTGTAACAGAGGCGACGCTTAGACTTGATAATTTTTTGGCACTCTGTATAGATCCTCTTGCATCGGGGAGTCAAAGTTTTAACAGACCGCAATATTCTGTTTCTCTTGACTTTCGCACCTGTAAAACAGATAAGATGATTTTAATTAAAGTCTCACCTCAATGTCAACTTCTGATATTTCCAAAGTACTCAATATGCTGGAAAAAAAAAAATTATTAAACTTTTGACTCGCAACAGGATTCGAACTCGCAACCTCTGCATATCTCTTAAAACATCTTTGTACAGGAAAGTGTGCTCAGAATATCAATTACATCTAACAGAGACATCTAACAAAAAGGAATAGCGTACCTATCGCAAAATATACTAAGGTCTCCAAATTGTTTGTTCCCTACACTTTACAGCATAAAGATAAAATAAACATCAATAGATTTCAAATACCTTCAATGGGGTTCGAAGTCGGTGTCTGTGCCCTCTTTGCCTACAATGTGATAAGAAAATCTTAGTTTGAAAGTGCACAAATTAACTTTAAGAAATTCGAAGACCTGAAGTTTAAAATAAATTGAGAGTTGGAGTTATAAGATAGGTTACAAAAAAGTAAGCATACAGCAGACTGTTACAACTTTGTAAGCCCAGTATGTTCTAGGTTAGGAGACCTTCCATAACTTTTTGAGATATTCATGCAGTGATCAAAATGAAAAACTAAGGTATGAGCACTAGGAATGTTATAAATCACCAAAAACCATTTACGATATCAACCCTCCCCACTGCCGGGGCAGGTGTCGCTTCCTGCATCCCAGGTAGGTTCGGCCATACTCCATCACGGGGGCCAAGTACGGGTTGGTAGCGGATTGTAAGACATGCGTTCGGAAAAAGCCACAACCGGTAGTCACGGGACGGTCACCCATCCTGCATCTGACCGCTCCTCTTATTGCTTAACTCAAGTAATTGACTCCAATCACGCTGTTTGACTAGGCCGCGAGCGTTTAAAAATGTATTTGATTCAACTGTATTTTTAAGCGTAAAGCGAAAATAGTTACCTTGTTACAACACCTGCTGAAGAAGAAGGTCTGGTTGGAGTGGTTTGCTGCTGGTGTCGCCAAAAAACCTACGCTGGCAGTTACCGCACCTGGAAAAGCAATGGAAAGAAATATTGAAATGAAACGAAAATAAATAATGTTATTGGCAATAACCAATAAAGTAGAGCTGGCATTACTTTTGGTGTATAGTTGTGGTGACATATATATATAGTGGCGATATATGTATTATATCGCCACTATATATTGCACCAATGGCTTTCTGGATAGAAAATTGTATGCTGGAGTGACCTCACAGCCGTGCTGGCCCAACTATAAGGCTAAGCATATAAACCACAGGACAAACTAACTAACCGTTTCATATGTGGAATTATCTATTATATGATGAGACAATCTTAGTTTGAAAGTGCTCAAATTAAGTTAAAGGAATTAGAGGACCTGATGTTTAAAATAAATTGGGAGGTGGAGTTATAAGAAAAGTTAAAAAAAAGCGTAAGCCTAGTATGTTCTAGGCTAGGAGACCTTTCGTAACGTTTTGAGATATTCTGAACTACATTTGCAGATTTTGGATACGGTCAGTGAAAAAGGATACGGTCAGTGAAAAAGGATACGGTCAGTGAAAAAAATGCTAAAATATATATTTTTTTTAATGCCATCACCTTCACACAATCATCAAAAGGCAAACTAAGATTTGAGTACTAGGAATGTTACCAAAAACTATTTTCGATATCAACTCTTGTAAATGTCCCCACTGCTGGGGCGCGTGTCTCTTCCTGCATCGCAGGAAGGTTCGGGCACACTGCACCACGGGGGCTAAGTTCGGATTGGTGGAGGATTGTAAGACCAAACCACCCATAAGGCATCTGACATGGCTTGATGTCTGCCGCTACATGACAGCTGACACCAACGGCTTAGCAAGCCTTATAAAAAGCGGAAGCACTCAGAAAAAATGCCACTAGCGGTAGTCACGAGACGGTCACCCATCCGGTACTTGACCGTGCCTGTTGTTGCTTCACTCAAATGCTTGATTCCAATCACTCTGTTTATCTAGACCGCTTAAAAAAGTATTTGATTCTACTGGATTTTTAAGCATAAAGCGTAAATATTGTCTGTTAAAATACCTTCAGAAGAAAAGACCTGGTCGGAGTGCTGTTTGCTGCTGGTGTCGCCAAAAAACCTGCGCTGGCAGTTGCTGCACCTGGAAAAGCAATGGTAAGGAATATTGAAATCTAGCAATAACTGATAAAGTACAGCTGGCATTACTTTTGCTGAATAGTTGCGGTGTGCTTTGATTTGTTCTGGTTATAATTTCCACCTTTTTATACTTATTTATTTATGTATTGGTGCACCAATGGCTTTCACGAAAGAAATTGGATGGCTGGAGTGACCTCACAGCCCTGCTGGCCCAACTATGAGGCTGAGTACGGAAACCACAAACTTACTAAAATTGTTCTATGTGGAATTACCAGTGGAACCGAGTAGTTTGTATCAATCACTTTGGTTCCACTCTAGTTAATGGTTCGAGTCCCGGCATGGGTGGAATTTTTAGCCTCTAAGTAGTTTTTTTAAAACTGTCCTGAGCACGGGTTTGTGCATAAAAAAAGAATATAATAAAATTACCAGTTAAAGAGGTAGGAATCTGCTGTTACGATGACATGTCGCCAATGTTGACCTCACATTGATGCTCCAAGCTTGAGGCAGATGGGATATCTACTGAGTGGCTTGGTTCAGCAGCAGAAGTGTCTGTAAATTCAAAACAAAATGAATTAGTTACTATTTAATAATAACCTTTATAATATCCCTCTTTGTTTAATGGCAAGGATTAAAACTTGAATCAACTGTGTGTAACAATATCTCTGCATTTTAAACAAATTCTAAACGAAACTGCAAAGCTAAGATATCTAATTAAATACCTATGATACTTGCTAATACAACCATAAAGCAACAAAGTATAATTTTACCCATTTGGAATGATATGAAGGTAATGTAAAGTTGATTTGTATTTACGTGTTGCTTTCAGCTGTTATGAATAATCACAATAATGCATAGTGTTAGGCATATCTACCATTTTAACTGCATACAGTCTGTTAGCTTTTAGTATATACCTCGGGCTCTAGGTTTTGGTTTCCGCCAAAAGCACAATAGTTATACTACTTCCTGCTCTGTATAAAACTTTTCTTACTAAGTTCCGATATTTCTATTACGCAAATATATCCGATTCTATCAGATAGTAGCCGAGGTATATTCTAAAAGCTAACACACTGTACAATTTTTTAATTAAAGCCAAAAAACAACCAAAACATTATAAAAGAACTGGAGCCGTCGGGGATCCCTTTTCATTCCATTCGGTCAGGCTGTGGAATGCAGAGTATTCGTACTAACCCGTCATTCAGTACTTTCAGGAAACGGTTGAGAGAGCATTATCTGTCTATATCTTAGCTCCTTGATAGGCCCGTTTACACATCTCCACTCCGACTCCCTAAGGTTTGCTGGAAGAAATCTCTTACAGAGCTCGCATTTGTGCATGTATTTTCTTGCATTGTATTTCTTTTTTGTGTCTTAGGTATAATAATAATAAAAAAATACCCACTGACTTAATATGGCACTACTGATAGCAAAAAGTATTTTGCAGCTTGAATATTAACACCAATTTTATTGGAGTTCCAATAACATAACATTAATATACAGGCACATACATTGCTTTTGGCCAAACACTAAGATAACCTGTGGCGTGGGGAACCAGTAACAACAACATCACAAACATGTAAACATCTTAGACCTGGGGTTTTTTTGGCTTCGAACTCGGGACCTCTTGCACTGTAGGCAGATATGCTACCGCTGCGCCACAGAGGTCGTCTAAAACTCACAATATCTTAAAGGAATATTCCTTTATAACGTTCAGACTATCAAGCCATCCTAGTCCCTAGTCTAGTCACTCGGATGGCACTCAAGTAAGTACACAAGAGATACATACCTTCATAGGAAGCCATGGCCTTCTCTGATTCAGTCTCATTCAGCTTCATGTGAAAGCTGCGAGTACTGGGGCACTAACACAGCTTCATTGCCTGAAAAAGCAATTGTCCTTCAAACACACCAATTTAACTACCTATAGTGCCACACGTGGCCCAGTGGAACCGAGTGATTGGAGCTTAAATAGGTACTTACAAACTGTGATTGCATGTGAAGGCACTCATGTAAGAATTTCTTCTCTCCTGAATAAAGTAGGTACTGCATAACGCAACCTGGAGCCATCTCCTTATTCTCCTTGTATGTATCTGTCTTCAAAGTGGAGGCGGCATATTTTTCTATGGCGACTGATCTTTTAATTCAACAATGTTTATCCACGAAGAGCGTAGTGCGCTCTCACGGGGGAACATATATAATTGTGTTGTCGATCTACATCCCATAACACAACATCTGTTATGCCTGTTACGTGCTGCTATCGTTCCTGTAATAACAAGAAGGTTAGGTTACTTGCATGCTTACTTTCAGCAATTGTGATTGTGCATTTCAGAAAATCTACTGTGGTTTGATACTTACCAAGCACCAAGTGACTTCAGATAATGTTAACAACGCAGCAGCACACGTTGTCTCATAAATTGTCAGAACCTACAAATTTACAGACATTTATGCAATCCAATGTTATCCACGACTCAATCCTGAAGAAAACTTATAAACTTTGTAGTGGTTTAAAGCGAATATAAAGAAATTATCAGTAAACAAGTGAAAAACGCAAATTTCCGTTAAGTAAGAAAACAATTATTAATTTTCATTTTGACGTAAGTGCTGTGGTGTTGTAAACTCACAATCAACAGATTGAGTGAAATCGTCGATTCTAACTACAAAAAAATAAATTTCGCGTTTTATACAAGTTTTCGGACACTCGATAAGTCCAAATGCTTTAATAAGTCACCCACCAGCTTTTATGTACTAAAAATAAACAATTAAAAATATAAATAAATTAATTTTTTTTTAGTCTTTAAGTCGTTGAAAACCAAATATTGACCATAACCCCATCAATACGAATGGTTGGCACTTCCTCTACGGCCCGCTGATTGGCTCCAACGTTACCTACCGCTGGGTAGAGAATAGAATAGACTGGGCCTGCGCGTATACCTTAGAGATGGAGATAGAAGTAGGTACTTCATAAGAGTTGCTAGCATAACCCATAATTCCCAAAAGTATGTTTTGCGTATTTACAAGTTGTAAACAGAAAATCGGGAAATAAATCAATAACTCAATAGAAGCAAAAAAATGTATTAAAATTATACGTGGGACACTCAGAAAGTTTTGAGAAACTAAAAATCTAACTTCTATGAAAAAAAATATTTTTATTAAATCTTTTCAAAGAACTCTCCATCAGCCGCTATACCAAGTTTCATGAGTCTGAAACAATTTTCAAAACATTTTTTCCAGTCCTCCGCAGACACCTCTTCCACGGCCTTCCCAAACGCTGCTAGCGCGTCTTCCGGCGATGACAACTGTATCCCTTTGAGCTGATTTTATGTTTAGGGAATTAAAAAGAATTCACTCGGAGCCAAATCAGGATTTTTCAGGCTGTCCATCGTAGGAATATCAGTAGCTCTTGTACTAGTACTTGCAACCGCAAGTGATGGAGAATACGATGATGTAGCCTCAGGAAGAGCCTGGAAAGAACACAAACGGCGTTTTAAAAAAATACCTTTCATATTATACTATAGTTTAGAACCTTAGTTAACTATACATTAAGTAGAGATTGAAAAAATAATAGACCCAGGACAAAGACGTAACTTTACATTGAACGGTATATTCACGAATATATTTGTGAGGTAAACCATAACAATAATGTACGAATATATTGAATCACTAAAATATACCCATAACTAATATTATTTACACCCTTCCAAATAATGCATTGAATGGTCTATTCGCAAATATATCAATCAGGTAAACTATAACATAATAATGTACGAATATTGCATCACTAAAATGTACCTATAACTAATATTATTTTATGGAGTCCATGCTGGCAAATCAGTTTCGGAACGGAACCTTCTGTCAGAAAAGTAGAACTCTTTGTTTTTCGAAAACTATGGGTCTCTCGAAATGACGGGAACAAACACGGGTATACTTTGTCGGTTGCCAGTCAGTCCAAACGACCCGTGGCTTTAACCCATATGGTCCGTAGAGCCTGACCAGCTGGGTACCTGTAAAATAATTTTGAACAACATAAACATTATGTGCCCGGATAACGGGGAAAGACTTGCCAATGGTACGTTTGGGACCTCGTCAAAACAAGGGTCTAACTCGTGGTTGGTTCCTCTGCCTACACCCTCGGGGATATCGGGCGTGAGTTTTTTTCTTCACATTTGGCCTTCCTTGTTTTTGCCATCACTAAGGGATTTTTTATATAATAATGTTAGTGTTACCAGACTTAAGTCTGGTAACACTAACATTATTGTTACCAGACCGCCTAACCGTCTAAATTAAGATTGTCGCAGTTAGATTACCAATCTATCGTTTGAGCGCCTACATAATTTAGACGGGTAACACCAAAATATTAAAATTTTCGATTTAGTTTTCACGGCACATATTTATCTAATTTAGGGGTAATTGAGTGCATTCATTCATAAGTTATATATTTTTGCACAGGCTTCATAAGTTATATATTTTCGGAAAGGCTTAGTAAATACATTTAATTTGATACCCACGTCAACGGTATACGATCATTTTCATTTTTGAAGTCCTCACCTCAGGGCCTCACGGCCGCCATATTTATCAAAATCAGACCAGTCGTTTAGGCTCTGAAGGGGAGTGATGTGGCGAGCACATGTCAACTCTGCGCGCACACTACAAACTCCAACATTTCTGCATCGCGCAATCAAAGTGTTTCAATGACATACCATAAATATAACGTCCGAATAACAATAGTTGGACCGGCAGTTCTCAGGCATACGATCTGCCTGGCGGGAAATTTCCCTTTATAGTGGAAGAGCACGATTACCCGCTCTTCCCTATACCAGTAATTAAATTTGCCTTCATTTTGGTTTTCTATTGTGAGGATGAGGTTGCTACGTAGAAATGACAATTGGCACTTAAAATAAATAGACATCTTTGGTCGATGGATGGCGCTGACGTAAACCCTATTTGTATGAAGATAGGCCAGCCGAAGAGTATTCAAACTATTTCGTAGTTGGAAATAAAAAAAGAATACAACTATGATGACACACACATATACGGTATTTTGATAACGCTCCTTCTTTCTGGCTGTACCAGACAGGATTGGTACAGCGTATTTAATTAATTTTGGTGAATCTAGCTGACAGCTGTCAAAAAGCTGACCTGAAAAGGGCTTAGCAATTATATTATTCGCTAATTTTTTATGACTTAAAACCTATTAAGAGGCTAAACTTAGCAATCCAAATAGTTGAGTCGATATTGATTGTCGATATCGGCTACGTCACTATTTAATTTCGTCTAAACCTGGTAACCCTTTATCTGTCGTCTCACTCATATTATTCATCCATCTTCATTGTTATTCATTTGTCAAAGAGTCTCTGGAAATTAAGGTTTTTTGTTTACATTATTACAGGCTTTTTACAGGTCTCAATAATGTTCTGACTTTCTGAGATTACAGGCAGGCAGTTAATAATTCTGATTTAGTTTTTTGTCTCTGGTTCTATTTTCACGTGTGTATTTATAGGTTTAATTAATTAATACCATATCCGTGATTAATACCTAATTGTCACATAACCATCAAATAGTGCACAAATATTGTGCTGTGATCTCCCATTTCAAATATAGCTAAAGACAAATTAACAATGATACTGTCTCACTTAGGACACACTGCACGACTATATAATAAAATGTAAGTTTATTCTATATACCTGTACGCTTGAAATTGCCAATCCATGGTGGGCACGCGTGGTAATTAAGTCTATACTCTCTCTCTGAGAGAAGGCCTGTGCTCTGCAGTGGGACGTTTCTAGGCTACATAAAAAATTAAAATTAACTTTTTATTTACAATTATTTTACCTTCAGCTTATATTGACACAGTCATATAATGAAGAGCTGAATGACGGTTAATATTATAATCCATTAGAGAAACCATTTAAAATCATGCATGCTGAAAGTCCTCTCGCTTTTTACTATATTATAAGAGTGAGAGACACACTTCGGCTGCTGGTTTCTTTTATGGCTTTACTTTCCCTTAATCCCTTTTTTAGATATTCACCTTCGAAAGCGTATGTATCAGAACCCATGCGACTGTGGTCTACTCTCATGATGCAAAATCAACACAAAACACAGTCCACGGTCGACAAGGATGATGTTCAAAGGCACTCTAAATTTACGGAGGTCTGGTGGGATCCAAGAGGTCCTCAAGGCCCCCTGCATAGTTTTAATCATGTGAGGTAATGTAGTGTTAACTCGTAAAAGAATTCTATTGGTTGCAATTAGTATACCTAGTTGGCACAGATCTTTTGGTGGTAACTTATAGTCTGTTTGCACACCACTCACACTATGTCAAATAATTACACTACAGTGTATGTGTAATTATTTGACATAGTGTGATTTATAGTAATGTGCACAATGAAAGTAGACAAGATATAATTGATCAATTAGTAAACTAAATACAAGATTGTATGAGACATAATTTTTTAGTTGATGGGTAACGCCCGGATTTAAATCCGCCACTGGATTAAAATCCATTTCCGCCCAATGAACACTAGGCATTTTTAATAAACGCCAGGTGGAAATCAAATTTTTTTAACAAAAGAAGCTACAGCAAGCTGAAATATGAACTTAATTTGAATGTCTGTAAATGAAACCTCATGTGGAGATTATCAAATGATGAAAGAGTAAAAATATATTCATTGTGTTAGTTAACAATATGTTGGTAGGTAAGTACCTGATTTGGTTTTCGGATAATGCTAGCCATCCATCCATCAAGAATAACAATAATTTTATTTGTCTTTGAAATATCATACAAGGTGTTTTTTAAATTAGAAGTTGATATGTGCATTTATCAAAAAACAAATACTAGTATCAATCAACACTTCCAACATTTTGTTTTGTATTTAAGACATATTTATCTACCTTCCTATTTTATTCAAATGTTAAATAACAGTGAATTCATCTGACATTTTGCAAAGCTTACCACTGTTAGTATTTCGTCTAAAGTACAACCTTTCATGTAGAGCTCTGCATTATAACGCCTTCTGAGAGAGATAAAAAGATATCTAATACCGATTCACGATTTCTAATAATAATAATAATATAATTTCAACCTTTCATGTAGAGCTCTGCATTATAACGCTTCTGAGAGAGATAAAAAGATATCCAATACCGATTCACGATTTCAACAGTTGCAATCAATGATAAAATAAGGATAGTTTACATGTACAAAAACTGAAGTCGAACTGACGACCTATGTCTGTAAAACAAAATCTTTCCTTTTTTTCGTCATTTAGTATTTTCCAAATGATGTTTTATATACAAAAAAGTCATTTGTAGTTAGATTTTATTTATGCCCGCCGTAATGGAGAGAAATCCATTTCAGACCCATTTAAATATATTCGGCCTGGTTTAAATCCAATGAGCGGAAATACATCGGCCATCTATGGCTACCTACATTATATTTATGTCAATAGTTATAGTTAGATTAGATTGCCTCTTTGTTGGGCCATTGTAGGCCACGTAGCTAGAGCTGAGGTATTTTCACGCTTCAGACACTTGGGTTTCTTCAGGATGTTTTCCTTCACTGTTTACGAGCGGTATTGCAACTTTAATTTAGACATGTACATAACATACAAAACAAGTCATTGGTACATGCCGGGATTCGAACCCACGACCGCCTCCCGATTGAAAAGCCGTCGTTCTACCGCTCTGCTACCACCGCTAGTTATGACTGTAACAACGACAATTGTGACTTTGTTATGCACATTGATTAATTTATAATATTTACCCAACTTAGTTCGGATTATTAAATAACCACAACATTCATTTTTATTTTACGGACAGCCATTAGTCTACATAGGAAAGACAAAGTAGGAAATAATGTGGTACTCGAATTGTTATTTTAAAATCGGGACAACAAGGTATATTAAAGGAGAAGCTTACAAATTGGTATTCACCTAGCAAAAATAATTTTAATACAAGGGATGTTGAGTTCTTTGAGGTCGTTGAGGTGGAGTAACATATTACTATTGTTAGGTTGTGATATTTTTCAAATGCGTCCCAAAAATTATTTACGTGATAATTTTAATGTCATAATGTTAGTTATTTTCTACGTCACGCTAATATAAGCTACTCGAAATAATTCTGCGCAGACGAAGTCGCGGGAACCAGCTAGAATGAATTCAATGACGAAGACAAAATTAAATCAGAGTTATTTCAGGATACCTTTTGTACGAGATGGACTAGTTCAAAGCCTCGACAGCACCAAAAGCCCTACCCCACTTGCCGGACAAAAGATTTTAGATGTCGGCTGTGGTGGAGGTATTGTGTCTGAGGTATTATTTGTTATTTAGTTTATTTATTATCGTTTGTTAGTGAAGTAACACAGTTATAAGGAAATTAGGAAACCAAGAAATGTCAGTTTCATTCCTAAAACGTGTTAAGTAGGTACCTACACTTTGTGCAAAAAGCGCTACTGTAACATAAAGGATTATTTAGATGATACTGATGTCTTTAATTAAAGCCAGCACAATGCATGAGTTCTACGTCTTATAATAATTATGTAAAGTCTCTTAAGAACTTCGAAAAGACTAAGTTTGGAGTTTTTTCGTCCATTTTTTTTCCAAAATGATCTAGATTTTGAAATGGACTCGTAGTTTTAATTGTAACGTTCATTAAGCCGCATTTTCTGCGCTACTTTGAAGAAAACCTTTTCATTTCATTTCAAAAACATTAATTTAATTTCCAGGCATTAGCAAAACTTGGAGCAGAGGTAACAGGCATTGATGCAAGTGAAAAGCTCATAGAAGTGGCACAAAAACATGCATGCAGTAATCCCAGGTTACAAAACAATAGACCTACTTACTACTGCACTCCAATTGAGGTTTGTAATGCGCAAAAACCTGAAACATTTCTATTAGAATTTGTCGTTAACTATTGATTATTCTATGACTTGATTTTCTTTATAATATGTTTGGAGTGGTTTTAATTTTTAATTTTTTTGCTGTGCCTTGTTTGATATTTTTCAATAGAATGGACATAACTACTTCTATTTACGTACGATAATTGTGTACCAGAAGCTGCAATATTCGTAAAGCGCTAATTAATTTAATTAGGTAAACCCTCATATTTCTAAAAATATAAACCTAATGAAACGCTAATAGCACAACAGTGAGTGTAAAACTAATTGGGAGATATGTAACCCTGAATGTTGCCCGCCACTGTCTTACAATCCTCCACCAACCCGGACTTGGCCCCCGTGGCGGAGTATGGCCTAACCTTCCTGCGTGCAGGAAGAGACTGCTGGCCCAGCAGTGGGGACATACAAGGGTTGATAAAGATGTGACCCTGAATGACATATAATCTGAATCCAACAACAATAATGGTCGTGCTACTAGAATTCGGATTGTAGTGCAATTACCTACATCAATACTATTTTTTATGCTAAACATGCAATGAGTACGTAAAACATCTGCAGTAGACGTAAGATCCTTTTATAATTAATGTACTCGTATGTTGTTAGCCTAGAGGTGAAAATAATTAATTAGTCCCGCTTCGGTCTTAGGCGCCTGAGCATAGCGAGTTAACTTCACGCCTAGGCTAACACTATGTAAACACGGTGCTTTTCATATCGAATATAAGGAAAGTAGAAACAAAACTCTTTACTTAAGATCTGATTGCCGCTTTCCCGCCTATTTTTATTTACCCCATAAAAAAATTTAAAATATTTTTCCCGAAAATTAACATTTTCTAAAATATACATAGTCCTTAATTAATACCTAACTCAATTTTACATCGCGCTGTAATTCAGTGGCTGTACAAAGTTGGAACATGGTTCAACAAAAATGTGAAAATAGTAGTTTTTTTTTTCATAGAAATAAATAATTTTTACAGACTCCCAAGGTTTTTTTTTATAATTTGACCGTTGTCACTTGAAAATATTCTCCCTAGAACTTCACCTGTTCCTCAGGCAACTTCCTCATTCCGAGTAAGAGTAATGAAAAGGACAATTTTAAAAACCTATTTAGAGGCTAAAAATTCCACCCATGCCGGGATTCGAACCCGCGACCTCTGGCTATCCGTGCCAGCGCTCTATCCAACTGAGCTAATGGGCGACTCACCGGCATCAGTGAAATTTCGAACCTCTTTACACTATTCTCTGTATCACGTACAGGCAGCGATATCTGGCTTAAGCAAATTGCATCAATTACAGCCCCGACTACCTACTTTGCAGTTAGGTTTTACATCGGAACGATATCACTGTACCCACATGATTATACTATTTTTTTTTAATGCACTAACCCGTGCTAAGGACAAATTTAAAAACCTATTTAGAGGCTAAAAATTTCACTTATGCCGGGATTCGAACCCGCAACCTCTGGCTATCCGTGCCAGCGCTCTACCAATTGAGCCAATAGGCGACTCACCGGCATTAGTGAAATTTCGAACCTCTTTACACTATTCTCTGTATTACGTACAGGCAGCGACATCTGGCTTAAGCAAATTGCATCAATTACAGCCCCGACTACCTACTTTGCAGTTAGGTTTTACATCGGAACGATATCACTGTACCCTTAAAAATAAAAAATAGTATAATCATGTGGGTACAGTGATATCGTTCCGATGTAAAACCTAACTGCAAAGTAGGTAGTCGGGGCTGTAAGTGATGCAATTTGCATAAGCCAGATGTCGCTGCCTGTACGTAATACAGAGAATAGTGTAAAGAGGTTCGAAATTTCACTGATGCCGGTGAGTCGCCCATTGGCTCAATTGGTAGAGCGTTGGCACGGATAGCCAGAGGTTGCGGGTTCGAATCCCGGTATGGGTGAAATTTTTAGCCTCTAAATAGGTTTTTAAATTTGTCCTTAGCACGGGTTAGTGCATTAAAAATAAAAAATAGTATAATCATGTGGGTACAGTGATATCGTTCCGATGTGAAACCTAACTGCAAAGTAGGTAGTCGGGGCTGTAAGTGATGCAATTTGCTTAAGCCAGATGTCGCTGCCTGTACGTTATACAGTGAATAGTGTAAAGAGGTTCGAAATTTCACTGATGCCGGTGAGTCGCCCATTGGCTCAATTGGTAGAGCGCTGGCACGGATAGCGAGAGGTTGCGGGTTCGAATCCCGGCATGGGTGAAATTTTTAGCCTCTAAATAGGTTTTTAAATATAGGTTTTTCTTTTGTAAATAATAAATATGTCCCCACATTATGCAAGATGATTTAAAAATCTCTAAATAGGTTTTTTTTTATACTTGGATATACATTGTAATCTATGATACTGGCATATTCGCCGTCGTATGAATGACTGATAACAGTGTTATCGGTATGATTTTATATGTTAATTTAAAATTTCAGGAGCACGCGCCGAAAAACGAATGTTTCTACGACGGCGTCGTAGCATCGGAAATAATCGAGCACATCGACAACGGTAACAAGGAACTATTTGTTAAATCCTGTCTTCAGACGCTCAAGCCTGGCGGGCGCATTTTCTTCACCACGCCTTCCAGGACGACCCTGGCAAAGATGTCAGTGATCTTTTTCGCTGAGAATGTAATACAGATGGTACCGAAAGGGACACATCAGTACGAGAAGTTTACTACGCCGACGGAGTTGACGTTTTTATTGGAGAGAAGTAAATTGTCTTATTTTTCTTTTGTACAATATGTTCATTTGTGCATTTATTGAAGCTATTCTGACCTCTAACGGAAAACATCGTGAGGAAACCCGAGAGTCTGACTGAGGTGTTCAAATATCACAGGTGGGCACGCGTGGTAACTAAGCCCATACCTACTCTCTTTCTGAGAGAAGGTCAGTGCTCTGCAGTAGGACGTTTAGAGGCCTCATAAAAAAATCTGTAGTCGGCACTTATTGCTACACTACACCGAGTAACTAAACTCGCGTTTAAGGTTTCGCCAAATTCGAGATGCCTGAAGCAAAGATGCGCAAAAACGTGTGATAATTGATAAAACCGAGTGCTCCCCACGCGGTTTTATCCCACATTTTTGCGTATTACAAAGTTTTATCCCACTAACGATAATGGGATTAAACTTTTATCGTGACGATGTGCTCGTTGGAAGCGAGAGTAGAGTGGTGTTACTTTATTTATTACTCAACATAATTTAATTTTTTCTTTGTTTCAGATGGATGTCAAGTGGAAATTGTGTTAGGATTGTTCTATGATTTTCTAAGAAACAAATGGTCTTTTGTCACGAATACATCCCTATGTTTTGCTTTGCAAGCTGTCAAGTTAGGTTAATGTGTAAGTGAACAGACAAGTTTTTACGAAGATAAACTAGAAAAATATTTTGTTACAAATTCCTACTACCAAAGTTTATTAAATGGATTGATTGTTTTCTGCGAAGATCGATCTTAATAAATTGATAATCCTTACTTGTAGGTTTATAGTGCTTGTCGGTCAATAGTAGGTATATTAAGGTGCAGTAGTCAGCAGCTCGAACTTTACATGTTTTTGCAAAGTTCTGCAACTGTCGATATTCTGCCGACTGTATTACCTACTATTACTACTTTATTACCAGCTTCAGCTGAGGTCAACGAGGCAGTCTGTGAAAAATTAAATCACGTCATGACGTCATTGGTGTATGGTGGAATAGTGTATCAGATAATGCTGCTTTTGGCCGGCCGCATACATACGTTTTCCGTATTCGGGTTCTCGAATGCGGAAAAATAAAATAATATTTTATCTATATAAAATGCATTGACTAACGCAATACTTTTTTTTACGTACCTACGGATTTTCGGAAAAAACCTAATGACGTCATGCGGAGCATACACATTTTGTACTTGTGTCGCCCGCCGCCGCACCGACATACTCGGAAACTATTAGACTGCCTCGTTGGTCTAGCCGTTACGGCGCTAAGCTACCAAAACAGAGGTCGTGGGTTCGATTCCCACTGGGGATCGCTGTACATTTGCACAAGTGGCCATATCAGAGTGTATTTTCATATTTGTCACGTCCTTGCCTGGTTACCATAGCACAGGGTATCCTAGTTTAAGACCAAGTCAAGTGTTTGTTTTGTGTGGAAGATATTATTATTCAGAATCGCTCCATGATGCTAGCACCTTTCTAATTTGTGGCTAGCACCAAGGGCGTACCCAGGATTTCAGCTAGGAGGGGGCAGGGGGCTGCTTATACCTGTTTCGAAAAGATCGGTCGATATTGAAACAAAAAATCATGAAAATTGACTTTTATTCATTAATTTTGATGATGACACAAAACAAAATTTTATACATAATTATACTATACATTATGTATAATATATATAATATGTATGTATATATTTATGTAACAGTAATCTTCTCGGATTTGCCGAAAATTTGTCTAAGTATGACAGTCTTTTCAACTCACTGTTGTCTTTTAAATAATTGCGATGTACGCTCATCAAACATAAACCCGTAAGCCTTTCTTCACCCATGGTGCTTCTAAGCCACGTTTTAACTCTTCGCAGCGTACTGAAGGACCGTTCTACGGTCGCCGTGGTGCATGGGATAGTGCTTAAAATAATTAATGCCTTTCTGACAGCAGGGTAAAAAATTTTGGCTTCGTTGAACAGATCAACTACTTCTATGTCCCTTAATTGATCATCTGATAAAGCCTTCGTTACCCATAAATTATGCCAAAGGTTCAGTTCTCCGGTGATATCCAGGTTATAAAATTCTTGGAATGATTCTGCGTTTTTGTGTGGGTCTGTAATGCTGGTTTTTGTCATATACAAGGGATGTAGCCTGCGTAAAGCACACGCCGGAGTATTTTCTTGGGAGAATCGAATATTCAATGATGAAATGAGTGAATCAATGTATGGTATTATCAGGGAACGCCGCCAATATTCGTTATCATTGTCTGATGGCGGATTACTTCTATGTGTTTGCTTGTGAGCAAGACGTGGAACCGAAATTTCTATGTTCAAATCCATTGCAACAGCTCGTGCTTTTTGAAGTATTTTATTACTTATTCTATCAGGAAACTCGCGGTCATTTCTGAGAATGTCCTTGATATTTTTGATGTGTTCCCCTACCGAGATCATGTCGATCGATTTAGCTTGCAGTGCGTTAACTACTGGTTCTAAAAGTGCTATTCAGTAGTTCAAAGTTAATTACTTTACAAACAATTGCCAAATATTCATTTGGCAATTGTTACAAACAATTGCCAAATATTCATTTGGCAATTGTTTGTAGAGAACAATAAACACTGCTGCAACTGATATGCAGATTTTCTGGTGGAATAATTTCCCTCTACGGATAACGTTTCTAGAGATTTCACAAGCTCTGAAAAATGTTGAGAAAACTTTCTGATTGATTTATATTTTTCGGACCATCTCGTATCACATAATCGTGATAGGTTTGGAGCGTAGTTTCGACGTGTAGTCGATTCCCTGAAAAACGTTATAACATCCTTTACAGTGGCGCCAGTATTTCTAATTTCTGGCACTGCGTTCGCATCATTCACAACAAGGTTGAGTTTGTGACTTGAGCAATGAAAATATAAAGCACGAGGATATTTTTTTCTCAAAATGGCTTGTACGCCACCCTCTTTCCCTTCTTCTTCTTCTTTCTTGTCGAAAGCGCCGCCCTCCTCTCAGACATCTCGCTCCCAAAACCGCGCCACTGCGAGCGCGCCGGGTCATGCCTCCATGAGATCCCGCAAACTGCACTGTGGAGCTTCAGGGCAGACACAAAGATGCATTGTGTTTTGTGCAGCTCCACATCGGCACAAGATGTCAGCATCTTCGGGCAGGATCCCCCATCTTTTTAGGTTATCTCTGGATCGAGCAACACCAGCGCGCAGACGGTTCAGCGATCTCCATACTCCCCACTGCTCATGCCCTCCAGGTGGTATTGACTCCACCGGCTTTATGAAGTCAGGAAGGTGTTTTGTCTGCTCCACCTACGCAGTCGAAGTTCCGCCGGTGTTTCCCCGTCAAGTGGCTTAAAAGTAGTGAAACTTTTCCGGGACTTTAGCCGCTTTTTCTTTGGGACATGGCTATGCATTGGATGGCGGTCATCATTTGCTTGTCTCCACCGTTCAGTAGCAGCGGCAGCCTCTCTACGAATTGCTGGTGGCGCTATTCCGGCAAGCAAATGTAGCTTGGCTGTCGGAGTCGGTCTCAAGCAGCCCGTGATGAGACGGCAAGTCTCGTTTAGGGCCACGTCGACATGACCAGTATGCGCAGAGTTACTCCAGACAGGGCTTGCGTACTCCGCGGCCGAGTAGCTGAGTGCCAAAGCTACTGCTTAGTAGTAGTAGTCCGTAATACGTGTGGATGGGCACCCCACGTGCTTCCCGTCATGCTCCTTAGAAGATTATTGCGAGCACTGATCTTCATCTTAGTATTGAGGCAATGTTGCTTAACCCTCTTTCCCTGCCATTGTAGAACAGCCATCGAATCCAAACCCTACGCAATCTTCGGTTGAGAGGTTAGAACTAATTAAGAAATTGTCAATTGCTTCGGCAATTGCGGAAGCATTTTGTGCTTTTAGTTCAACAAACCCTACAAATTCTTCTCTGATTTTCCTTTTGCTTTCGTCGTAGAGCCGCACGCCTATTGACAGCTGTTCTTTCCCAGATACGTCTGCTGTTTCATCAGCTAAGACTGCGTAAGCCATGGTCTTCTGAGCCTCACTAATTATATTCTCCTTAATAACTTCGCCACATAAATTTATCAATTCGTTTTGTATTTTTGGCGATGTTTAAACTGCATTACGACGGCACTTTTCCAGGTGACTCTTTAATTTGTCGTCCCCTAAATTGATTCTCAACTTCAATAAATCTAATAAAACACCCTCATCTGCTTGTTTACCGCACCGTGTGTACCGCAAAATACTATACAAGAAATAATTGATGACAATATTTGCTTTTTGGTGTCCACTTTGTAGTTGGATGTCTACAGGAACATTTTCAAGATTTTTTTTTGCAGCATTTGTCGCCGTTTGGTGAAGGTTGGTCGTTGCATGCTTTCGGCAGTCTTCATGCATATTTTTGAACTTTATATATGGCCTGACCATAAACGATCCCAAAATTCCTCTCACAGTGCCTATAGGCGGAGGGAAAAAAACACAATGCTTACAAAGAGCACCTTTTAGTCGCTTGGAATATACTAGCCAGGGTGAATATTGATCCAACCAAGCATGATTAAATTTTCTTTTTAAATGGCTTGCATCACTTTCAAAATCGTAATTTCTGGGCGGGATCCATGGATTTTGTAACAACTCTCTCTTCTTTTCCGTCGATAGCTGGGTAGCCAACCCAACATAACGACCCAGATCATTTTCATGACAGCCATCGTCCACTATAATTTCAGGATCGACGTTGACGTCATAAGTTTGTTGGGATGTCGATGGAGAAGAATAGTCGGCAACAGATATATTAACAGGTTCTGCTGGAGAATTTGACGCTTGTCCAATGTTAGCATGCAATGATCTTGGCATTACATGAGTGGTTTTATCATGGTTGTCATTTTCATCGCTTCCACTGCTACTTTCCCGACATTTTTTCTTTTTTCGCGTGTCCTCCCTAAAAATGGATACACAAAATTACCCTTACAGTGTTTAAGCGGGTTGCATAGGACGAAAATAAAGATCAAGTTTCACATTCTAATATTATTTACTTTCTATCAGTAAAAGTAAAATCGCGATATTCAAAACTTAGTGGTTTGAACGCCAAATAATCAAAACTAGGTAAGTAATTTTAAATAATACACTTGTTGTGACGTTAGAGAAAAGGGACTTTGTTGTCGGTATGGACTTATTAATAAATCCAAAATATTGCAAGGATCTTTCTTTTATGTTTTTTTTTAACTTTTTAATCACAAAATATTCACAAATGTTATTTTAGCTATTATAACAAAACCACGTCTTGTAATTAATAAATTTAAATATTGTAAGTAAGTAATGCTTAAGATATAAACTTACAAGAGAGTCAAAGCCCCCCTTAAACAAATAATCATATTAGGTACCTACCTACTTAAGTGTTTTGTTTTGACTCACCTCTTTCAAAGAATTTCCTGATATCCATTTGACGGAGTAATATTTCCAGTTGTTGTGCAGTAAACGTAAATCACGTGTCGCCGCAACGAAACTATAAGACACTATGGCTTAAGAAATATTCGCTCGTATTGCACTCCGAACTGAATTGTATTCGAACTAAATTGACGTGCTCTGCCTCACGCTTCCGCTTATATATTGAAATATTCTCGCTCCCGAAATATGTAGATAATACTCGACTCTATTTCCATCCTTGTCTTATACTTGCTATCACTGTCTTTTCTTTCCAGAATAGTCCATGCTAGAACGTTCTTCGTGGCATTGCTATTCAATACAAGATGTCGCTATTGACCGTATAAATTGATCCTATTTCTTTTTACTGGAAAAAGTACTTCCGTCCGAAACTAGATGGCTAGATGTTGTTTTCTCCCAAATAAGAATCTTGAAATCTGTACAGATATATACTACTTGAAATAATATGCAACATATTGAATTGTTTTATTTTAGCATTGAAAACAAATTAAGAAATATAATAAAACCAAACTTGCATCAAAACCGTACTTAGTTTTTATTTATTCTGTCTCGTAATCAAAATCAGATTCCATAAATTAAATTTTCGACTAAGAATCGTTACTGTCACCTTCATTATCACAAAAAAATAATAAAAACGAAATAAAGAAATAAATAAAGAGTATCAAAACATTTTGCGTTTCGTTTGACGGCGGCTGAAGGTCGCCATATATAGTACATTATGTACCTATGATACAAGTGTGCTAAGTTGGTCATTGCAGTCGAAGACGTTTTTAAGCCTGAGCAATCATTTTTTTTATTCAGCGCGAACTTGGTGCGCGCACAAATAAAAAAAGTCGCAAACAGCCAAACACGATAAAATGAGTAGTCACCGTTGCTGAAGCCCCCGATTCGCCGCTTGTGCTCACACCCGGCTGTCTTGACAGCACGGAAAAAATAGATAGCGCCGTAGACTCCCTCACGCATGTGGTCCAAACTGCCATCCGTGATAACGAACACCAAGTTCCAGTCTATGACCGAAAGCTCCCCCTCGACTTCAGAATTCTGATAAGGGCCAAAAGAGCCCCTCCTTGACGCGTCCCGATGGCACTACCGCCTTCGAGGACGACGAAAAGGCCGAATGCTTCGCTGACAGCATTGAGGCTCAATGCTCTCCCAGCGTCCAGCATAGCGACCCGGTTCACATAGGCAAGGTTGAGGAGGTCCGTAAAAAGACCTCCCTCCCCTTAACCGACGACCCTATCGCGGTATCCACTGACGAAATTCAGCTTTTTATTAAAAGACTGAAACGTAAAAAGGCCCCAGGAGCGGACGGTATTGCCAACCTAGCGCTCAAAAACTTCCCCGGCCTGGTGCTCACCCTCCTTGCCATTCTCTTCAATGCCTGCTTTGACCTCTGTCACTTTCCATCCGCATGGAAAGAGGCGACAGTCATAGGCATTTCCAAACCGGGAAAGCCCCTCAACGTCCTATCTAGCCACCGCCCCATCAGCCTTCTTAAGGCCATGGGCAAGCTCTTCGAACGAGTTATTCTCACTCGTATGAGAAACCACCTCTTCCCGTCAGAGGGACCCCCTCTCATCATCAATCACCAATTTGGTTTTCGAGCTAGGCACTCTTGCCCTCAACAAGTCCACCGCATAGTAGAGTACATCTTGAGTGGTTTCTTCCCTAGGCGCAAAAAGACGGTAGCCGTCTTCTTCGATGTCGCCAAGGCCTTTGACAAGGTCTGGCACGCAGGGCTCGTGTATAAATTGTACGAACTGGGTCTCCCCGATCGACTTGTCTGCATCATATATAGCTTCTTGAAGGATCGGTCCTTCCGTTTTAGACACGAGGGGGTACTCTCGTCCCCCCGTCCGCTCAGAGCCGGGGTCCCGCAAGGCTCCGTGCTCTCCCCCCTCCTGTACATTTCGTACACAAATGACATTCCCATTCCCGGCGATGGGGTCCAATTGTCACTTTTTGCCGACGACACCGCACTCTACTGCAAGAGTCGGCAGATGTCGTGTATCCTACGCAAACTCCAACTCGCGGTCGATAAGCTAGGAGCCTGGTTCAGACTATGGCGTATCGAGGTCAACCCGGAGAAAAGCACGGCGGTGCGTTTCGATCACAAGCGCGGTCGGTTTCTCGGCGAGGACCCCCCCATCCGCATGTTAGGTACCCCAGTCCCCTGGCAAAAATCCGCCAAGTACCTAGGTGTCATTTTAGATAGGAACCTGACTTTTGTCCCAAATATCCGGAAGGTGACTCGGACCGCCCGCTTTTACCTAGGCCGCCTATCATCCATGATAGGGCGGCATAGTAGGATGTCAGCTAGGAACAAGCGAACGCTCTATAAGGTTTGCATTCGTCCCGTGATGACTTACGCGGCACCCGTCTTCGCTCACGCGTCCCCCTCAGCCCTGTACGGACTGCAGAGGGTTCAGAACATTTTTATCCGTAGGGCACTGAACGCTCACTGGTGCGTCAGAAACGCAGACCTACATCGAGACATGGAAATTCCAACCATTCAACAATTTATTAAGTCCCTCTCAGAGACGTTCTTCAGCACAGCTGAAGAACATCCCAACCCCCTGATTCGCGAAGCAGCGGCTTACTCTCCGCCCACGACGGACCCACGTTACCTGGTGCGCAGGCCCAAGGAACGTACTCGTTGACCCGCCCGATAAATTGTCGTCTGATCTGAACCACCTCTTAGAGGCTCGGTCCCAGTCAGACGCGGCCACCTCCTCTGCCTGTGTCCCCCTTAGCGGGGACACTGCTCTTTCATAGCAGTTTTGTAATATAAACTCTTCTAAGCGGACGCTCCGCTAGGGAGCTCCGCTGTGCGCCCTCCTCGGCCTCGAGGGGGGTCGCTCCCGATGTGGGTTTAGGGGTCCTTAGGACCAAAACCAGTACCAAAGTGGTGTTTAGTGGGTATGCGCACTTCTTGTGATTCCCACATTGGCAGCACGGCCGGGTCCGTGCTGTTATGCATGAGCATTCACTACCTCCCTCCCCCGTGTCCCGTGTCCTCCGGAGGGTGTCCTTTATAGGGCTAAAAAAAAACAAAGGGTGTCCTTTATAGGGCTAAAAAAAAAAGCGAAGGCATAATAGAGCCGAGAACTGTAATTACCAACGCACACGAGCAGGTGCGTGATCATACGACGTTTTTCAAAACACACTTGCGAATAATAATAAATTCTCAAATGTGTTGGAAAACGTTTTATTTCAGTTTTATCATCAGCTGTAAATAAAAAATGGCGGAAGAACTTTTTTTATTCAGCGCGAACTTGGTGCGCGCACAAATAAAAAAGTCGCAAACAGCCAAACACGATAAAATGGGTAGATATATGAAATTATAAAGCGGATAATAAATAATAGCGTATAGGAAAACAATATTTATTCGTATAAATCATTGGTAAAAAGAATTATTATCTATTTGAATAAGATTGTTTAGTTTATTTGCAAATAATTAACATTTTCGGAACAAAACTTTTTTCAAAAAGGATGCACATAAGACTAGGCTGCATGGACTGCCCCCCCTGCCCCTAGCTGGATACGCCCTTGGCTAGCACTATCCGCATTGGCACCTAATTCCGAGTGAAGAAAAACCAAGAGAAAAACTGACGTTTGCGCTAGTCTTCCGCATTTGGAAAACGAATGTATGCGGCCAGCCTTATGGTCGAGTAAGGATATACCATTCAATAGGTAGGTAGATAAGTTTTGGGGGAGCTTTGGAGTGTTTTTAAAAACTAAAATAAAACTAACGAATACGTCCACTCGATTCGGAGAGCGCTACTGTATTGATTCAATCATAAACAAGATATTCTTAGGCTAACATGTTACAGCTGACTTCGCATACTTCACATCGCTGAGTCAGCACGGACGTTCAGTACAACTCTACTAGTAGAGGATTGAGGTGAACACATAACTCCTCCCTCCTCAAGAGCGGAATCATCCGATGGGCCTCTGGTACATAGGTGATTACGCCAAAGCATTGCTAACTGAGCCTTAAACATAATTAAAATAACACATAGAATCGTTAAACCTAAAAACACATACAAAATAAGAGTAGTCAGTCCAAAGTTGTGCACTATTTGTTCACTGCGAGTTTCACTATTGGTTATAAGATCCGTTTGTTTCATTGCGTATGATAATAGGTGTATAACTGATCCAGATTGATGTCCTGTATGTTCACCGTAGGTGTGCTGGGCAACTCGTTGGGCTTCATCTCAGGTAAGTTGATGATAGGGACGTTCCTGTAGCTTATATTATTTCCGTAGGAGCGTTCGCGATGCAGGTGGATGTCGCCGATAAAGATGTCGCAAGGTTCATCTATACATATCGTGTAAGTGCCGAGGACATGTTGCAGAGTCATGTCGGTGCCGCACTTCTTCTTCAGCATGGTCTTGCTTCTCGTGTATAGGATCCAGCAGTTGGAGCTAATGCGCTGCACTTTTATCGCTTCCACTTGAACTGAAACCTGGGTACAGCTGGTAAGGTTGTCATCATACCTCATGAGTTGCTCTATGCAGGTCTTTCTTGGGAACAGCACTCGGTCATCGTCGGTGCAGAGAAAGCGGTTGTCAGCTACTGCTTTGCATGCTTGGTTTAGTGGTAAGTAAAGTGAGTTTTTTGCCAAAAGGTAAGGGTATTTTGGGACAATTATTAGGGTTTTATTTTGAGATTCATTAAACACGGGCAGAGGATAGAGCTTAAAATAGTTATATGTAATATTCTCGACTAAAGGAATTTCCATTAAAAACACAATTTCATTCCGTTTCAAGTAAGACTTAACAGTAATAGACTCTTCAAACTTAATTAGGTTACTTAATTTTACCTCATACATCAACTTTTCAGTTTTAGAAATTCGTTTCAAGTGTTGTAACAGCTCTGTAGAGTTAACAATTGATTGGTGTAGTACAGACACTTTGCTAAAAGCAATGGCGGTTTCTATTTCACTTAATTTTACGTAAATAGTTCGAAAATTGCTCATGAATAGGTTATACAAGCCTAAAATATTTGTATAGTATACAGAGTCATTTTTCTGAGCCGAAAGTTTAGTTACAATTTCCTCTACCTTTTGCAGCCGTTCGTTCAACGACTTCGAGTTGCGGTTAAAGGCAGTTGTACTATTTATAAAGTTATCCAACACCTTGGTAACCAGCGTCAGTTTCCCTGTGACGGTTGCCTGTTGTGATCTTATTTTCGAAATAAGGTCGTCATACCGGATAGCATCGTTATGGTCTAAGTTTCCTGTCAGAAGCTTTACTATTGATCCGAGAGGGTCTAACAGTCCTCGCCTGAAACGGTTGAACCGACGCGTAGGCATCACTTGGTTGAGTTTCTCTATAGTTACGTTACTTAAATACTCTAGCTGTTCCTGTAATCCTAAAAGTTCGCGCGGATGCGACTTATCTAATCTAACTAACTTAACAAACTCACTATACTTCAAAACATTAAATGCTAAATCAAACTGTAAGCCATTTAAATCTAAAGTCTGGATAAGTATCCACCTATCTTGCTGAAAGAAGGCTTCGCCTTTTCTTACAGGCAAGATTCCTGGGTTCTTGTCAATCTTCAGCAGTTGAAGGGCCTGCCCTAGGCTCGGCAGGGTCAGCGCGAGCCAACAGCACCTGCGGAGACCGTTTTATGTTTTTAATTGGCACTCGGGTTTGCCGTCCTCTTATTTGTGCTGGGACCACATTACGAGCTGCCTGTCCTGTAACTACAGCCTTTTGATATAGCGGTTTATCTTTACTTTTTCTGGTATTTACTAATTTGGCAAAAACTGTTTTTCCTTCAGTAAAATCTCCCACAGTTTCACCTCCTTTTTGGTTTCTAACTTTTTCCTTCTGTTCTAACAGTTTTCTTGCTATATAGTCGTACAAATATCGTGTTCTTTTTACGTGGTCTTTCAGTAGATGTTGATAATAAGTTTTTTTCATAGTTTACGTCAAAGACTCTACCGGAGTCGGTATGTCCGAATACTATTTCAAACGGCGTTAGCTCGGTAGCACTGTGTATAGTATTATTGTAAGCCATAACAGAATAGGTCATGACAGAGGCTGCATCTGTGCATCTTTTTTCGTATTTTGCTATACGGTAAATTTCGATGATAGTAGAGTGAAAACGTTCTATTATGCCCATGGAATTGGGGTTGTTGGGTGTGCCAATATGAAATTGAATTTTGTACAGATCCATCAGCTCTCGCATTAGCTCGTTGTTAAACTCCGAGCCAGGGTCACTGCTGATCTTTTTGGGGATGCCATAAAACGAAAAATATTTAATTAAGGCGCGAGTGACCTCTGGGGTTGAACGGTTGGCTAGTTCTATTGCTTGTCCTAGCTTACTAAAGGCATCCACTAGGGTAAGATAGTATTTTCCTTCTATGGAGAACAGGTCTATAAATATCTCTTGAAATGGGGCGTCCTGAGTCTGGGTCAACTGTAACATAGGCTTAAGGGGGTGTCTATCGTACTTCATGATCTTACATGCTTCGCATCCATTCAAGACTGCAGAAACGGTGTCTTGCATTTTATGCCAAAAGTAGTTTCGGCGTAACCTTACCATGGTTTCTCTTACTCCTCTGTGACATGTTTTCCCAATATGATGTTTCAATATGATTGCCTTTTGTTCTTTTTCATCCTCAATATACACCACTCTTTCCGTACATTCGTAGAAATTCACTGCATCCTTTTTGAATAATTTAATAACGATGGTGGCAAACTTTTTCCTTAATTCCTCAGATTCAAACCAGATGAAATATTTGACTTTATTTTTTATATACTTTTTCAAAAATTCTTTGATTACGTCATCATTATTGTCGGATGGTATGAAAATTTGTAAAACCTTTTGTTTTTCTCTTGAAAGGTCTTGTACTTGCAGTTCACGTTTGCACCAAGAGTATACAATTATTTGGTTGGGTTTAGTATCGATAGCGTCGTTCAGTATAGGTATGCCTACTGACTCTAAATTTCGTACAGAGTGTACAGTTGCAGAAGCACTGCTCGACAAAGATGGGACTGGATAAGTCACACTTTCGTCGTCCTTTGCTGATAGTATGTCTGAAATAGTGATGGGACTAACTGACGCGGTACGATCATCGTCCGAAATTGATATTGTAGAGGAAGAGTGTCTTTTTCCAGTTGTCAGTTTCTTTATTTGTTCTGTGACCTGTCCTATATAAGCCTGAAGGGCTTTTTCCTTTTTATCGATATTAACTTTCATGGAAAGTGCTTCATCCTCTGACTCTGTGGCATTGACTTTGATTCTGGATAAGGCATCAGCGTTGGTGTTCTGTTTGCCTTTTTTGTAAACGATGTCGAAGTTAAAGTCCTGTAGACGTAACTTCTGCAAGTTTTCGGTCAGCATGTCGTCAATCTCTAGGTCTTTCATTTCAATATCGCTAATACTATTTACCTTTATTTCGGTATCGACAAACTGGGTAACCTTGAACGGTGCAGTGACAGTAAGTGTCATTTCTTGGTCAGTGGCATTCTGTATAACAGTACAAGCGTAACCATTCCTACATTTTACTAACGCACTTGGCATTCTCACTCCTTCGCAAAACTGTTTGTAATTTAGTATAGCGTTTCCAGAGTACAAGTCAGTTGGCAATTGGACTCTCTGTTCGCTACGAGGGGCCAAAATTAATTTGGGTCAATCAACTATTCTATGTACTAAAGTGTGTCCCGATAAAAAAAATATTTATATATTTTCAAGGAGGTAATTTTAGGTAAGTATTTTTACTACAAAGGATTCTTAGATCATTGGTTAAAAGGTTTTCAGTGACCGATATTAGTTTCATTATGAATGTTTTACTATTTTTACTGTAACTTAGTGGACAATGTTTCCACGCCATACAAATTCAAGCTGTCCCTTCAGCCACTTCGCAAACTTCCAAAGCGAATATTTCATTACAGTTTGCTTTGAAACAGACAAAATATTTGTTAAATAGTAGTTGTTAATAATTATAATATTTGACATTGACAACGATAAGAAAATATATTATGATATAGATTACATATTATTTTAAAATTTTGTCCCACGGAATTCGATTAAAATATTGTCCCCCACGTAACTGTGCAAAAAGTTCAAATCCTTCAAAAGAGATGGCGTTAGTTGCGATTGTTTGCGGCTTTAGGTTCCTAGAAGTCACATTGCAAGTATCCGCCATCTTGTTTGGTTGCCACGTGCCGGCTAGTCGTTCACAAAGTGCGCTCCGACTAGGGTGTGTTTATTCCGTGTCTCCAGTGTGACTGCGAAAAATCAGGTATTTTCTAGACTTTTTTAACAAATTCATGTTTATTATTATTGCAAATTATTCTGGTACAGTCAATATGTACCATTTTGCTTTGAAATTTATTTAGAAATCACTTGGTGAAATTTTTATGGTAATTCGTCCCCTCTGTTACTCGTCACCAACGTTACCTAAATGGTAACACAAGAGACTTAGTTAGTATCACAGTGGACATTGCACTGTAACTGTATAACTTTTCCTCGTTTAGTCATATATTAATCAATTGCAAATATTGTATTACAATGGTAATAAAACACTTGTTGATAATAGGTTTGGTTTTTCTAGAAAATGGCGCTATCTGCTGCTGAAAAACAAAAAAGATATAGAGAAAGGTTGAAACGGGATAAGATAAAATATGAAGAAGTTAAAAGACAACAGAGAGAAAATTATCACAAGAAAAAAAGATTGGTAAGTTCCCTAACACCAAAAGAAAAGAATAACGCAAGAGTCATTTGGAAACTTCGAAAAAGAGCTCAACGCCAACGTCTAAGAGATCTTACCAACGTGATAAATGAGACTCCTCCTCAATCACCGATACCGCCCTATGTTCAAAATGAAGCTCAAAGACTACTACGAAACCAAGATTGTGCTTCACCTGTATCTGCATGCAGTAATGAAAGTCCAAAATTAAGGGGAAGGAAGACTGTACGAAGAGACCGATCTAAGCTATATAGAAAAAACAAAAAGTTGGAATCTGAAAAGGAACAATTCAAGAAAAAATACGAGAAATACAAGAAAAGGTACGAAAGAATGAAAAATAGACTAGAAAATGAGTCAAGAACTAAAGGACATGAAGAGAAGAAATACAAAGTATTAAGCAGTGCAATCAATGAAAGATACAAAAGGTTGAGGCGATACAAAGACAAAAGAATGTTGAAAGAGATATTTTCACATCCTAACTTAAACACTTGTCGCCTAAAGAAGACGATGGTGCAAGATGCTCTTGGAATTAAAGGCACAGTAAGAACACGTTTGCCAGGCATAAAAAAAAAATCACCCTTGCAAGCAAAAATAAATGCATTTTTTTTGCGAGATGACGTGTCACGAATGACAGCCGGAAAGAAAGAGACAGTCACTAAAAACAAGGTTAAAGTACAAAAAAGATATCTTTTGGACACAATGAAAAACCTCCACGAAACCTTTCAAAAAGAATACCCTGATGACATATGTTCTTATTTTTACTTTACCAAAAATAAGCCCTGGAATGTCAAATCTCCGTCGGTGTCTGGCCGAGAGATGTGTCTCTGCAAGACTCATTCCAATGCAGCATTCAAAGCGATAGCGCTGAAGAAGAAGCAAGTCCTAAAAACACATGATCTCAGTCAACTGATATTGGAGACCGTCTGCAGTTCTTCAAATAAGGATTGCATGTATGGATCTTGTGAGAAGTGCTGCAGCAAACAACCACCTCTTAATAAAGAAATGATAGAAGGCAAAGTTACTTACAGCGAGTGGGTCAGAAAAGAAGAAAAATATGTTAAAGATGGAAAGGAACATAAAGCTTTGAAAAACGTAAAAGAAGACAAAAAAATAGATACAACAGAATTGACACAAAGATTTGACAAAGAACTAAAATTATTAAAAAAACACGTATATAACATGAAGACTCAATTTAAAATGTTCAGGAAATGCGTCGATGAAATTCAACAAAATGAAGCTGTTATATTAGCAGACTTTAGCGAAAACTATAACTGCAAATATAACGAGGAGGTTCAAGCGCACCATTTCGGTGGTTCGCGACTGCAGCTAACCCTTCATACAGTAATTGTATATGTCCAAAACACTGATGATGTTAAGAATTTTCGAGCCTTGTCTTTTTGCACAGTGTCTTCGTGTAATGTGCATCAACCTGCTGCTATCTGGGCGCACTTAGATCCCATATTGAGATATATTAAAGAAAATTATTCACAAGTTGACACACTTCATTTCTTCAGCGACGGACCTTTGACGCAATACCGGCAAAAGCAAAATTTTTTTTTAGCTTCTACTAGGCCTTTCGAATATGGTTTTAGTGGAGCCACGTGGTCTTTCTTTGAAGCCGGTCACGGCAAGGGCCCTGCCGATGGCATAGGTGGTCATTTGAAGAGAACAGCAGATAATATAGTGGCCAAAGGACGTGACATTTCCAATCTTGAACAATTTATCGACTCATTAAAGGGAACTAGCAAAATACAATTGTTCGTTACAACAAAAGAAGAGATTGACCTAATATGGGAATGTTTGCCTGTCAATATTATGAGACTCCCAGGAACCTTACAGGTTCATCAAATATATACCACATCTTACTGCAAACTGAAGCATCGTAGCTTGAGTTGCTTCTGCGAAAATGGCGACAGAAGAGGGTTTTGCGGGTGCTTGGATCCTAAAATATACGAGCCCATAAAGTCCATACCAGAAAAAACTGTTCAAGCAGAAGATGAAGAGGATGATTTGCCTTTAAGCAGTTTCCGAAAAGACCAAGAACCCCTTAATGAAACACAAAATGATATTGGATTTACGGATTTGACTAAACCACACAAGACTTTTTATAATGTGATATATGGATGTGAAGATTCGGAAGAAGAAAATGATCCTATACCAGTACCATCTTGTTCAAACACACGCAATATAATGCCAAGTTGTGGAGACTTTCTGTTAGTAAAGGTTGAGGCTAGTGGTCAAAAGCATTATAAATACGTGTGTTTAGCCCAGGGTGATATAGAAGAAGATGGTGAAATTAAAGTCATGTTTTTAAAAGCAGTCAAGGGTGCTTCAAAATTTAGACCAGATCCATCAGACATTTCGTACGTCGCCTTTGAGGACATAGTTCAAGTGCTGAACAAACCGAAGAAAAAGATGACCAAATCACGTGTGTTGTACGAATTTGAAAATGACATCGACATATTTGAGAAGTAGCATACCTGATATTTTTTGTAGTATTTTTATATTAGTATGGTTGATTTTCTGATTATTTATATTTGAGAAGTAACATTTTTGTTTTAAATGAATGTTCCTAATGATAATTAAAAAGACTGATTCTTAAAAGTAGCTTTTATTATATTACTTGAAGTCATCTCATAGGTTAAGAGTATTTCAAGTTTGAGATGTTTAGTCTGAAATTGAAAGGATTTGTTATCAGGTTTTGACTTAAAATTTGATTATTATTTAAGTTTTTGATACCTTCTTTGAGTTTATTTTCAGATTTAAAGGTAATCTTGGAAGTCTTTATATTATAAATAATATTATCTCTTGTGACTACTTTTGCCTTGTAGGTAATACTTACTTAGTTTATTATGTGATAATGATAAGTGACAACAAAATGTGATTGTGTGCATTTGACACTGGAAAGCAGTGTTATGTGTATTATTTCTTAAGCCACCTAGTGACTCTAATAGTCTCTTAAGTTACCAGGAATGTCTCTTACGTTACAATAATGTCTCTAAGGTCTTAAGTTAAAAAAAAGAAAAAAAAATACTATTTAGTTATTTTTGTTGCGGAAACGTTTATAACTGAGGCATTAATAATGGACGCTTTGTTTTATATAGACTTCAAATTTAAAAATACGAAGGTTCTTGATTTATTTTAAAAAAACGATATTATAAAAACCATAAAGTAACTTAAGAGACACAATAACTCATGATTATGATAGTTCTATTAAAAGAATTTGAAATGTAAGCCTTTAATGTACAAGACTGATGCTAGTTGTACTCAATAAAAACGTTGATTCAAATATTTTTTATCTTTTTGTAACCTAAATTGTACTCGTATAGTCGGTAACGCAGAGGACCAAATACTGTCATAGTTTCTGTATATGTAACAAAATATGACACTTAAAATTAAAAAAGTGCACTGCCCGTTATCTTATCTACAACTTTACTCACTAATCTTTTAAATGTGCTGTAAAATAATTTAGATTTTCGATTATTATTTTTAGGAAAAACTTAATTTTGCCGGTCTTGTTTAGTACAAAGAATAGTTGATTGACCCATTTATAGTCCGAAGTGTCACAATTGATAGGCAAAGTGACATTGTAAGTTGAGAGTACTCGGTCTTTGATGTTTATTGTTGCACCTAATGTATTCAGCAGGTCCAGTCCAATCAATCCGTCATATCGCACATCCACATCATACACGTAAAAGGTATGCAGGTCATTACTTTGAAAGGATGGTAAAGATGGTATATCTATAACCTCATCATGTCTACTGGAGGCATGTGTGCTCACGACTTCAAAAGGCTCGTACCGTTTATAATGCGCAAAGTACTCATTTGCCTTACGGGGGCTTATAAATGATCTAGTGCTCCCTGTGTCAATCATAAATTTTGAGTTTATCTCTGGGAGGTAAACGTACGGCAACTTAAGTTTACCGCTGTAATTCAACGAAATCACCTCTGATGGTCTATTGAGGCGTTTATCAGAAAATTTTCAACTTCGGTGGTTTCACCCTGCTGTACCTCCTCTATACCTTCCTCTGCCTGAGGCGCGACGTACGCGTCATCAAAATTGCACTCGTCAAAACAATACTCGGTCGCTGGATATGTCTCACCGCACGGGTACTGATAAGCGCTACATTCTTGCTCTGCTAACTCGAGTTCATTTAATTGAACTCGGGGTTGAACGGTACGCATTGAGACGTCGGTTTCAACACGTTGTGATGGAGGTTTAACGGCTAACTGCTGGTTAGAATTTTGAAATTGTGGACGATATCCAACCTGTTGGGGAGGCCTATAGCCCAATTGGGGTTGCGTGTTTGCGAAAGGCGGTTTGTACCCAAACTGAGGTGGTTTATAACCAAACTGCTGGGGCTGTTGACCAAACTGTTGAGGGCGGAAGTTGGGTTTATACCCGAAGGAATTTTGTGGCTGAGAGCCAAACTGATTGAAACGGAACCCTGTTGGTTGAGGCTGAGGGCCTGACTGATTTGGGCGGAAGCCGATTTGTGGCTGATGGTTAATGCCAAATTGGGGTCTGTATCCCATAGGGGTCAAATTGTTAGGGCCAGGAAGCTTGAAGCCAAACTGAGTCTGTGGTTTAGGTTGGAAGACTGTCGGGTTAGTTAAGCCCGGTCTGTTACCATGCAGTTTATTGCGAGCGTTGTACTGCTCCAAAAAGTTTACTTCTTCTAATACTACGCTCAGAGCTTCCTCAAGTGAGTTAGGGGCTTTGAGCCTTACTATCCTGACCATGTTTTCTGGAAGATTGTGCAGGAACACATTTTGGGCCACGTTATTATAAATGGCTATTTTGCTTTGCCTGATGTTAGGGTTGTCTATCTGGTTGACTTTCGAAAATAAGACTGATCTAACTGACTGTACGCGGTTACAAAAATCACTGTAACTTTCAGTGGGTCTAATTCTGAGTGCTTCCAGCTCTAGAGCGATACACTCTTCGCTGCGCGGATCGCCAAAGTGTTGAGTCATCAACCGCTTTAACCCATCCCAAGTCACAATATCCTCTCTTTCGGAGAGTAATGCGGCGGCATCGCCTGCCAATCGACTTGTGATGATATGATATAAGTAGGTATTTTGGGCCTGTTCGCCATGGTATTTACTTATTATATATTCGGCTTTTCTTAAAAACAAATTTAAATGCCTTTTGTCACCGCTAAAAACGGGAATTAACTTTACCATTTCACTGGGCACTGCAGTAAGTTGCTCCATGGTAGAGTATAGATATAGAGCTCTCGATAGATTTTACAGAGTAAATGCGTTTAGAGACTCTACGCAGTAAGGCGGCTTTAAAAAACTACTACTAATACTTAACTAACCTTATTTTAATTTTTACTTTATTTTCTCCACTTTTATTAATATATTTATTCACTTTTCACTTTTTATTTTCTTAAAATTACTTAACTAAAGTTAAACTGAGAGAAGTCTTATCTCATGAATAACACAATGAGGAATGGGAGAGGAAGGAAGGCAAAAAATTTCACTCACCAACCAAGCAATCCCATGCTCGTCTCCTGCGTCACCGTGCAGAGTTTGATGCACCTGTGATCGCCTCCGTCCGTCCTTGTCAGATTTTTTTGGTTCGAGGATCCAGGCTTAGCGGATCGCGCAGACTAGCTCGCGGAAACTGCCAGAGTTTGATGACGGAAAACTCGCGAGGTCTACACAGCTAATTAACCGGATCCTACCGGCTGCGCCAGATAAGTTTTGGGGGAGCTTTGGAGTGTTTTTAAAAACTAAAATAAAACTAACGAATACGTCCACTCGATTCGGAGAGCGCTACTGTATTGATTCAATCATAAACAAGATATTCTTAGGCTAACATGTTACAGCTGACTTCGCATACTTCACATCGCTGAGTCAGCACGGACGTTCAGTACAACTCTACTAGTAGAGGATTGAGGTGAACACATAACTAGGTAGTATTTATTGACTGAATAGATAAACTTAATTACCATCACCTGTCGACTCGACTCGATGGTTCGGCAAGGTAGCAGTTGCGTAGTCGCAGGTCAAACCAATCGATGCCTACAAGAGAAAAAGTTGAAGACCACAGAACAATATTACTAGGGAGAAGTGGTGAATTATTCTGTAAACCCACTGACCTGCATTCAGTCTCCAAAGTCCTACTGGGAAAATTGGAGATGCTAAGTATAACTCAGGCCAGGGCTGCACAGGGCAAGTGTCAGAGACGAACAAGTTGCGCTACACTTACCTCCGTGGAAACTCTATGGTTTTCACTTCAGACTCCTTGGTCAGTGTTGCATGCACCAGCACCACCCAATACTCTGACTGACAGTTTCTTCTACGCTCTTTGAAAAATAAAAGAAAATAGACCGTCAAAGAATCTGTGGTGTAGACAATGTCTGAAAACTTGACATGTCGAAAAGGTAGTTTTAGCAATAAACTTTGTGCCTAACTATTGTGATGCTGGCGCGGGATGTCTCTGACACGGCTTCTGAGGAACTCCGTGAAGTTGTTTCAGAAGGACATCATCTCGTTTCTCATCATACGACGACATGACTTAGGTGGTAAGTTAACTTTCCCTAATCTGCAATTCTGTGTCCCTATACCTAATATACCTACTTTCACGCCAAAACGGTAATCATTGTAAATTCATCTCAACAAAACAGCATCATCACGTTTGGCAAGCTTATTTCTATAGAATTTCCTTCCAGCAAACCAGATCCGTTTCACATATTTGCCTCATTATTAATTATACTTTATTGCACACGAAACATTTAACAGGACATTACATAAGAAATAACATGTACAAAGGCGAGCTTATCTCTGTAAGAGATTTCTTCCAGCAAACCTTAGAGAGTCGGAGAAGCAGTAAATTAATTATTAATGTTTTCACAGTGGTAGAAGAAAAGCTGCGCTACATAGCAGTACGCCCGAACTCCTCCACGTCAGCGCTGCGTCATAAAGTGTGGTTCCTCCTCGACTTACCAGATTATTGTGAGGAGATAATCATTCTGAAGAACCACAGAGAGATGGAGATACCCCTAGTGGCTCTCAGAAAGGGCAACGACCCTACACACCCGTACATTCTAGAAGTGTATCGTCCGGAGAAGCACAGAATCTGTACGTTGCGTTTACAGAAAAAACAATTCTCATATTATCTATAATTGCGTTCGTCTTTATGCCGGGTACAGACCAGTGAATGAATATTTGTATCTAGTCCTTTCGGCGAAATAAAGCACTCTTTTTTTTTTAATTCAAGGTAGCACAGAAACTGCGACTTAAAGAACATTTTAAGTACAACTCGGGGTCCATTTCCTGATCTAGATCATTTTGGCGAAAAAATGGACAAAAAAAACCCCAAACTCAGTATTCTCAAAATTCTTAACTCATGCACTCTGAAAGATCTGTCCAAGTACAGTAATGTGGTCTACGTCGCCATTGGTATCGCTATCTCGTACCCTTACAGTCTGTTAATCAGTTGATTTGTCAGCGTACGAAAAACAGGGAGTAAGCCTTGTGCTCGCTATTATTATTACATTAGAGGACCGAAGAGGTGCTTTAATTCCTACAATAGGTCCTCAACCACAGATTTCCAATTGAGACGGTGGTTCGCGGCATCTTCCGATAATTCAGGCCACTTTGTGCCGATCGACTTGGCCTCTTGTGCTGGCTGTAGCTGAACCTCCTCCTTTTTTTGAATTCGGTTGAAAAACGAGTGGTATTTATTCCGACAGCGGCATCGACCAACATCACCAAAATGTTGACGATGGGCAAAGCACATGGTATCGTCGCAGTCGAGAGCGGGACCTCCTCAAACGTCACAAACGAGAAATCCGACTACAACGGAAAATGTGGCAAGTGTCTCGTTTGATTAGCAGTTTTCAGTAGCACAATGGCAACAGACACAAATGTAGATACCTACACGAGATGTCGCTACAGATATATCTTGGTCTGTGTAAACATGATCGCACTGTGTTTCCATTATTACCGCCTGTGACACACACAGTATATTTTGCTTGTCACTGATGTGAAGACTGCTTAGGTTAGACGCACACATATAAAGCGCGTGGTGCGTGGACGCGTCCTTCCAATTCACCTTCATACATAATCTTACATGGTAAGATTATGTATAAAGGTGAGACATGGGGTGCGGGCGCAAACTCTATGCAACTCGTCACGTCCTCGCCCTCGCCAAATGTCCTGTCTGTGTCCCATGACTTAGCCGACTTAGCATATAATTAAAAGGCGGAAACACATTATTACAACGTGACCCGACGTAACATGTCGACACCCGATGTACACCGTGCACATTACTGTGCGCATGAACTCGCGTCGGATGTTCCATAGTGTGATTCTAGTCATACAAAATAGTACAGTTTGATTCGACTCAACACGTGTCGCGTTTCGTCGTGTCGCGTGGCGTTTTAATAATGTGTTTCCGCTTTATTATATCAATGTTGGTTCAGTTGACATCACTGTAACCTTCACATTTCGGTTGCAAAATCGCCCGTAACGTAACTAAGTAGAGTGCAGAGGTGTGTGCTGTCTGTACATTTTTTTTGACATTTACATACAGGCATACATTGCTTCTAGCCTGACACTAGGACACCCTGTGTCGTGGGAACCAGAAACAGCGACATCCGAAACATTCAAATTCAATGTTAGATTGAACAGAAATGTATAAGCTAGTAAGGTGTTCTATCTTTACCACGTACGAGTGTCGAGCATAAATAAGCTCCACCTTTTGCTGGTGACATTCTGAACACTGACTGGGAATAAAACGAACAGGCTTAGTAACATTTTCACCCCCCTTTACAGTGAAGATGTCCTCAGAAACACTACCAAACAGCCAACACTACCGGACACCGGATAATAAGACAACGTATACCGCGCAGATGGAATCGGTCAAGTCCGAACTCTCCAGCCGCATTTCCAGCTCCTCCCTGATCCACAAACTGAACGGCAGAAAGAGTAGGGACAACTTCACCAATGTATTGTTGAAACTGCAAAGCGATTTGTCGAATCTAAGCAATAAACTGTCTAGTTTGGAAACTAGGGTGCAGCCTTCGTTGAACTGAATGGTTTATGGTGCTGAATAAATTGTCGTATTTGATTGATTTAATTTTTTTCACTGTTAAGGTCGTAGCAGATTATTATACGCCACGGCACAGCTGTATGTAACCCAGCAATTAACCTTTCATTCAAATTTGAGCTTTAGGTTGTATGACATTATACCTAGTATGTTTCATAATGTCACCATAAAAAACGGGCAGTCATCTCGCTTGCCGCTACCATGCATCTCAACTAGCAGCCGGCGCGCTTCAAGCGAACGGACATGCTTTACTGCGAGACGCCAGCTAGTCCCACAGAGCATATAAATAAGAGACGGGACCTCCCTATATGCTTTTGTAATGAGTTTAGCCCCGTTAGCAATACCAACCAATAGAGCAAAAATGCAATGTCAAAAGTGCTACCAACATAACAACTTGTCTGTGCATTAGGGACGTCCACTTACATTGGTACTACATTTATCGATATCGATAAATTTTCATCCAGGGGCTCCGCAGTTAGCCTAATAAAATTAATAAAAATCAATGTTTTCAATAAAACGACAAATGAAATTAGTATTTTATTATTGATTATCAAATCACAATAATTGTGGTCAAGGTCTATTGAATTTATTTCAGCAGCTATTTGGTTTTTCCTTAGAGGTGTCCAATCTGAGCGAACTTCATCAATCGGTGGTTTGGATTCAGGTGCTGAAATCGTCAAAAAAAGTTAAGTTGAGTCGTTATTGATTATTAATTTGTTGGTAAACTATGCTACTTACCGGGATAGTTCTGATAAATATGCTGAGATTCCAGGCCACAATAATTGTGGTCAAACCCTACTGGACCAATAGCAACAGCTGATATTTTGGCTGCTGTACAAGGTGCTGAAAATGATAACACTTTGTAATTTATCAAAGTAAACAAACTCTAGTTACAAAAAACTTCAGCGATACATGAAAAGTCTACGTACCAGAGTTGTTTTGTGAAGCTCGACAACTAATAGGTTTTTGTATAGACTATTCTTTATCTGAAAATAAACAATTGCAAGAATAGTCCGAAAAAAAAAATAGTTTGTTCCTGTTTACCACATAACTGCATAATTGACTATGTAACTATCAAATACATTTTTATAAAAAAATATTTTAAGTTAAAAATTAGTAAAAAAATATTTTAGTAATTCCAATCACTAACCAGTTTCAAGTGATGCGACGTGGCTACGTGGTAAGGAAACTCAGCTAGTAAGTAATCAGGAAGAGGAGGCGCATTTATAAGTAGAGAAGATACAGCCCTGTAAAAAAATGTTTATCAAAGTATGTCATTTACGTATTAAGACGTAATAATAATATTGCGTTCTAAATGACGGAGCAAAATATATTCAAATGTTCGACGTAAAGCAAGGCGTATTTTGTGTTTTATTACATAATTATTCATGAAATGTAGTAAGTGTTACATTATAAGTTTATAACACAACTCACCATTTCTTTAATCGGCTTCCTTTTAAAATAGTTGTAAAAATCTTTCGGCCGGAAATGATCTCTACAAACATATTTATGTTGGTGGAGTTTTTCGATGGGGATATACGATATAAGATCTTCCACAATTTTCACCCATTGTCTGCATCTAAAAAAAAAAACAACATTCAATGCAGCCACTAATAGTGCATCGTTGAAACATTGTTATGGCTTACAGCAATTCACCCGTCATACACTGAGTAGTAATTCTGACCAAGGTACTTATCAGATATTTTTTTATCGATATTGAATATGTGTATGGCACATCACTATGACATTGAAACATTGAGTATTTTTCTCATAGTATATTAATTACGTTATTTAACATAATTTATGATCTTGCTCTTGTGCAAGATGACAAAAACTGTAGCCAGAAATACTTACCGGTCTTCATCCCTAGGAAATTTACCCATAAACTTTCTTTTGGTACCCTTTGACCGGCTGCATTTTACAAATGGCACAAGTTCGACACCATCCGATCAATGCCATTATTAAAAGAAAATCACTAAACACTGTACAACAAGATACACACAGCTAGATATTGAACAAACTTAAAACACAAAAATTTTAACTAGAAAACGTTCTAATATGTGCCGCGTTCCGCCATATTTGTTATGTTTTCAGTTTGACATTGACAGCAAAGAAAGAGTAAGTAGTATTAAAGAGTGAGACAAAAATATGTCCGCCATTAAAACGGGGCTAAATGCGAACAAAAATTTCAAAGTTCCTACTTGCGCTAGGCTGGCTAGTCCTAGCCCTAGGCGGGCTCAATCACAAATGCCGTAAAGTACACTCACTACACTCGCAGTGGCAGAAAGCATTCATCAGCTACCATACAACTCAACTAGCAGCGCGCTTCAAGCGAACGAACATACATGCTGCGAGGCGCCAGCTAGTCCTGCCCTCCTATTATTACTCTTTAGACGACTCCTAAGTGTCAAAAAATGTATGCATTTGACAGCTGGAGAAGCTTAAAAAAAGTAAAAATCAACGTCACTCAACTCAGTGGACACTTACATAATAATGCCCCTGCTGTATCTGCGTCGGTGCTGGTCTTTGCTTTCTGTGTGGCCACATTTTGGGAGATATATGGTAAAGATAAGGTTTAAAAAAATGCAAATATACTTATTCAAAAATTATAAATAGTTGACAAAAGTATGATTCCACTATTTACACTACAACGCAAACCATTAACTGTAAAACATAATAAATTCTTAGTTATTGTTGAGGTATGTTCACTCTTGACTAGTTAACTTGGTACTAGTCAGTTCGTACATAGTCTTATTAGTCATACAATGGAGAACTTGTTCTAAAATATTATAATAGAATAGGAGAGGACACGTTAGAAGATAAATAAAGGTGGTATTTTTTTCTCTGCGACTAATATTGTTCATACCACAACCAGTCGAAAAGTCAATGAAGTCACGTGGTACTAAGACGCGCTATACAAAGCGGCCTTAAGACTATGACGTCACACTCACTTAACGCCTTATAATGTATGAAGCATTTATCAATATTTGAGTTATCTTATCACGTAAAATAATGTTTTTATGCATCCACCCTTAAAAATATTTGTGCTTTTATTTTGTAACTAACTTATGTTTCTGGTATAAATAGTTCTTCTATAATATAAAAGCAATCATTCCAATTTAAGCGAGAAACTTGCGATTTAAGCAAGTTCCCCATTGTAATTAAGTAAATTATCAAGCCTCTAATAATACTTGTTCTACCAACCTCCATAACTATACAGTTTTGGTTAAAATCAGACTAACATGGTATAAAAATCTATTTGGACTTTCAGAAAGTACGGAATAATAATTGGTATAACTCTTTGAGTAAAAATATATTCTACGAAACGTCCTAATAATATAATATCCTCAGCTTCGTACAATCTCTAAACCGTTTGTGCCTAGTCAATATTTACAGCAGATTTTGCTTCAGCTACTCCTATAAGGACAATTTAGTTATTAGACCCAGATAAATCCCGTAAATATAAACTAGAAGAATTGACCAGGAATACTTCAGATTAAGCCACTGCTTTTTCAGGTAAGAATTGGAATTCTGAAACAAAAAGAAAAAGGTTTCATTACGATTTGTACTGTAGGATGGTAATGAAAATTTACGTCAGAACGTCTACTATATCGACAGTTTGTACCATTCTACTGGTAGTTTTACAGGAACCATAACAGGTACAGTTGATATGACACTATATTTTCATTTCTTATACTCGGAAAATAGTGTTGTTTTGATCTGATTATTGGGTGGACAATGCTGCTTCCCTCCCTAGAGAGGGAAAAACTCATTTGAATTACTTCCCACCTGAGGGCCGAAATGAACTTTAAAAATAGAAGTACTTTAAGTAAAAAAAAACTTATTAAAATAAATGTTGCGGCCAAGTGAGTTTCTAACAATTACGCGGATGGGTGGATGCGATGGGTGACAGTCCCGTGACTACCGCTAGTGGCATTTTGCCGAGCCCTTCCGTGCTTCTCAAGGCACGCTAAGCCGTTGGTGCCGGCTGTCATATAATGGCAGTCGTTAAGCAATGTCAGAGGCTTTATGGGCGGCTTGATAACTTCTGACAGTAAGGCCCGCCACTGTCTTACAATCCTCCGCCAACCCGGATTTGGCCCCCGTGGTCCTGCGATGCAGGAAGAGACCCGTGCCCCAACAGTGGGGACATAAAAGGGTTGATAACGAAACGCGGTGAGTTAAATATTTAAAATTTAAAAATCGACATAAATTACTAATTTGTTATATGTATTTATTTGTTATCTTTTATGCTAAGATTTTAATATTAAAAATGAATTTTTGTTTTCCTCATATTCGAAATGAATGAAAAGTAGAGTGTTTAACACGGGTAAAAGAATCAATTCCTACTCGGACTATAGCCTAAATACCTCGGGAATTGATTTCTTTCTACCCTCGTTTAACAATCTACTATTTTCTGTTCGCACTTTGGCCAACTGACAGCTGTCCGCAGTAGATGGTGAGTTATTTTGCAGATGGTTAGTTTACGAGAATCCGGGAGTTACACTTACGGCTGTCACTCGGAGGGGCAGGCAGAAACCAGCCAGGGTACTAAGATGACACTAGACGCGCGTTTCAATTGACAACATTTTAATCTGTCCTATATTATCTCCTCATTCCACCGTATGTGTGACGTCATAACACAATTTTTGTTTTTTTTTATTTATTTTCTCTAAAACTGGGCAATGACAAAAATTTCTATTTTTTTTCGGCAATGGTTGTCTGGAAGAAATTACTTTTAGTAATAAGGCCGCCACTTGTACTGTACTGTTATTTTATTAAGTCTATTATGTAATCCCTGGTGTACATGCAATAAAGAATATTCTATCTATCTACTTATATAAATATTTTTTTCGTAATCAGGATAGCAAAATTAAGAAACGATATTTTCAGTTTTAGGCGTTGTAAAATTTGAAATGTTACAATTGTAAAAATTCTCGTCTTTTCAGTACAAAAACACGATTCTTTAAAACTCTTATCAAATGCAGCTTAAATAATCCGTTGTTCGTTATCAACCCTTGTTAGTCCCCACTGCTGGGACACGGGTCTCTGTAAAACGATATTTTTTAAGTTTTTATTATAAATACGTTGTTCGTATTGACGAGCGGTTCTACTCGTTAATTTCATTGGCGCATGCTACACGCTCGATATTTATCGTAATATTTATCTTGCAGTAATTTGTATCGAACCTACATAATACACACTCGAGACTAATCGCGCCTGTATAACGGTAGATTTCATTCACTAAAGACGTGTACGTTACATACTACGCAGCCAGTAATGAGTGACAGTAAAAGTAAAACTTGCGTTGCTATTATTTTAGCGAAAGATTAACAAGACGTGAAAAAAAGAACGTAGCATTGGCTTAACAGAGAGATACAAACCTAATTTTATTCAGATTCCGATATACCAAGAAATGTATGATTGATATCAACGCAACGGTATGCCTCCAGTGGTGGGGCACGGGTCTCTTTCTGCATCGCAGGTGGGTTAGGCCATACTCCACCAGGGGGCCAAGTCCGGGTTGGTGGAGAATTATTATAAGCCAGTGGCGGAAGTCAATAGTAATCAAGCCGCCCATAAGGCTCTGACATGGCTTAATGACTGCCATGACATTACAGCCGGCACCAACAGCTTAGTGTGCCTTGCGAAGCAGGAAATGGAAGATTATGAAAATTATTTTCGCGTATCCTGAATACGGACAAATACAGACACGATAAATATCGACCAGAGACTATATAGACAAGACACTCGAGTTTTATCGACGATATTCGATATAAATAGTGGGATTTCTGGATTTTTAGAAATCCAGAGATCCGTATCATGATCCGTGATCCGATATACTATACACTCGAAAAATATCGCGTTCCTGGATTTCGATCCATTTATCGTGATAAATATCGAGCGTGTAGCATGCGCCATTTCCGGATGTATATTTAGATTTTGTTACACCCTGTATACGTCCCTTCACTGCATAGGCCTTTGTGCCCACACCCCATTTACTATTAACGAACATAAATTTTCACGATGTTTACGGTCACAGTTAGCGAATAATATTTGTTCAACTCCAACAAAGACCTTTCGAATATAAAGCAAGCGTTCTACCGCGTTTAAGAGAAATCTAGCCGTAGATCAAAGGCGAAAACACCCTGTAACAAGGACCTACTTTATGCTTCAAATATCAAATGACTCATAGACACTGACACACCAACAACTGATAAATCACCACCAAAATTTATGTCGTACCTCGCCAGAGGCACAGGCTATTCGCCATAAAGGCTAAATAGCTGTGGAAGCAGATACATAATGAAGTACATTTTATGATAATAAGAGGTAACTTCGTTATCAACCCTTGTATGTCCTCACTGTTGGGGCACGGGTCTCTTCCTGCATCGCAGGACCACGGGGGCCAAGTCCGAGTTGGCGGAGGATTGTAAGACAGTGGCGGGCCTTACTGTCAGAAGTTATCAAGCCGCCCATAAAGCCTCTGACATTGCTTAACGACTGCCATTATATGATAGCCGGCACCAACGGCTTAACGTGCCTTGAGAAGCACGGAAGGGCTCGGCAAAATGCCACTAGCGGTAGTCACGGGACTGTCACCCATCCTGTACCTGACCGCGCCTGTTCTTGCTTAACTCAAGTGACTGATTTCAATCACTCGGTTCGCCTAGGCCACGAGCGCTTCTCTCGCTTCAGAAGTAACTTAATATAGATGAATATCATGTAGCCATTACTTTCATAATAAACAATTTAATCATTGTTTAACTTGGGGCCTTTGCCCAGCAGTGGAAAACACACATGTAGGCTACGTAGAAAGAACTTACTTTATGCTCCAACTGATAAATAGACTGCGTACAGCACTTGGTCATCACGAGGAAGCCGACCATGTGCTGGTGGGTCTGCAGGGCGTACTCTATGCTGCGGATGAGGTCGTTTGTCTTCAGCACCAGGAGCGCCTGGCGGTCTACGTGCTCGAGGCATTGGGTGACGTAGTGCATGAAGTGCGGCAGCTCCGTTTGGAACGTCGATTTCTGTAAAAATTCGGGCGGCTTTAAATACTGTCGAGTGTAACTTGATATCTAAAGAACGTGTCAATTTTAATTCAGACTGGTAGTTTTTTTCTCCTCTGCGCTGCGGTAGTATGACGAGGCTAGTCGCGCGTTTTGACTGTCAAAAGTGGCTACTTTCCAGTACTTTCATTGTCAAATTCTGACATTTTAGCGTCATATGTGACGCTAAAATGTGGTTCACTCGTTCTGACGAGTGAACCGTGCTTTTGTGTTACCCATGCCAATGAACTGCAATTCATGTTTTAATTTGATATTCCGATATACATTGCAAAGTCGATTAGCCCAGAGATAGCAAGTAGGAAGACGCGGTTACGCAATGTACTCGTACATGGTATTTTAGTATTATATAATATATATTTTTTATTTTATTTACTTATGACAACCAGTAGCTAGTACACTAATACATCTTAATTATAGAACATAAAGGGTTTTAAGGTAAGTGCCTAGCCTATTAAGGTTGCCACAGCATGCACCTTTGCTAGTGTTTAAGTTAACATTTTTTGTAGTTTAATAAATCTACAATTAATCTGCAAACAAATTTAAAACATATATATATGATTACTTTACCTAGGCACTCCTGATTTGAGAATCTTTTTGATTTTTTCCTTAAATATATAAACATTATCAGAGAAAATGTCGACAGAGCAAGATGATAATTTGTTATACAGTCTGAAGAGACGAGGCATCGTGGCATTGTGTTTAAGGTTGGTTTTGGAACAAGGAATAGCTATGAATTGCAGTTTTATTAATAAACGCGGCCGTGGATCTCATAATAATTGAGTGACATTGAATTTGGGGATGGGTTGGCAATTTGGACAAAGCGGATTAAAAGTTCTTGCTAATGGAGAAAAGGTGAATTAGAATGGGTTGACTTATTGACGACTTCTGTGGCGCAGCGGTAGCGTATCTGCCTACCATGCGATAGGTCCTGGGTTCGATCCCCGGCTGGGGACAAAAACCCGGGTATTGGATGTTTACATGTTTGTGATGCCGCTGTTTCTGGTACCCACGGCACGACGCAGGGTATCCTAGTGTGGTGCCAGAAGCAATGTATGTGCCAGTATGTAAATGTTATGTTACGTTGTATGAAATTATGACCAGCTGCGTCCCAACAACTGAAAATACGTTGATCGATCTAAAATGGCAAATTTTTAATTGATGGTAGTGTTTAATTTTTTTCTTAATCTCTCAGCACGGAAACGCTCAACAAAAATGGCACTAGCGGTAGTCACGGGACGGTCACCCATCATGCACCTGACCGCACCTGTTGTTGCTTAACTCAAGTGGTTGATTCCAATCACTCGGTGCGACTAGGCCACGAGCGCTCCAGAATATTGGAAAATAAGAAACCTTGCCCTGAAACTCAATAAATTGCCATTGACACTGAAAAGCTACCGGAAATCAATGCTAATTTCAATTTATTGTTGAGCACTTAAATCTGGTAAAAAGATCTGGTTTAATAGTATTAAAAATTGAGTCACCTCATTATCACCAGGCTTGGTCCTATCAATGCCCTTCAAGATTGACTCCCATGGTCGGCCGGTCACCATACATGCGAACAGTCCATACAGCTCTTTCCGTATGCCCAGTAGCTCTGCGTATTTCTGCATGTCATCCTTGTCCCGTGCGATTATGGAGAGCCACAGCTTCGAGTAGTTATAGCGGAACTCTTCTGTTAGGTTCTGGAAAAAGGCAATAAATACACTTCGTCGTTGCGAGGTTCAAGCTGGGTTCTGGTCAGAGAGCTGGCGCAGGTAGAAACCCCTTTTGGCCAGATTATTTTCTTTCCAAAAAAACTAACTTACAAAATATTATTCAATCTTAATATAGAATTGATTGATTTCGGTTATGTAGTGGTGCCAATTGACTACCAAGTCAGAGGTGGGGGCTTCGATTCCGGCTGGAGGACGCCGTACCTGTTTACACATGGCTTAAGTCTAGGTGTTTTTCCGTGTAGTAGCATGGTTACATATCACAGGGTATAGTTTGGAACTAGCACCAGTGATTGCGCGGTATGGAAGCTATTATTATAATAGTGATGTGATTTGTAGATAGTCTAAAATTATTCATCAATGCACAGTGGCATAGAAATTTAAAAGTAAGATGCTTAACAGACATTTGATTTTTTATAATGTTGGATAAGTTGACCCGTCACTATGCGTACTTATTTATCATTGAAATTGTGTCGAATAATTGCTGCCCTTATTGCTTCCTCAATGTAGACAAAATTGCTTCTGTCATATTTCAGAAGAAATTAAACATTGAAGGGTCACATGTGATCCTGATGTCATGGTACCTACCTAATTTGCGTGGCATCGCCGAATTTTCATTAGTGGTAATTTATAATAATATTAATATAGATATATTTTAAAAAGAGAATAAAGACAAAGATATTAAATATAATAAATGAGTACCTATCTCAAACTTACAGCATATAATCCATGGTCCAGCAAATAGATAGTGACTTCTTTGTCGCCCGGCTCCTGCCTCACCAGAATGTTGCCAGGATGGGGGTCGCTGTGCAGGAAACCATTCACGAAGATCATGTGAGAGAACAAATCGCCAAGTTTACGGCAAATGTCGAAACGGTTGATTTTATGGTCCTACAAAAGAGTTACATAATATCAATACAACTTCATAGGTACTTTTTAAAAAGTAGTTTGTGGTTGTGAGTTGATATAATTATTGTGACGACCTCTGGACTCTGTCATGAAATAAAATGTAATGTAGTAAGTATAAATCTAGGGATGTTAGATTCAATGCAGGAAGAAATGCAACAGTCCAACTCTATCTCTCTGTGACGATACATTGTATATCAACTATCTCACTCTTAAATGCTTAAGATTAATAAAGTTTTTCGCCTTGTTAGCGAAATAGGATACAACAAGAAAATAATTGTACAACCTCATAACTGAAAAGTAAAAAG